>JBAGKK010000076.1:272116-282895 GCA_037177015.1 Euceroptres primus
TTTAACAATAACTTTAACAATAACTTTAACAATAACTTTAACAATAACTTTAACAATAACTTTAACAATAACTTTAACAATAACTTTAAAAATAAAATAACACTAAAAATTTTTAATTAAAAAATTCTGAGAAAATTTGACAAGCATAAATGCATCTTAAGGAAGGTTTTCCAGCAAAAAATTGGTTTAAAAAATTTTATGTTTAGTTACAAAAAATGAGAAATTGAATTTTCAAAAATGCAATTTTATAAAGAAATTTAATATTAATTAAAGAAATTATTATTTTGAAATTATCAAAGTTAATTCATAAAAAATTTAACTTTCTTTTTTATCACAATTTCAGCGAAAAAATGTTTGTCGCAGTACGATACCGTCAGACTAAATCTTGATTTTCTCGGAACAGTATCATTTTCTCTTATCAAATTTTTTATTCTCTTTCAGCATCTCCATATTTCGAGAGCTAGTTTTTATTTTTGTGAAATATTGAAAATTCAATTTTTAATCGTTATCCAAAGGCGATTTTGAAAGCCTATGAAATTCTAAACACAAAATTCTCGGTCGGTTTACTCGGAATTGGTTAACTTTTTTACACCAAACTTTATTTACCCGTATGCAGCAACTTAATATCACGAGGCCAAGTTTTCATTTTTTAAATTGAAAATTACATTTTTTATTGCAATTCGCAGCAGAACCTGCTCCAATTTTTGATTAGTGTCAATGGAGATTGTCAAATTCCACATCTATTTCCTAGAAACTGAATAACTCTTTCTAATTAAACTATTTGGCATCAATTCAGTAACACTTCAGCTCGGGAGTGGACTTTTGTTAGCCTTTAAATGGTGATTTCGATTTTACAGAATGTTTTTTCGTTCTCCTGAAAAATTGACATTTTGTTGTTTATCTAGTTTTGTACTGCCACCCTTAATTTCATAAATTGTAGTAATAATTTTGTAATAATAAATTGTAGACTTTGTTTTAGTTTGGCCTTAGTTCTAGAAATGTAGAATTTAAATAATACAACTGAGTTTAATCGAGAATTGTCTATGTATTTCGTCGTGCATCACGACCTCATCAGGACTGAAAATACAGAGAAAGTAACATAAATTAACATCCTAGCTATTCTATTTTTGAAGACTTTATAAGAATAGAAGGCATACCGCATGTTGGAAGTTTCTCTTGTGTTACAAAAGTTCCATAATGTTAAAAATTTCCGAAGGAACAAAATTATACATGTAAAGAATTATCATCAGTCCGTAATAATAAGATAGGATTTTAACAATATAACAATTTATAAATTGACATTTTTTGAGTATGCGGAAATGCAAATATTGTGAAAGATAGTAAAATCAGGTACTTACTTAGAGTATTAGTCGTAAAAAGGTTTTTTTTTAATGTATAAGAACAGAACATATAAATTTTGAAATGAGTGTATGGGTATTGCAGCTAAAAGGTATTATACCCATATTATTATTTATAGATATTTTAGTAATCCATTATTATAATTGGCATGTTGTTGAGTGAAAAATATACAATAGATCGTGTAAAAAACATAAAAACGTATGCACACCACATGATTGTAGTCTGCTCCAAGAATGGAGGTTAGGAACTGAGTAATTTCTTAGCCCTTTTGAAATTTATGCAAGTGTACAGGTAAATTTGAAATTTATGAGAGTTTTTTCTTATGATGTGAAATTAGTGAAATTTTTGTCAATGATTCTATGGCGTCAAGATAATAATTTCAATATTTTTCAATTCAAAGGAGACCTGAAAAACAATTTTCCAGGATCCAAAATGATTGCTGGACTTTTTTTGTTACATTTTCTGATCCAATCGGTTTCAAAGAATAAATAAATTTAATACATGCTTATTAAAAATGTATTTATAAATGTTATTTGATGCTATATGATTATACGAAGCTTCACAGACTTTCCCCTATTTTACCCCTTTTTTAAGCATTTCCCCTTTTGACCCCTTTTTCAAGAATCTTCCCCTTTTCTCCTTTCCTCTCGTTCTTCCCCTTAAATGCGAACTGAATTAATAAAACCCAATAAGATTCAATATTCTTAGATATTTTTAAGCATATTTTAAAATTTCCATATTTTAAATTGCCTTCAAATTGCAAAAATTAAGAAAAACATGGGCAATTTCTAATCTGAAAGTGTTTAAGATTTTATAATTTTGATGCCAAGCGACAATAATTTCTAAATTTAAACCTAAGAAGCATTTGAAATTATAAACATTTTCATAAACGAAGACCAAAAAGCAAAGAGTTTTTATTTTTGATCGTAAAATTTAAAAAACTTCACTTCCAAGCATTCTAAACTGAGAATTTTTTAATTTTATGTAAAATTAAAATATTAATTTTATGTAAAATTAAAATATAATAATAATTAATATAATAATAACATAAATAATATAAGTTTTCATGCGTCTAACTTACTTAAATTAGACCTGTAAGGAGACATGTATTAAATTAGCTTGGTACCCTTTTAGTTGGCCTTGGTTGTTGAGTACGATACTGAATAAATAAAAATAAATAAAGAAAAATAAAGAAAAAAATTAATCAACTTCAAACTCCGTGGATTGAATTAATATTAATTTAACGATATTAATTTAATGATTCTTTATTTTTATTTAACTTCTTTTACACACAAAGAAAATTCTTGAAATTTCAACCACTTTTCAATTACTATGATTGAAAATTCATTTACTGTGGTTGAAATTTCAATTACTCTGGTTGAAAATTCAATTACTCTATTTGAAAATTCACTCATTTTAGTTGAAAATTCAATTACTTTTGGATGAAAATTGATTTAGCTACGGTAGTGTATAAAACTTCAACTAAAGTAATTGAAGTTTTTTCTAACAGTGATTGGAATGAGTCGTTCTCGACTTTCCTTATTATTCGTACAAATCAGTCTTCGACAAAAAAGTCATTGGATAAAATCAAGTACATAGGGAAAATAATATAAAATTTTTGTTTCGTAAAATTGTGTCTAAATTTAAAACATTAAAACGTTGATATATGATAATGAAATTAAATTTAGAAAAACAGAGGTTGTTCTAAAATTATTAGCACTTCAATTGTATGGCACAAAATCTTCCGATTTTATTAAAATAATAATAAACCCCACTTATTTTAATAGGAAAAAAACATACCCGTAGATGATATCAATTTTTACATCCTTGTTTATTTCATCAAATTTTTTATTACAAAGTATATGTTTTGGATTTCTTTCTCTTGTAATTGTTTTAACATTTCAACTGTTTCTGAAAATGGTGATTATGATGTTACGTTTTCCTATACGACATCACTTTAATTTTACATGGATTATGTGAGAATTGACGTCATCTATGGGTATATTTTTTGTCTATTTAGAGAAGTGGGGTTTATTATTATTTTAATAAAATTTGAAGATTTTTTGTCATACAATTGAAGTGCTCATAATTTTAGAGCAACCTCTATTTTTTAAACATTAATTGTACTATTTTATATCAACATTTTATATCAACATATATCAACATATCTATACCTAGATATAATTTTATGAAAAAAAAATTTTGTATTATTTTTTCTATGTACTCGATTTGTCTTTTGAGAATTTCCAATAAATATTGACTGAAGAGGGTCCAAAACTAGGACCAAAACGTTTTAAACACAATTTTTAATTTTATTCTATGACCTTTTTGTCCACGCTGATTTGGGCGAACAACTTCTTTTATCTTTATTTTATCTTCAAGCTCAATATACACACAGAAAATCCCTGAGCAAAATCTGCAGCAAAATGAGAAATAGAAAAAAAGATTGTGACAATAGAATAATGATCCACTTCAGATCAAAATAATATCTCTGCAGATTAAAATAATGTCCCTCAATTTACTGAACTTCTGAGAGTCCATTAAAGAGTTTAATTAGCTTCTGAGGTAAATGTGAAACAGTATTTAGCTAAGAAAACTGACCAACACAATAAATAAAAAATATAAAGATCAGTTTTTTTAACAATCAAAATCAATTGAAAATACATTAAAAAAATATTAATTTTTTTCGGATAAAAGTGTTGCAGATTTATTTATTTTTTATTTATTTATTTGAAAATTAGCAGATCAAATTGATCCATTTTTTGGATCATTTTGATATCTCATCTCTTGATTTACTGTGCAATTTTTTGGCATTCTGGATTCTGAAACACTATTTTCTTATCTGATAAAAATGGTATTTATTTTGATTTTAAATGAAAGCTACTTGACCATAGTTGAGAAGACATTGACTTCGGATTTCGGTCATTCTAGATTTTTTTATTCGTCGACCCCCTGCCACTAGTTCTTCTCTCTACCGCAATTCGCATTCTCCCTCGCGACGCTGGTCGATCAATATTTTAATCCCGCGATGCTGCGGTATTTAGCGGGTAGACGAACGGATTTATACTTGGAAAAGGATTCCTTCCAAATCGATCGGTGGATCGTTAGAGATTTCAATTTGCGGTTTCAGTACCATATGAGAGATTTTCATATTGCAAATTACTAGCAAGATATCAAGCAGTTTCAGCAGATTTTTTCGTTTCTTTTCCCTTTAAAAGAAAAAAAAATTAAAAAGTTAAAAATTACTTAAAATAACTGAGAAATTAATTTAAAAATCACATTAAAATTATCCTGATAATTTGGAGAGAATTTGGCAATTTATTTATTATTGGAATTCTCTAAGAATTTTCCTGTTAAATTTTCAGGGAATCTTAACACAGTAAATCGTGGGATATTTTTTTAATCTGCAGAAATATTATTTTGATCTGAAGTGGATCATTTATTCTATTGTCACAGACTTTTGTTTTTCGAGTTCTCATTTTGTTGCAGATTAAGGTGATACCTTGGGATTTTCTGTGTTATGGATATTTTTCTGTAAATAATTTCGGAATGATAATTTGTAATATTAGATGTAGTTTTAGTTACAGATATGTATACAAAAGGGGTGAAAAGAATTTTTGATTTTGAACTCATAATTTGAGTAAATTACTGGTGCAGGAGAATGGACTCGGAGTTTATGATATAAACAGTTGGTTTGTCTTAATTTCTGTGTCAGTGATTCACAATTAAGAGACACATTGAGTGTTTTGCTGAAATAGCATAGTTGGCAAAGGATATATTTGTGTTTATGAACCATAAACCCTCGAGTCACTTTCAGTTTCTTAAAGATCTACTTTAGAATTTGAAAATTGAGAAATATTAATTTATACACAATGTATATGAAAGAATAATTTAGCTTTTATAAAAATTTATTGCTTTTTAAAAAAGTAGCAATTATATTAAATTTGTCCCTGCAGAAAAAAGAATCTGTAAACAGATTAACAGAGTATTCTGTTAAAACAGGGACAATAGATTATTTCTACTATGTTTACAGATATTTCTGTAGATTCTAAATACATTTCTGTAGATTCTACATATATTTCTGTAGATTATACATAAATTTCTGTTAAACTTACAGATGGTTAGTAAATTTAAGAGAAATGTCTGTAGAATCTAGAGAAATGCCCGTAAATATAACAGCAAAAATCTATTTTCCCTATTTTAACAGATTATTCTGCTAATTTTATAGATTATTTTTTCTCCGAGTTTTACAATCTTGCTCAAACTTTCTAAAGACTAAGAGACCTAAATTTTTAATCTTCAGAAAATTGTGGAATTTAAGAAATATCAAGTATATTAGACAAGTATATAGCAAATATTATCAAAAACAAAACACGCCTAGCCTTGATTAAGTTCAACCCAAAAATGCTTGCACATCTAGTTTCTCTTTTTTACGTCTTTCGGGGATGCCGACTTAAAATAACCCCCCGGTTAGTTTAAGCCAAAAAAGAAAAAAATGGTACTATGCGTTTTTGAGAAAAAAGATTGTTTCGTTTTTAACAATGAAAAATCTCAATTTTCTTGAAAACGAAGCAAAATAGTAATAGTAGCTCTTAGTTAAAAATTGCTCTCCTTCCTAAAAATCTATAAATTTATACTCTTATCAGATTTTTATCTTGTGTATTTTAACAAATTATTCCAAAAAATAAGAAAAATCGAAAAAATTGACTCAAATAGCATTTAGTTTACCGAACTTTAACATTTTAGTTTCAAAAACGTTTGTCTTTACCTTAGTAGCAATGTGACGAACATGTTATATGATATTATTAAGTTTCCTAAGCTTCAAACTAAGAAAAATTGGTTTTTTGTCTCTAAAATTGAAAAAATATCGTTTTTAACGATTAAAAATCTCAGTTTTCTCGAAAATGAAGCAAAATAGTAATAGCAGTTCATAGTTAAAAATTGTTCTCCTTCTTAAAATATATAAATTTTTACCCTCACCAAAGTTTATCTTGTGTATTTTAACAAATTTTTCAAAAAAAAAAAGAAAAAATAGAAAAAATCGATAAAAGCGACTAAAATAGAATTGACTTTAACGAATTTCAACATTTTATTTCTGAAAATATATTTAAGATATTTAAAATAAAATGTTAAAGTTCGTTAAACTAAATGTTACTTTAGTCCATTTTTATCGATTTTTTCTATTTTTTTTCTGAAAAAATTGGTTGAAATATACAAAATAAACTTCTAATAAGAGTATAATTTTATAGATTTCAGGAAGGGCAATAAGTTTGAACTATAAACTGCGCAGCTGAAAGTAAAAACGGGACAAAAAAAAATGTGAGTAAAAATAGAACATAAATTTTTCAGAGTTAAAAGGGAATAAAAAAATCTTTCGAGTAAAAACAAAACAAAATTTTTTCAGAGTATAAATGCAAAAAGCTAATTCTTCAAAAAAAAAAATGGAAAAAACAAGCGCACAGATGGTGGGAGGGAATATATTCCTTCTCACTAGCTGTGCGTTCTAAGTTTACTGATATTTTTAATTGATCCTGCGGTCCAATAAAGGTTTTTTTGTAACAAGGAGACTTATCAAACATCCGGAGCAAAGAAAAGTGGAAATTTTTAATTATCGGAAAAGCCCTGATTTATTTCGTATGCCAGTTTTTCCAAAAAGTGGAAATTTAGAAATTTGGAATCAGTTGTTGCGTTTTTCTAAGTTAACTAATATTTTTAACTGATCCTGCGGGCCGGTAAACTTTTTTTCTAAGAATGAGACTCTTATCAAACATCCGGAACAAAGAAAAGTGGAAGTTTTTAATTATTGGAAAAACCTTGATTTATTTCGGGGGCCACTTTCTCCAAAAAGTGGGAATTTTGCATTTTTGCAACCGTTGTTTCTTTTCCTAAGTTAACTGATATTTTTAATTGATCCTGCGGTCCAATAAAGGTTTTTTTGTAACAAGGAGACTTATTAAACATCCGGAGTAAAGAAAAGTGGAAATTTTTAATTATCGAGAAAGCCCTGATTTATTTCGTCGGCCAGTTTTTCCAAAAAGTGGAAATTTGGCATTTTTGCAACCAGTTGTTGCGTTTTTCTAAGTTAACTAATATTTTTAACTGATCTTGCGGTCCGGTAAACGTTTTTCTTGTAACAAAGAAACACTTATCAAACATCCTGAGCAATGAAAATTAGAAATTTTTAATTATCGGGAAAGCTCTGATTTATTCCGTCGGCCAGTTTTTTCAAAAAGTGGAAATTTGGCATTTTTGCAACCGTTGTTACTTTTTTCTAAGTTAACTGATATTTTTAACTGATCTTGCTCACGACTGGTGAGAGGTGATATATCCCCTCCCACCAGCCGTGCGCTTTTTTGTTCCGTTTTAATTCGGAGAACTAGTTTGTTGCATTTTTACTCTGAAGAAATTTTGTTCCGTTTTTACTCGGAAGATTTGTTTGTTCCTTTTTTACTCCAAAAAATTTATGTTTCATTTTTACTAACAAACTTTTTTTGTCCCGTTTTTACTTTCAGCCGCTCAACTGCTATTCATATTTTGCATCGTTTTCCAAAAAAATAAGATTTTCAAACGTTAAAAATACTATTTCTTCAATTTTGGAGATAAAAATCAATTTGTCTTCACTTTGAAGCTCAGAAATCTTAATAATCTCATGAAGCATGTTTTTCCCATTGTTTCTGAACTAAAAGCAAACGATTTTAAAAATAAAATTTTGAAGTTCGTTAGACTAAATGCTATTTTAGTCGCTTTTATAGATTTTTTATATTTTTTAAAAAATTTTAGTTAAAATACACAAGACGTACATCTGGTAAGGGTGCAATTTCGTAGACTTTAGGAAGGGGAATAATTTTAAACTATGACCTACTATTTATATTTTACTTCGTTTACGAAAAAAATGAGATTTTTAATCGTTAAAAATGATATTTCTTCAATTTTAGAAATAAAAACCCATTTTTCTTTACTTTGAAGCTTAGGAAACTTAATAATCTCATATAACATGTTCCTTACATTACTACTAAAGTAAAAACAAACGTTTTTAAAGCTAAAATGTTAAAGTTCTTTAAACTAAATGCTATTTTAGTCAATTTTTATTGTTTTTTCAAATATTTTTGGAAAAATTTGTTAAAATACACAAGATAAGCATCTAGTAAAGGTATAATTTTATAAATTTTAGGAAGGGAAACAATTTTCAACTATGAACTGCTATTCATTCTGTACGTCGTTTTCGAGAAAAATGAGATTTTTAATTGTCAAAAATGAAAAAACCTTTTTTCTGAAAAACGCGTAGTACGATTTTTTTCTGTCTTGGCTTAAAATAACCGGAGAGGGGGAGGGCAAAAGAGAACAAGAAAGATAACAAGTACAGTTATCTATAAAGTTATCCAGTTACTCTATAAAGAGTAACTGGATATGTAAGCTCTTTTGGGTTGAACTTAATTGAGGCTAGCCGTGAAAATTATTGTTCATCAAAGTTGTTTTTAAAAGTCAAAAATTATTTTTTTACCACCAGTCAAGGCTAGAAGTCTGTTTTAAAATACTAGAAAAATTTCCCCCTCTCTTCAAACTTAAAACATTCTTGTCATAAAAATATGTAGACAAGGAATTTACAAAATAAACTTATGTTAAACAAAGTTAAAGAATTCTGCAGCATTTATTTTTTTATAAAACTATGTCAACATTGGAACTTGTTGGAAGATTTTGTAATATTTCTATTTTTAATTACAACCTTGGATTTGTTACGTCAACCACTTCTCGAAGTTAAAGAAATATTTCTCGAAGATATTATTGAATTTCAGCTTTAGAAAGAGCCCAGTAGCAAAAAATGAGAGAAATATGAAAAAAATACATAAATATGAGTCAATAAAAAATGGCTTGAACAATAAAGTTTACTTGAGTTATAAATAGTTCTTTATTTATTTTGTTTATTTATTTAGTTGTTTTGTTTATTCATTCATTTATAAACTACATGTTCAAGTTCATGCAAAAGAAAAAAAGAGTTGAAAGAAGATAAAATCGAGTTTTGTTTCTAATTCAGTCGGATGTAGTTGAGACTGCAGCAGTAAAGTGTGAAGTGGTGAGGGTCTTTTAGATTCGTTTCCCTTAATTTCAAGACACAGGCCTCACAGGATGATATCGACTACTTTAATTCCGGCGCACGACGAGAGGACGCGAAACGTGCACAGCTGAGCAAAACGAGTGTAGTAGATTCACCAACACCTACTGAAATATTTGAACAGACAAGTATACGAGTACATAGAATACACATACACATACGTAGACGAGAGGCGGGAGAGTGTAGACATGTAGCGCATACGCCGTCGCGACGGAGGCTGCGGCTACGCGGCGCCTACCAACCACCATCTATAATCTCTATGCGGATATCGATTTTCCACTCTGTATTTCCTAAATTTATGCAAACTAGCACCCCCTTGCCATGTATGTTGGCCCCATTCATCTAACGAGCTCACCCAAACCATCCCATCACTATCGTTGTCTCACCTATCTTTTCATAACTCTTCAAGAAAAAAGAAAGGAGGGTAAAAGAGAAAAGAATAACAAATTCCTGGGGTTTGATAATGTGAGTTTTAGAGAATCTCGATCTCTAATTTGGGGAATTTATTAGGGAAGGGTGTAATTACAAGGACAGTGGATAAGCAGAATTTATGTATTTTTTTTGGGGGTGCTGATAAGCAGGGATGGCGGAATAATTTTTTCCCATTTGTGGAATAATGTATTTAATGTACAGGAAGAAAAAATCTGTTAAATTAACAGAAGTCATGTGTTGAAATTGGAACAGCAGATGTTTTATGCTATATTCACAGAAATTTGATACTGGCTCTTTTCTTTACAAACTTACAGATGGTTGGTAATTAAATTTTACATAAATGTCTACTAGGTTAATGGAGTTCTAATTTTTCTTTCAAACATGTCAACCTAACAAACATTTCTGTTGATTCTACAAAAATATCCAGGTGGAAAAACTATGCATAATCTATGCATAATGTACTATGAATAGTTACTATACCAAAAATTATGCATAAATTATGCATAATGAACTAGGGGTAGTCACTATACCAAAAATTATGCATAAATTTTGCACAATGAGCTATGGGTGGTCACTATGCCAAAAATTATGCATAAATTATAATTATGCATAATGAACTAGGGGTAGTCACTATACCAAAAATTATCCATAAATTATGCATAATGAGCTATGGGTAGTCACTATACCAAAAATTATGCATAAATTATGCATAATGTATTAGGGGTAGTCACTATACCAAAAATTATGCATAAATTATGCAGAATGAGCTAGGGGTGGCCACTATACCAAAAATTATGCATAAATTATGCATAATGAACTAGGGGTAGTCACTATACCAAAAATTATCCATAAATTATGCATAATGAGCTATGGGTAGT
>JBAGKK010000076.1:295693-306457 GCA_037177015.1 Euceroptres primus
TATATACACACACACAATTTTATGTCTATAATTCTATGTAAGTACATTAAAACAATCAAGATTTTAATATAGTTTTCTTTTTTAGAATATACATTCAAATTTCTTTAATTTACATCCCATTGTCTTATATTTTAGGAAAAAATCAATATTTATACTGCCGAACAAAGTAAAAAGATAGGTAAGTGACTTTGTGGTTTAGGCTCATTCTCTTAAACCTAGCAATGGAAAAGTCAACCTAAGCGACAATGTCACTTACCTATCTTTTTACTTTGGACGGCAGTATAGTCAACTTGATGTTTAATTCCTGTAAACATAAAATAAATGAGGGACAATTGTTGAATAGTTATATTGAAAAATTACTAATGAGCAAATAATTAGTACAAATTCATGGTTGCTTTTTAAAATAATAACTCATTTTGCTTTAAAAGGGCGTAATTTTTAGATCTAATAATAATGAAATGCATACATTTGTGGTAATAATATACATTCATGCAAACACTCCAAATTTGTAATAGTCACTTTTAACTAAAGAAACTGTGACGATTTGTTCACCAAATGATTTAATAACCATTTTTACTAATTTCTAGTCTGACTAACAGTGAAATACTGCTAATTCACTTCAGTCACAGTACTGAATTTGACTTTAGTAATAAATTTTTCTACTAAATTAATTGATAGTTCAAATTAATCATTACTGTATAAAAGTTAGTAAAAATGGTTACTAAATCATGTGGCGAACGAATCGGCCGTATTCACATTTCATTATTATTATATTTCTAAATTACACCTTTCTAAAGCGAAGTGAATAATTATTATAAAAAGTAACCATGAAGTTATATTATTTATTTACTCATTAGTAATTTTTCTTTATAACTATTCAACAATAATTGACGTTCTCTTACTTTATATTTACTGGAATTAAACGTCAAGTTGACTATAAGTATTACCTTCTTCATAAAGTAATAGGCAATGAAATATAAATTGAAGAAATTAGAAAATACTGTTTAAAAAGGAAAACTATATCAAAGTTTTGATTGATTTAATGAATATGGAATTATAGCCATAAAACTGTGAATAATGATTTAATGAATATAGAATTATAGCTATAAAACTGTACATATTCTCTACTCAAATTGTATCCTCTATATTTGACAAAAATAATTGTTAGTTTTAATTATTCTTCAATAATATTTGAAGGGTGGCACGCCATAAGGGATTAACCAACATTTTGCTGATTTTTCAGGAGAGACAAAAAACGTTCCATAAAATCTAATTTTCAATTTTAAAAAAAAGCAAACATCGTCTCTCGAGATATATCAATATTGAATTGAAGCGTGAAAAGTTTCAATGGAAAATATTATTAAGTCCCAAGAAAATGGAGGGAGAGTATATTTTTTTTCGCTCGGGACGCACATTTTCTAAAATTGGTCCAGTGATTAAAAATAAAATTTTCAAGTTCAGAAAAGAAACAAAAATTTGATTTCTAGTCATTAAGTTGCTCAATCGACACCAAAAAAATTCTGATTGGAAAATGTTTAATTGAAAAAAAGTCATTGAGTTCTGAGAAAATAATAGGGAATTTTTTTTTGTTCGGGCGCATATTTTCCCAGTTTTATGCCACGATCTATAATATATTATTTTTAATTCAAAGACGCAGAAACAAAGTAGACTTGGAGCTAGGGAGTTGCAAAAAGTTAAAAAATAAAGGCTTGAAAAAGCTTGAGAAAAAATGTTTTAAAAAATTGAAAAAATGCAAAAAAAATTGAAAAGTTGTAAAAAAATTTGAAAAATAAAATTATAAAAAAATCCTTTGGTGATAATGTGTATTTGAATTATACAGAATTTTCTACTCATTAATCTCATTTTAGAAAAAATGTGGGTTTTAATCCCTTATGGCGTTCCACCCTTCATTTCAATACGTTTCTTCTGGATTGAAAATTGTATATTTACACGTATTAAAAATTCTATACACATTTAAAATATGTATTTGAGTTAATTTTTAAGGTTCCTAATTAAAAGGTATTATTGAATTAAAAACGTTAAAAATTAATTAATAAATTTTGAATTATGATTTAGTAACTAAATAAATTAAATTGTTAAAAATTAAATCATTTTCAACTGAAAACACTTAAAATTGTTTGGATTACATTTTAAATCTTTAAAAAATGTACGTCAAATTAATAGTATTTATAGTTAATTATCTATAAATAATATACAAATTACTATCAGCATTTACAAAATTTTATAATCATAAAAATGAACAGATATGCACCAATTTAATTTTAAAATCAGGTGAATAAATTAAAATTATTATTAAAAACAGTTGAAAAACGTCAACATAACAACAATTGTCAATAGTAAAGCAACCTCACACTGCGAACGGAAACCCATCAAGATTATTATTATTATATATAAAAACCAATCTCAAAATATAAAATAATAAAAAAACAAAAGCATCTCTGCGAACCAACTTCATGCTGCGAACATTAGCTACGAACATTTGTAGATTATTATTCTAGTAATTTAAAACCCATGGATTTTATTGATTGAGGATTTTTTTGGTTCATTATGCAAGTATCTAAGACTTCACTTCAGAGAATAATTGAAAAATAATTATTCTTAAAAAAACAGCTATTTGTTTAATCTAAAAATATTTTTGTCAATTCTGCAAGGAGACTGCAAAAATAATAAAGTAAATTTCTACAGAATTGTAACAACTTAGCACAATTGTACAATCTTCTTCCCTGTTTGATGCAAGAATATAATTTTGGAATAGAACTGTTGGAAAAATTTTATTTTTTTTTACTAAGAATTTTTACTAACATTTTTTTACTAAGAAACATATTTTTGTACAACTTCATGATAACTGAAAAATGTTATGTACTCATGTATTCATGTACTTATTACTCTCGTGTATTAAAAAATGTTCATTATTTCAGATGTTATGTAAAATTTAGGAAAATATTGAAATTTGTACTATTTTTGGAGCACCTTCTTTCAGAATTGATAAAATGACTTTGTGCTAGACTTATTTTACGCATAATTTCTATAACATCTGTTTTCTATAGGAGAAATTTCGGTCTGTAATATAACTTAAATAAATTTTATCGGCTGAATTATCAAAGTTAGCATTGACTGCTGAATTATTCTTTATAAAAAATTATGTATTTCAGTATTGTTTTATTTAAAATGCCTTCAAGGGCCTAGGAAAACCTTTTTCCCCCTTGTCTTCAAAATAGAGAGACTGCAAAAATAATGAAGTAAATTCCTACAGAATTGTAATAACTTAGCACAATTGTACAATCTTCTTCCCTGTTTAATACAAGAATCTAATCTTGAAACAAAACTGTTGGAAATGTACACAGTTTTTTTACTGAGGAACATATTTTTGTTCAACTTCACGATAACTGAAAAATTTTATATACTCATGTACTTATATACTCTCATGTACTCAAAAATGTTCATTATTTCAGGTGTTATGCAAAATTTAGGAAAATATTGAAATTTACACTATTTTTGAAGCACTTCCTTTAAGAATTGACAAAACTACTTTAAGCTGGACTCATTTTACGCATAATTTCAATAACATCTGGTTTCTATTGAAGAATAAATTTTATGGTCTGAATTATCAAAATTGGCATTGATTACTGAATTATTCTTTACAAAAAATGATTTATATCAGTATTATTTTTTTCAAAATGCCTTTAAGGGCCTAGTAAAACCTTTTTCCTCCTACTCTTCAAAATAAAACGAAATAAAAGTATTTTCTGTGAATTGCTTTTCTTTTTATTTAAAGAATCGCTTTTTATTTTTGTCTCAATCGGATTGGTTTCTACGTGTGTGAAATTTTCGATAAGAAGCTCTCTTGGGTTTCCGTCTAGGAGGTCGATCAACTCGAAGGGGTATTCACAAGGGACTTTCGCCATTGCGACAATCGTTTAGCACTTTAGTACATTCGATAAAAAGAATAAAAAAAAATATTTTTCAACTGTCTTTTCAAATGAAATATTTCTATACCTATTTGCAAAAACTTCAGAATCTAAAATTAAATTCACATCGAATTCTGCGCTTTAGCAATCAGCTAAATGATTCCTATTACCTTACATAAAAAGAGGATTCAACGCTTTTTAACTTTCAGATGAAACTTCTAATTTTTAAACTGCCAGCAATAAATTGTCTTGCAATTTCTATTATTATCAGAGAGGATTAGCGTTTCATTACGGAAATGAGATCGTTTTAGAAAAAGTGTGGGAGGGATGTTTCGCCAATTAGCATAAGCGGGTATCTCGTAAAGTCAAAGAGGCAAGGTATATAATTTTGATAGGATGAAGCCTAACACAGATTGGAACAGACACACGTACATCGCAAGTGCCGAAACGAGGCCTGCACCCGAAAAACCGAATCGATAGGCGCATAGCGCGAGATATATGTATATATGTTCCCATATATGTGTGCATGTATGTAACCACCGATGTAGTCACATATATACGAGGAGCCGCGTGGCTATAGATTACACACTGTATACTTACGGGGGTGGCCTGAATTTAACCTCCTACCCATTCCTCAACTCCTTTGAACGATGGAAGGAGGCAACCCCCGCCACCAAAGACATTTTTCCCCGTTCGCAATCCGACTCCAGACCTACGAAAAAATTACATAGAAGTCAAACGATGGCCACTTCCTTCTGGCCTTAAAGGATTGCCTTCAATTCCATAAAAACAACTTTTCTTTTAAGTCGCTAAATTAAAACATCCCTCTCCTTTACAAAAAATCTTACAATAATTTTTACTGTAGATGGAAAGAAATGAAGAAATCCTCTATCAAAGACTGTCCTTTAATAAATTATATTTAAAAACCAATGGTCAAATGTTAAGGACATTTGATACATAATGAAGTCACAAATTACCGACCGTTCCTTATTTAAATTCAGCGGGTTTATTATTAGAAAATGCAAATATAGAGCTGAAATTTTGGGAAATGGTAAAGAATATATTGAGGCATCGATGTCTGGTGAGTTTCCGTTTTTATTTTGAATAAAATTGTTTTTCAAAATTTAGTGTTGCCTCGTAGCTGGCAAGCATTTTTATTATAGAAATCTAATGCAACCTAGGTGGCGCTCTTGTCCTTTCGTAAAGTTTCTTTCTACTTTGACAGAATCGCACTCTCACCTCGATTATACCCAGCGATTTTATTCGTTCGCTTTAATTACAAATACGATTTGGCGCATATTTTTATTAACCTTATTTATGATAACATCGATGTTATCTTCTCTAGTTAGCTCCAAATGCATCCGAAATTAATAATACATGAAAATATCGCAGGTGATCATGTACAATCATGACATCAAATACCTGGGATTCAAGGTGAACACAATCTAATTTAAAAAACAACATTCCGCTCAATATAGAAATTGAAGCGTACCAGACAGCGATGCCTACATATATTCCTTATCATTTCTCAAAATTTCAGCGCTATATTTGCATTTCTTCAATAATAAATCCGCTGAATGTAAATAAGGAACGATCGGTAATTTGTGACGTCATTATGTACCAAATGCCTTTAACATTAAAGATAATGAACATGTAAAGACTGAAAGTGCCTTTGAAGAAAAAAGAAGAAATAATTTTTTGTATTTACATTTTTTCAATTTGTTTATAGGTCGCCTTTTTCTTTTTTCTTCATTTATACTGTAGTTGATATTATAGCATCACGGAAAAAATGGGTTAAATTAACAGAAGACATCTGCTAAAATAGGGCAGCAGATTTTTGCTGTCATATTTACAGAAATTTCTGTTAAATTTATAGACAGTCAGTAAATTTAACAGTCTGTATAATTAACATAAATGTCTGTTAGGTTAATATTTTTTAAGAGAAATTAAAATTCCATTAACCTAACAGAAACTTCTGTTCATTCTACAGATATATCTGTTATACGGAGAAAAGAGAATCTGTAAGACAGAATAATCAGTTAAAATATGGACAAAAGATTTTTTCTGTTATATCTACAGACATTTTTGTAGATTCTACAGACATTTCTGTTAAATTTATATATGGTTAGTAAATTTAACAGTCTGTATAATTAACATAAATGCCTGTTATGTTAACATTTTTGAAGAGAAATTAAAATTCTATTGACCTAACAGAAAGTTCTGTACATTCTACAGACATATCTGTTATACGGAGAAAAACGAATCTGTAAAATTTACAGAATAATCAGTTAAAATATGGACAACAGATTTTCTCTGTTATATTTACAGACATTTTTGTAGATTCTACAGACATTTCTGTTGAATTTATAGACAATCAGTAAATTTAACAGTCTGTAGAATTAAGATAAATATCTGTTAACATTTTTCAGAAAAATTAGAACTCCATTAACCTAACAGACGTTTCTGTAGACTCTACAGATACATATATGGGTCATTTTCACATAGTTTAAGATTTCAATTATGGACAAATAATTTTGGTTAATAATATCGGTTAAATTTACTGTAAATGTGTAAGTTTAGTAGAAATGCTTGTAAATATAACAGAAAAATCTGTCGTCTATATTCTAACAGATTATTTTGTTAATTTTACAGATTCGTTTTTCTCCGTGTTTCAGTAACCTTCTGTAAATTTAACAGAAATTTCTGTGAAATTTATAGGTAGTAAATTTGACAGTTTGTAGAATTATCATAAATGTTTAAATGTTTAAGAAAAATTAGAATTTCATTGAACTAACATATTTTTGTACATTCTACAGACATATTTTTTAAAATTGATCATCTGTAAGTTTAACAGAAATGTCTGTAAATATAGCAGAAAAAAATCTGTTGCCTATATTCTAACAGATTATTTTTTTAACTTTAGAGATTCGTTTTTCTTCGTGTTTCAGTAACCATCTGTAAATTTAACAAAAATTTCTTTGAAATTTATAGGTAGTAAATTTGACAGTCTGTAGAATTATCATAAATGTTAAAATTTTTAAGAAATATTAGAATTTCATTGAACTAATATATTTTTGTACATTCTACAGACATATTTTTTACAATTGACCATCTATAAGTTTAACAGAAATGTCTGTAAATATAACAGAAAAAAATCTGTTGTCAATATTCAACCAGATTATTTTTTTAACTTTACAGATTCGTTTTTCTCCGTGTTTCAGTAACCATCTGTAAATTTAACAAAAATTTCTGTAAAATTGATAGGTAATAGATTTAACAGTCTGTAGAATTAACATAAATGTAAAAATTGTTAAGAAATTTAGAATTTCATTGACATATTCATTTAATTTAACATATTTTTGAACATTCTACAGACATATTTGTTAAATTTGACCATCTGTAAGTTTAACAGAAATTTCTGTAAATCTGCTGCCCCTACTTTAGCCAATGACTTCTATTAATTTAACAGATTTTTTTCTCCATGATCAGTTCTCCAAATTTTGTGACGAGTGTGCCTGAAAAATCCCTTTATAAAGTCAATTATTGACTCTTATTTGTATGCCCGTAAAAAATGATATGCATTCTAATTAATTTGAATAATCTGATTAATTTCTGATGGAATATTTTTGACCTCTCTATTGGGAGATTGTTAAAGGACGTTACAAGTGACGAATTCTCGTTGAATAAATTCGGAAATGTCATCAAGTTTCGAGGCAGGTGAAACAATTGCCAGTATGATTAAATGTTTTAGGAGATCTTTTTGTTTAGATTAACACCCACATGAAGAATAGGAATATGACAAATTTCATGTGAAACAACACGTGGCTTGAAATGAATCTCGCGTGCACGTGGCCATTACAACCTTGGTTTGCTCGCTGCCAAAGATTCGTAAACCCGTAATTCGTACGCAGGGTAACCTTGTTGATTTGGCGAACGCCAAGAAACAGTCACGTGCTCTTCTCTATACGAGAAAAGCGTCTTACGTTCCACATTTCCGGATTTCCTATCAAAGTCATATTTTCCTCCATAAAAAATTCTTTAATTAAAAATTTTATTTAAATAAAAAAACTGTATTTTAAATAGAACAAATTTTTAAAATCAAATACAATTTATATTACGACTAAATTAGTATAGTAGGTTTTGGTATGTGACACATTTTTTGATGAATGAAAAATCTGATTGTAAATTTTGTATGTAATGTGCAATTTTTCAGAAGATTATTCACAGAAAACGATTAATTTTTTTCGGAAAATATAACATTGTCCTGAATTACGTCGGTATCCGTGTATTTATGATAAGATGCCAAGAGTACCTTATGGCATGAATGCCTTTCCTTTTTATGGTATAGAGCCAAGTGCTCTTGCTTATGTTCCTTTCGAGATCTTGAATGGCTCTAAAAGCGTCGGTATACACATTCAACGCAGATTTAAACGGCTGGTCGACGATCAATGCACTTTACGCCCTTTATACTCAGCTCCTGTGTGTTCTACAATTTTCTACACTCAAACGCCTCGGTACAATTTCTGCATTTCTGGTGCTATTTGTACTTGACGAAATGTCTGCTTTATTGAAGAACCTTAGAAAAGTGGTGACTTATTCACTGAATTATATTAACAACCTAATTCAGGACAACTTATGTTTTGCTGTTCATTAAATTTCGAATTTTTCAAATAAATAGTGATGCACGTCGAGACAAGAATTTCTTGATTCTCGCTTGATAATGACTGATTTTTTTAAAATCTTGAAGTTGGATAAATTTCGCATTCCACTGTTTACTCTTGGCTTGTCTTGTTCTAAAAGATCAAGAGCAATCGAGCAAGACTCTTGATTTCAATTGTCACTTGAATATTTCGAACTGTCAGGCGCAAAGTGAGATAAGCTTTCAAAAAAATTATTAATAAAATGATTAATAAAAAAAACTCTTGGCTTGTCTTGTTCTAAAAAATCAAGAACAATCGAGCAAGACTCTTGATTTCAACTGTCACTTGAATATTTCGAACTGTCACATGCAAAGTGAGATAAGCTTTCAAAAAAATGACTAATAAAATGATTAATAAAAAAAAAGGTAGAGCATGAAAACCAAGAAAAAGAGCATTTTGAACTGTCAGTTGAGCATCTATGTAAAATATTCATACAAAAGGACATTTCAAAAAAACCAAGAGAAAAGGCATTTTGAACTGTCAGTTGAGTACCTATGTAAAATTTTCATACTGAAGGACATTTAAAAAAATAATTTCTAAAATTAATAAAATGAAACCTGAAAATTTAATTACTAGAAAAAGAGCAGGAAAACCAATTACATCAAAAACTGAAAAGTAGGAAATAATGTAATAACCATAATAACTAACTATAATAATAATTATAATAACTATAACTATAATAATAACTAACTAACCTAACGCAATAGTGTGTCAAATGGTGAGAGTTCAGCAAGTAAAAAAAGCAAAACCAGCTGCGGAGACAAGTTGAAGGAAGTTGTAGAATTTGGAACTGACGAAAACGGACAAAAATTTACGAAGTTGTAATCCAAAAATTACTGTTCTGTATTCCAAAAATTAAAAGAAGTTGAAAAAATTATAAAGATGAAGAATAGCAACACGTCGGGCGTAAAGAGGCACATACAGAGTGTTCATGAGGATTTATATAAGAAGATTTATGGTGTACCAAATGCCTCCAAATCGATGGTACAGAGAGTTCAAATCAAAAACACTTAAATACATCTTGTACTTACCCTGTCATAAACATAAGTGAAAATTTATAAACATGCATAAAATCATTTTTAAATTCTACAAATTCGAAAAGATTTTTTTGAAGAAGGATATAATAGCACGAAAATAGATAATAATTTCAAAAATAGTTTCAAAGGTTAATAAAATTGCAAAAAACAATCTTTTATTCATCCCGTGTTAATAGTAATTTAATATTTACACTATAAAATAATTGGAATCTTTGCAAAGTACCTACATTTGATTAAATTATAGTTTAATGAAATGTAGGTACTTTGCAAAGATTAAAATTATATTATATTATATTATAATTATATTATATAATATTATATTATATAATATTATATTATATTATATTATATTATTATACTATATTATATTATTATACTATATTATATTATATTATTATATTATATTATATTATAAACTACTATTAAGGCGGAATAAGATAAAGTTAATCTTTGTAATTTTTTAAAACTTTGAAATCATTTCTCCAATTATTATCTATTGTCATGCTTTTAATCGTTTTCAAAAAAAATCTTTTTGAATTTGTAGAATTTAATAATGATTTTATGCATGTTTATAATTTTTCACATGTTTCTGAACAATTCAAGGTGAATTCAAAGAATCCAAGGCGAATTCAAAGAATTCAAGGTGAATTCAAAAGCATTCAAAGAATTCAAAAGAATTCAAAGAATTCAAAATAAGAATACAAGGTGAATTCGAAAAAATAATTCTAAAAGTACAAAATGAATTCAAAAGAATTCAAAAGAATTCAAAGAATTCAAAATAATAATACAAGGTGAATTTGAAAAAATAATTCTAAAAGTACAAAATGAATTCAAAAGAATTCAAATAATTCAAGGTGTATTCAAAAGAATACAAGATGAATTCAAAGAATTCAAGGTGAATTCAGGAACAAGTGAACACCTGAATTCAATAGTGGTTAACCCCTCGGTTAAAACCCTTCTTTAAGTCCAATAAATATTAATTGAAGAAGAAATTTTCGATGGATGAAGGCAAATGAGTAAAAAAAAAAAACTCGTATTTCTTTGTCAAAGTGTGCGACGTTTCGTTGGCATTGGTTCGCCAACCTCATCAGGCGCTGA
>JBAGKK010000076.1:312651-333250 GCA_037177015.1 Euceroptres primus
TTATATGTACAAAACTTGCCAACTTTGATGCCTCTTTTCTATCTTTCTCAAAGAGCGACCTTGAAAAATCTTTCCATGCCATTATTGCATTTTGTATATATAGAAAGAGCGTCAACGCTGGCTATTATTATTTCCAACGTAAATAAATTAATCATTTGCACATCTACGAACGCAATAATGCACTTCGAATCAGAATGCATGCGAAAAGGTATTATTTTGCAGCTGCTGAGGCATTTCATCGTCTGGACTGCACTAAATTCACGAAATTGAATTAGCATGCTACGCAATTTTCGTACTTTGAGAAATGCAGGGCCTAAATTTGAAACTCGACTGAATTCGTTTCCGGTAATTATTTCACAAACTTGTAAGTTTGTAATTTAAATACTTCGTGCCTTCTTGTACCAGTAATTTAGCCTCGTATAGTAGAGTATTTTTTAATGGCATTATTCCAAAAATCTTAGATAAATTACGACTAATGTGGCTTACATTTTGAGAAAGAAACTTGCTAAATATAGTATAAATCATGGATGAGAATGAACGCGAAAAATAAAACAAATAAATTCAGGAAGTTATGGGTATTTTGCTGGAGAATTATGATTTTCCTTTGAAAATTATGGGAATTTTGCAATATTTTGTATACTTCTTAATGTGAATAGTCGTAAGAAATCAAATTGTAAAGCCGGTCATTTATGACATCATTTATAAGTGTCGTGATTGTGTATATGAGGTGATTGTCGAAAGGTGTGTGTGACAAGGCGTAAATAGTAAGAAGTTATTTCATCGTTGCTTCATTTCAATGGAGTTGTTGATTTCTGATGATGTTTATCTCATTGTTTATCAAATAAAATCGTATCGAAACTTACACTAATCAGTATTTTATGTTACAATTAATGCGCCTATTTTTATTTTTTATTTTTTTTTTTTGAGGGACTAGAGATCACAGAAAAAATAAAATAAAACCCCTTACCCTCGAGAACTCGAACGTTCTGGGCTCTCGTGTATTTTGGTGGTATGTTGCGTAATGAGATTTGCGCAAGATCACACGATATAAAACACCGTGTGACAGGGAAGCTAAAGACGTGAAGTGACTTTAGGAACTGACAACTGATAGGACTGAGGCTGTAATTTTCATCAACTAAAATGTCTGCACCTGTCAACATTTCATTCGAAAAGATTTTGAATTCATGGTCTTTTTAAAGCTAAAAAATCCTGGTGTTGATAAAAAAAAACAAAAACTGCAGAGACATTTTACAGCTTATTGTTTTATTATTTATTATTATTCCAAATGTTGGATTCTGAAAAGATCGAATCATGATTTTTTGCTTTTTGTTTCTGTTTCCAGAAGTCCTAAATGGTATCTGCAACGCCAACAAAGAAGAAGAAAGGCGGCGAAAAGGTGTGTATAATTTCAATCAGATTAATCATATCGCGTAGAAGCAAGCTTTTTTCGATTAAATTTCGAGTAATAATATTTTTTTTGATATTATTTTTACACAAAACTATATGTGGTTTTAAGAAATATTTAAATATTTGATTTATTTCTTCTTTAATGACGAAGATAATTTTCTAAGGAACGATCGTTTATCGATAAAAAATTATCGATTGGGTTTGTTCCCAGGTGCAGGTTACCACGAACTGTATAATGGTGTCGTATGCAACGACACGATCCTCGCGACAGGTGTCTTCAGCTCCAAGGAGCTCTGGATGCTTTCAAAAGGTACGACGATTCTTCTCAAATCTGGAGCATTCAATACTTTATCCAAGTCCCAATACTATCCTAGGATATGATAAATTCTCTTCCTATCTTCTATCGAAAAAAAAACAATATTAATCGGGTCTTTTCTGAAAAAATTCCATGCGGATGCTTTCGAAAGGTAAACGACGAGCACTGCCTTTTGAAAGCATCCTCTGCAGTCGTTGCAACAAAACCTTTCTTTGGCACCAATTGCACTTTTGAAAATTGCATTTTCATCAATCTTATTTTCATTATTATTTCCACAGACCCTGAACTTTTAATATTTTTTAATTTTTATAATTTTTTGGGGATTTATGATGTAAAATATCACTGTATATTTTTGTTTAATTGAGAAATTGTTTACACTTGAGATCCTTCTTCTGTTCGTTTGTTTTGTCTACTTAAAAAGGAACTTGCAACTCTAAAAATAGTTGTATTCAGGCAATATCGAAGAAAATAGCTGTATTCAGGCAATACTGAAGAAATACGATAATTTTTATTTTTTAAACAGATTTTTGTAGTTTCTACCGGATATGCACTGTTTGTATCACAGTGGTAAATGGAATAATAGGGCATGAGAGCGCGTATTGAGAAGCGTGTCTCGAAATGCCTCGACAAATGCAAGTGTGAGCCCGCTCCGTACAGTAGTTTAGTATGCAACCCCGCGTATTAATAGCTAAGCGAACAATGCTCACGGCCTCAGAGCTTCAGAGTCTCCTCACAAGCCTCCTGTTTCGCTCCATAAAAATTTTGAACTTTTATTCAACTAATTAATATTTATAATAACTAATTAATATTATACAACTAATTATTATTCTTTAAATTTTCCAATAAAACTCCAGCTTCACTCTATAATCTGTAAATTTCAGTTTCCAAGACTGATTCCATTAAATACCCTCCCTTTCAAATAACTTAATGTGTAATGAAAAATATCGAAAAATTGATAGAAAAAAGTCGGCCAGAGAGATTTTCCAAAAATCCATCTTTCTTTTATACATTTTCGTAGTTCTTTATATAATATTTAATTTTCCTGCGTAAAAATGCATGAATCTGTATTTGAACTCTGTGATTGAAACTATACATTTGAACCACTAAATAACATTCTCCAAATCTAATTTTCAAAAAAATACTCTTTTTCATAAAAATTAATAAAAAAAAGTACTGCCTTTGAAGCAACTAATAAATTTCTAATAGAAAGAGGCTTTCGATTCTCATCGCATCCGCATCGCTTTCACCTTTTTCCATTTCTCGAAAATCGTGCGTGACTCTAGGAAATTTTTTTCTCGCTATTTGACATTTTAGAAACCTAGGTAGAAGGAGGGAAAGCAGAATTTCCATCAAGAGAGAAAGAGGAACGTGTGAAAATTGAGATTCGCGCGTCTCTGCGAGCGTGAACGTGGTATAAAGAATCGGGCTATGCACACTTGCTTTTGGTTAACAATGCTGCACCCCCAACCCCCATTTTTATCCAGAGAGCCGCGAGGGTAGAATTTTCCGTTTTTAATGTTGAACCTCCGAGCCTCGAGACCCGCTCACGTGGGTGAAAAAGCAATTTTCGTCAGTCGCGAAGTGGGCAGTGAGGGGGGAGGGGATGGATCGCGAAGCGGAAGTGACTCTAGAGTAAAAAAAAGAAGGAAAAAAGTACACCAATGCTGCACCTGTTTCATGACGATTCACGTTAACATGTAACTATTTACCAACGCAAATAAATATTTCGAGGACGGACAAATTTTCCGATTTTTAAATCACGTTCAGGGGTTGAAAATTTTGAATTAAAACAGATAAATCAGCTGATCGTGAAGGACAACACCATGTTGGATTTTCATCCCTATTAGTTCAGCATATATTTAGTTTATTTATTTATTTAGTACCTCCTGAATAGTATAACATTTTAATAATTACTTATAATTTCCAGAACTTATTTTGATAAAAAATTAAATGTAAAAGTTTCGTCTCGAATACTGGAAACCGGATTCTTTTGCCAGTCAATTCCGCGTGGAATATTGAATTTGCACAATTTACAAAATACAAATTTTGAAAGTTAATTTTCAAAGCAAATAAACTCACGTGAAGAGTAAACGTTTGAGAACGTCAAAGTCGAATTTCGCTATCTCATGCGCGTAGCCTTGTGTAGGTTGGCGCGACAGAAATAAGAAAATTCAAAAATAAAGTACGAGCTTCCAACGATGAGTGACGTGGAATAGCGGAAGTTTAAGAACGCTTGGCTGTGACGCTTCCTAAGTCTCTAAGAAATGCACTAGTTACTAAACGATATCAATTTCAATATCAAGTATGCAAATAAGAAATAAAATTTTGAGCGCAGGTTTAAAAATTATTTTGAAGGAGAATTGAGCTTAATCGTAATATATCTATGTATATGTGTACATATATATTGTATTAGAGTGTGTGTGTCTGGTTTCAGCGTCCATACTGCATGACCTCAGCGACATGCAGCCTCAAATAAACGCGATCAAAATAGAGCACCCGCCGTACTACTGCAGCAGCTACACCCCTCCATCCGCAGCTACCGCCGCGGATCATGCTCAGCCCGCGGCTAGCTTCAGTAAGTTTCAAAATTTACATCCCTATTTGACTCTTTTTTTTCTTCCTGTCTCCTGTTTCTATTCGTCTCCCTATTTTCAATCTCGTATTTCAAAATTTAGACGTAAACCAAAAATAGAGAATTTAAGATCCAGTAAAAAACTTATAATGTGATCTTGGTTATATCTTTTAGGTTTTTTTCAGTTTTATAGTTTTATATTATTTTTCAATTTATAGATATTCAATTAAAAAAGGAGAACCTTGTGAAAGAATTTGGAAAGGAATGATTGAAGCTTGCATAGAATACTGTTTTGGTTTCAATTTTCTTTTAAATTCTTTTTAGTTAGATGCTATAGTTTCAGAAGCTTCAGTTTCTTCCTGTCTTCTGGTTCTATTCGTCTTTCTGTTTTCAATCTCGTATTCCGAAATTTAGACGTAAACCAAAAATACAGAATTTAAGATCCAGTAAGAAACTTATAATGTGATCATAGTGGTTTTTTTCTGCTTCTATTCGTCTCCATGTTTTAAATCTCGTATTCCAAAATTTAGACTTAGAATACAGAAATTTAGACCAAGAATGCAGAATTTAAGATCCAGTAAGAAACTTATAATGTGATCTCGGTTATCTTTTAAGTTCTTTTTTCAGTTTTATAGTTTTATATTATTTTTCCATTTATAGATATTCAATTAAAAAAGGAGAACCTTGTGAAAGAATTTGGAAAGGAATGATTGAAGCTTGCATAGAATACTGTTTTGGTTTCAATTTTTTTTAAAATTCTTTTTAGTTAGATGCTATAGTTTCAGAAGCTTCAGTTTCTTCCTGTCTTCTGGTTCTATTCGTCTCTCTGTTTTCAATCTCGTATTCCGAAATTTAGACGTAAACCAAAAATACAGAATTTAAGATCCCGTAAGAAACTTATAATGTGATCTTGGTTATATCTTTTATGTTTTTTTCAGTTTTATAGTTTTATATTATTTTTCAATTTATAGATATTCAATTAAAAAAGGAGAACCTTGTAAAAGAATTTGGAAAGGAATGGTTGAAGCTCACAGAGAATACTGTTTGGGTTTCAATTCTTTTGTAAGAATTCTTTTTAATCAGAAGCTATAATTTCATAAGCTTCAGTTTCTTCCTGTATTCTGGTTCTATACGTCTTCCTGTTTTCAACCTCGTATTTCAAAATTTAGAAGTAAAACTAAAATACAGAATTTAAGCTCCGGTAAGGAACTTATAATGTGATATTCTTGGTCATATATTTTTGGTTTTTTTCAGTATACTAATTTATAGATATTTAATTAAAAGAGAAGAATCTTGTGAAAAAATTTGGGTAAGAATGGTTGAAGAGCTTCAACATTTCCTTCTCAAATTCTTCCACAAGATTCTTCGCTTTTAATTGAATATCTATAAATTAGTACACTGAAAAAAACCAAAAATATATAATCAAGGAGGTCAGAACAGAATTCTGTGCAAATTCTTGCAAAAAATTTTGTTTTGTTTTCAATTTTTTTGTAAAAATTCCTTTTGGTTAGAAGCTACAATTTCAGAAGCTTCTGTTTCTTCCTGTCTTCTGCTTCTATTCGTCCCATTCGTCTCCCTATTTTCAATCTCGTATTTCAAAATTTAGACGTAAAACAAAAATACAGAATTTAAGATCCTGTAAGAAACTTATAATGTAATCTTGGTTATAACTTTTTTTTTTAGTGTACTAATTTATAGATATTCAATTAAAAAAGGAGAACCTTGTAAAAGAATTTGGAAAAGAATGGTTGAAGCTTGCATAGAATACTGTTTTGGTTCCAATTTTTTTTGTAAAAATTCGTGTTAGTCAGAAGCTATAATTTCAGAAGCTTCTGTTTCTTCTCGTCTTCTGCTTCTATTTGTCTCCCTGTTTTCAATCTCGTATTTCAAAATCTGAACGTAAAACTAAAATACAATATCCAGTAAGAAACTTACATGATCTTCTTGGATAAATCTTGTAGGTTTTTTAATATTCAGTGTACTAATTGGTAAATATTAAATTAAAAGAAAAGAATCTTGTAAAAGAATATGGAAAGGAGATGTTGAAGCTTGCAAAAAATACTGTTATGGTTTTATTTTTTCGTAAAAGTTCTTTTTTGTCAGAAGCTACAATTTCAGAAGCTTCTGTTTCTTCCAGTCTTCTGATTTTATTTGTTTCCCTGTTTTCAATCTCGTATTTTAAAATTTATACGTAAAACTAAAATACAAAATTTAAGATCCAGTTAGAAACTTATAATGTGATCTTCTTGGTTACATCTTTTTGGTTTTTTTTCAGGGTTCTAATTTATAAATGTTCAAATAAAAAAGGATAATCTTATGAAGGAATGAGTGAAACTTGCAAAGAATACTGTTCTGGTATCAATTTTTTTGTAAAAATTATTTTTAGCCAAAAGCTTCTGTTTCTTGATGTCTTCTGCTTCTTTTCGTCTTTCTGTATTCAATCTCGTATTTCAAAATCTGAACGTAGAGCTAAAATAAAAGATCCAGTAAGTTTCTTACTGGATCCTAAATTTTGGATGAATCTTTTAGGTTTTTTAATATTAAATTTAGTGATGTGTAAATATTAAATTAAAAGAGAAGAATCTCGTATTTCAAAATCTGAATGTAAAACTAAAATATAAAATTTAAGATCCAGTAAGTTTTTTAATATTCAGTGTACTAATTGGTAAATATTAAATTCAAAGAGGAGAATCTTGTGAAAGAATTTGTAAATGAATGATTGAAGCTTGCAAAGAATACTGTTTTGGTTTCAATTTTTTTGTAAAAATAATTTTTGGTTAGAACCTACAATTTCAAAAGCTTCTGTTTCTTCCTGTTTTTTACTTCTATTCGTCGCCCTATTTTGAATCTCGTATTTCAAAATTTAGACGTAAAACAAAAATGCAGAATTTAAGATCCAGTTTAAAACTTATAATGTGATCTTGGATATATCTTTTTGTTTTTTTTCAATGTACTAGTTTATAGATATTCAATTAAAAGAGAAGAATCTTGTGGAATAATTTGAAAAGAAATGATTGAAGCTTGCATAGAATACGGTTTTGGTTTCAATTTTTTTTGTAAAAATTCTTTTTAGACAGAAGCTTTAATTTCAAAAGCTTCTGTTTTTTCCTGTCTTCTGCTTCTATTCGTCTCCCTATTTTCAATATCATATTTCAAAATTTATACGTAAAAAAAAATACAGAATTTAAGATCCAGAAGAAATTTATAACGTGATCTTGGATATATCTTTTTTTTTTTAATGTACTAACTTATAGATACTCAATTAATAGAGGAGAATCTTGTGAAAGAATTTGTAAAGGAATGATTGAAGCTTGCAAAGAATACTGTTTTTGTTTTAATTTTTTTGTAAAAATTCTTCGTAGTCAGAAGCTACAATTTCAGCAGCTTCTATTTCTTCCTGTCTCCTGCTTCTATTTGTCTTCCTATTTTCAGTCTTGTCTCGTATTTCAAAATGTGGATGTAAACCTAAAATACAAAATTTAAGATCCAGTAACAAACTTATTTGATCTTTTTGGTTACATTTCTTTGATTTTTTAATCAGTGTACTAATTGGTGAATATTAAATTAAAAAAGGACTCTCAGAAAAAATGTTGTTTGATTCAACTAGAATTTAGTTGAATAAAAAAAAAATGTATTTCTAAATGGTCAAGCAAGGTTTTAGTTGACTCAATCAAAAATTTGGTTGAATAAACCAAATTTTTGATAAAATTTATTAGATTAAACAAAACGTTCATTCCAATAAAATAAATATTTATTTAAATCGACAAAAATTTATTTGAACTATTCAAATATTTGTGTCCATTCAGAGAAACGGTATGTTTGATTCAGATAAAAATTTTTTCGGAGTGGAGAATCTTTTAAAAGAATTTGAAAAGGAATGGTTGAAGCTCGCAAATAATTACTTGGGTTTCCATTTTTTTGTAAAAATTCTTTGTAGTCTGATGTTTGTGATTTTTCTAAATTTCCATTGAAGCTTGTAGTCCCTGGTGATTTATTTAAGTCCCTTGATAGAAATTTCAATTTTATGATATCCTTTGTAATCCATTATACTTCTATTTATCCTATTATTATCTTTTGGAATTTTTCATAAATTTCTTCAATTTTTCTTGAACCTGCAGAAAAATGCTTATAAAGTCTTATGATTTCTTTTAATCCTTCTTTTAATCCTTTAATATAATAATATAACTGATAATAATTAATAATTATAATAATAACTGATAAGTAATATAACTATATTATAATAATAACTGATAATCTTATCTCATCGCTTAACTGATGAGATAATTATAATAATAACTGATAATAATTAATAATTAATAATACAACTGATAATCTCATCTCATCGCTAAATAATAAAAATATGTTTCCTGATTCAAGTATTTAAAATATCCTTATTTCCATGAAATTTAGTGTAGCATTAAACTTGAATACTTTCGTTTTCATTTTTTTTTTTTTAAGTTCTTTGTAGGTATAAGCTTATGATTTTTGACCGCTTGAAGTATTTTACAATATATTCCAATTTCACGAAATACTTTACAATCCTTTGCAGTTTATTTTATCCTGCTTTAAATTTATTCTATTTTCAATTTTAAAATTTTGGGTAATTACTTGGAAGTTTGTAGTCCTCGGTGAATTTTTTTCATCCCTTGAAATCTCTCGTAGCATATTGCAATTTTTCATTAAATTTTTTTTAGTCACTTGCAATTCATTGAATTTTTTTCTCTTATTATATTTAAAATCTTCTTATAATTACAAGCTTGTAATTCCTTGCGATTTTTTAAATCCCTGGAAATATCAAGATCTACTAACAAAACTGTTTCAGAATATGAACAGATGTTAATATTCAATGTAATAATTTCTAAATTATACACCAAAAGTGGAGAATTTTGTGAAAAAGTTTTGGAAAGAGGAATTCAAAAAATAAATTTTGAAGCTTGTTTTTTATGTAATCCCTTGTGATTTTTTGTATCCCTTAAAATCCCTCGTAACACATTGCAATTTTCATTAAGTCTTTTATAATTCGTTGCAATTCATTGCAGTTTCTTTTATTTTTTTATTTTTTTTAATTTTGTGTAATTACTTGAAAGTTTGTAATCCTTATAATTTTTCAAGTTCCTGGAAATCTCTTGTTAGAAATTGCAAATCGAAACGTAAAACTATATACAGAATTTAAGATCGAGTAACAAACTTGATTTTGGATTTTGATTCTGAATAGATTTCAATATTCAGTGTTCTAATTTGTTAATAATATAGTAAAAGTGGAGAATTGTGTGAGAGAGGTTTTAAAATAAGAATTTAAAAAGAAACTACTTGCAAAGAAAATTTTGTTTTTAATTTTTTGTACAAATATTTTATAATCCCTAGTACTCCTTGGCGATTTTCTTTAAATTTATTTTTACAAATTGTCATAATAATATAAGTATATATATTGATGCCTCAGCACCTGCATATTTATAAATTACGTACTTTAATGGCTCTATTATTGGTCTTCGTGACTGTTGAGCTAAATAAATATCAAATCAAATCAAACAGCAGTTTCATGATATCTTTTATAATTCATTGCAATTTCATTTATCATCTTTTTATCTTTTGACATTTTTTACAAATACCTTGAATTTTTCTACAGTTTCTTTTAATGCCTTATAATTTTCTCTAATCCTTCTTTGATCTCTTATATAATTGCTTATAATTCATAATCTTATCTCATACTAATCTAAATAATAAAAATCTATTCAAATATCTAAAAATCTACTTTCAAATATCTGAAATCTGGTCAAAAATCTTAATTAAAGTAAAACATTCCTAACTGAAATAACAAATACTATCCTTATTTCCATGAAATTAAATTTATCACGTATCATCATAAAAATCCGAGTACTATGAATTTATTAAAACCGTGATTTCTCTCTATTTTACCCAAAGGGGAAAGAAATTATTCCAGGTTTGGAATCAGTTTTTGTTCATTTTTTTCACAATTTTTCGAGGCATCCTCTATCTGAATTCCGGTTTAATATCACCGACTTTCTTCCGCTCATTTCAACTTTCGCCATTCTCACTTCCCATCCCTTTTTTCTCCATCGATCAAACGATAACCTTCCAGCCGAGAGCTGAAGTTTTAAGTAAAAGAGGGACTAAGGGAATTTTCTATCAAGAAATAATCTAAATTTTTGTCGCGTTATGGCATATAAGGCTCTTTAAGAGAATTCATATCTGCACCCAGATCATCCACAGAAATTCTCCAAATGAATGACTAAGGCGAGATATAGCTCGAGAGTATAAGGTCGGACCCGAAATAGAATAGCACAGTTTCTATACCAGGCATTACAATACCCTGAGATTTGTTGGAATTGCAAACAAGGAACCACAAAACAATACTAGCAAATTTGTTCTTTTCACTCTCCTTTTCATCTGTTATTGCTCCATTCAATCAAAATGCCTCAAATTAAATTAATTCATCTCCAAAAGTAAAGAAACCTATACGACATTTAATTTATTTTCTCTATTCATTAAAACAAGGCTATTTAGGAAAAATAATGACAAAATCAATTAAAAATTTACTTCCCTTAATATTGTTTTAAAGAAAATATTCTAAATTAATATTTAAATATTCCAAATTTCCACTTCCTTCAAAAGTTGTTCTGTTTTTTGAATTATATAAAAAAAATATATTGTGACTATAATGGTCATCGACCTTGCTCGTGATAAATGTCAGCTGTTTTTGGCAACGCGATCCACTGCTAAGGTCACGTGACATCACATCTCAAGAAAATATTGGTATTTCAGAGAGAAAAAATCTTCTACAGATTTAGACTATCAAAACAATGTTTTTCTTTTTTGTTAGAGAACTGTTTTTTCTAGAAAAAGTAGAAAAATACAAAAAATTATAGGTTGTAAAAGCTACAACTGAGTGTTAGATATTTTCAAAGAAGAAAATTAATTTTTAATTGTTATGTATTTGTTTTTTTCTTGTATTTAGGTCCACCGCCGGTGCACCAGCTCATACGAAACGATAAGACTGAAAAGCCTCCGACGGTTTCGGTTTCGAGTGCTACAACCTTCTCTCCAGTTCTGAGGCCTGAAGATGGCCATCGTGGAATGGACTCTCCCCATTCGCAAACGGGTATGTTATTACAACGACACCGTGAATACATTGCTGCAAATTTAAGAACTACATTAAGATAATAATAATCAATCATGAATTATTAATTTTAATTAACACCTCATGAAAAGTAATGGGACGAAACGTGTGGTGTAACAGCTTGTGGATTTTATCCACATTTGTAATGTGATATTTAGTCTCATTTTCATAATGTGATTCAACATTATTATAATTCTAATTGTTAAAAATAACATACAAATTATATAGGCGGATAATGAAGTGGATAATAAACATTTCGGTATATGATACCATAGTTTTTTTACTACTTTTAGACTTTTTTTTTCTTATTTCATGAAAATGGAAAAGTTTTCTGTTTTATATATTTCATCAAGCTCTACTGAATTTTTAGAAAAAGTCAAGAAACAAAATTCAAAAATTCTTTGATTTTTAGACACTTAGAAATTAATGATTCTAAATATTTTTTTTAGGGTATTCTGGTATTCTATTTTTCAGGATATTCTGAAGCAGATTATATTTGAGTTTAAATTTTGATAAACCTAAATTGAAAATTGTGATCATTCAAACCCACTGATAGATGGGATAAAAAATCGCTTAGTTTTGAAATCTTGAAAAACACATTGTATATAAAAATGAACTAAGAAGCACACATATAAATAATTTAATATGCAACAACGACTTTGATTGAATTTCAGCATAGAAATATGAATAAGGGTGGATCAATAACATTCAAAATGATTCGACCAAATAAAAAGTTATAATGGAGTAGAAAAATTTTATTTTTTCAACAAAAGAACGTTATAATTTTTTTAAACAAAAATTTTGAGTGAGAGGAAATTTTAATTTTTAAAAAACATGTTCTTTATTACATTACATTTATTACACAGCTTATTAGAGCTGTTTAGACGTCAGTTCGAATTTTCAATGCAAATTATTTTATTTATTTTCAGCCACGCTTAGAGCATTGGATTTTTAAAAATAGATTTTATTTCAAAAAGGAATCTAAGCAATTTTAATCACTTCGAATGTAGGATTTCTCGAAATCGAAACTGTTCACTTGGTTTTGAAATTAAATCGATCTACAATAACGTGCATCGCAAGTCCAATTTAATTAAAAACATGAGAATGACAACTCGGTAAAGACCATCTGAAGTTGGCCCCTAAATTAGTTTATTTTAACTATTACTTGGGAGAACAACTTCAAATGGTCTTTAACGAGTTGTCATTCTCATGTCTTGAATTTAATTTAATTTCAAAGCCAACTAAATAGTTTTGATTTCGAGAAATCCTACATTCGAAGTGATTTGAGTTGCTTAAATTCCTTCGGGAATTAAATTGAATTTCGAAAAATCCAATGTTCTAAGCGACGTCGACAATTTGCAGTTAAAATTCGAACTGACGACTGCACAGCTCTAATTCTCAATTTTGTTTAACTTTGTACAATTTTATTGAAAAGTTCTCAAAAAATGCATCATTCTGTAACCTAAAAGAACATTTTTGTAAATTTCAAACCTTCCGACCTAGAGGAATTCAAAATTCAATTCTATTATGAAAATTAATTAATGTTAAAAAAGGCTGCATTAGAAATTTGTATGATTTGATTTTATTTAATCATATTTGATTTTATCTATCCACCGTTTCATGTAACAGGAAGTGATATCAACGAGTACTTTGAATATAATTTAAATATGTTGTGTTTCTTATTTTACAACTTCACAAAAATACTCAAGAGGAAAAATATAAGTACATTTCTTCCATAGTAATTCATTTTAACTTGGAACAAATGCCTCTTGCTAATTTATTTAAAATCCATTAACGAATTATATTATAAAACATTTATTTTATATTGAAAAATCAATTATGCTACAAAAATGCTTCTAGTTAATTTATTTAAAATTTATTAACGAATTAGATTATAAAATCTTCATTTTATATTGAAAAACAAGTCCACTGTAACTTTGTATTCTTTCAAGTTGTATTCTTTTCATTCTTTATGTCGAGGCGTATGAATACACCCCAAAATTCACTTGTCATAATTTTCATTCGACCGAAATTCATGTTACCGAATAATCATTTGCCATAATTTTTACTTATCCAAATTGCCATTCGCCATAATTTCTATTCATTTTAATGTTCATTTGTCATAATTCTAATTTATCTGAATCACCATATGCCATAATTTCTATTCATCCGAATTATCATTTTTCATAATTTTTATTTACCCTAATTTTCATTTCTCCTAATTTTTATTTACTCGATTAGGCATTTGTCCTAATTTTCGTTTGTCCTCATTTTTATTTGTCCGAATAGCCATTTTTCATAATTTTAAATTATCCGAATCGACATTTATCATAATTTTTATATGTCCGAATAACCATTTTTCATCATTTTTATTTGTCCTAATTTTCGTTTGTTATAATTTTCATTTATCCGAATTGACATTTTCATAATATTTATTTGTCCTAATTTTCATTCGTCCTAATTTGCATTTGTCCGAATAGCCATTTTTCATAATTTCTATTTATCCGACACGCCATTTGTCATAATTTTTATTTATCCAAATTGTCATTTGTTATAATATTTATGTATCCGAATTGTTATTTGTCATAATTTCTATTTATTCGAATTGTCATTTGTTATAATATTTATGTATCCGATTTGTTATTTGTTATAATATTTATGTATCCGAATTGTTCTTTGTCATAATTTCTATTTATCCCAATCGTCACTTATCATAATCTTCATTTGTCCGATTTACCCTGTGCCATAATTTCATTGCAACCGAATTCTCATTTGTCTTAAATTTCATTTGCCCGAAGGAACATTCGCCCTAAAAGTAATGGCGCGAAATTCAAATTTAAAGTTCTGATAAGATGAATATGAATTTCGCGCCATTATTGTTAGGGCGAATGTTCCTTCGGGCAAATGAAATTTAAGACAAATGAGAATTCGGTTGCAAAGAAATTATGGCACAGGTTAAATCGGACAAATGAGAATTATGATAAATGACGATTCGGATAAATATAAATTATGACAAACAACAATTCGGATACATAAATATTATAACAAATGAAGATTCGGATATGTAAAAATTATGATAAATGGCTGTTCGAACAAGTGGACGAAATGAGGAGAAACAAAAATTAGGGCAAATGAAAGTTAGAACAAATGAAAATTAGGACGAACGAAAATTAAGAAAAATTAGAATTATCACAAATCACAATTCGGATAAATGAAAGTTATGAAAAATGAAAATTAGGACAAATCACAATTCGGATAAATGAAAATTAGGGCAAACGAAAATTAAGTCAAAAAAAAATTATGACACATATCAATTCGGATAAATGAAAATTATGTTGAATAAAAATGAGGACAAATGACAAAATGGATAAATAGAAATTACGGCAAATATCGAATCGGATAAATAAAAATTATGAAAAATGGCTATTCGGACAAAGGCGAATTAGGACAAATGGGAATTAGGACAAATAAAAATTATGACAAATGTCAATTCGGATAAATGAAAATTATAGCAAATGAAAATGAGGACAATTAAAAATGATGAAAAACATAAAAATTAGGATAAATGACGATTCGGATAACTTAAAATTATAAAAAAGGCTATTATGACAAACGAAAATTAGGACAAATTAAAATTAGGACAAATGGCTAATCGAGTAAGTGAAATTTTTTGAAAAATGCTTATTCGGATACATAAAAATTAGGATAAATGGCGATTCGGATAATTTAAAATTATAAAAAAGGATATTAGGACAAATGAAAATTAGGACAACCGAAAATTAGGACAAATTAAAATTAGGACAAATGGCTAAGCGAGTAAATGAAAATTTATGAAAAATGGTTATTCGGATACATAAAAATTAGGATAAATAGGGATTCGGATAATTTAAACTTATAACAAAAGGCTGTTTGGACAAAGGAAAATTAGGACAAACGAAAAATAGGACAAATTGAAATTAGGACAAACGAAAATTAGGACAAATTAGGATTAGGACAAATGGCTAAGTGAGTAAATGAAACTTTATGAAAAATGTTCTTTGGGATACATCAAAATTAGGATAGATGGTGATTCGGATAATTTAAAATAATAACAAAAAGCTATTAGGACAAATGGAAATTAGGACAACCGAAAATTAGGACAAATTAAAATTAGGACAAATGGCTAAGCGAGTATATGACAATTTATGAAAAATGGTTATTTGGATACATAAAAATTAGGATAAATGGGGATTCGGATAATTTAAACTTATAACAAAAGGTTATTTGGACAAATGAATATTAGGACAAACGAAAAATAGGACAAATTGAAATTAGGACAAACGAAAATTAGGACAAATTAAAATTAGGACAAATGGCTAAGTGAGTAAATGAAACTTTATGAAAAATGTTCTTTGGGATGCATCAAAATTATGATAAATGGTGATTCGGATAATTTAAAATAATAACAAAAGGCTATTAGGACAAATGAAAATTAGGACTAATGGCTAAGCGAGTAAATGAAAATTTATGAAAAGTGGTTATTCGGATACATAAAAATTAGGATAAATGACAATTTGAATAATTTAAAATTATAACAAAAGGCTATTTAGACAAATGGAAATTAGGACAACCGAAAATAAGGTCAAATTAAAATTAGGACAAATGGCTAAGCGAGTAAATGAAAATTAGGAGAAACGAAAATTTAAGACAAATAAACATTATAACAAATGATAATTCGGATAAACAGATCTTATGGCATATGGCGATTCGAATAAGTCAAAATTATCACAAATGAACATTTGAATAAATAGAAATTATGGCAAATGGTAATTCAAATAAATAAAAATTATGGAAAATGATTATTCGGCAACATGAATTTCGATCAAATGAAAATTATGACAAGTGAATTTTGGGGTATATTCATGCGTCTCTTTCTGGCGTTCATAACCAGACAATTTTAAGTAAAACAGTCTTTTTTAGTCAGACGTCTCATCTAAAATTTGAATGGAAAATATAGCAAATGGATAAAATGTAGATAATATGTCAATTTTTTAATATGAAAATATTAAAGTTCCAGAAAATCAAGAATAAAAATCCAGTGACTGTAGAAAGGAAAAAAATCAAGAAACTGGAAAACAGAAAAACAATGTTAAAAGCTCATGAAAAAATCGTTGAAATCACTTCCAATAAGAAATGCTAGTTCACGTAAATTCGAGAGAAGTGTCTTCCGACATTTTAAGATTCCACGCGTTATTCTGTAAAGATCCGTTGCATACAAATCACTCTGTATACTTCGCCTTGCACTAATCTTAAGTACGGAACAGCTCGAACCAGATCAACCAGGTCAACTTATACTTAGCTGCGAAACGTCCTATCCGTTATACCTTGGCCCGTTGTAACCGAAATTGTCTCTGTTTAGCTTTGCGCCAAGCGATCCTGTCATTTTATTAATCAAGCGAGATAACTAACAAACACATCTAACATCGAAATCCCATCAAGACGGTTTGCTCGAGTAACGAATATAACGAATGAAATCGTTGCAGCGGATTTCACTGAAAATTAATTACTCACAATCAATCTGTGAATAAGAAATTCAAGTGCCGCTAGCTTAAACATCCTTTCTCGTTGCATATGCCGTTCTTGATTCGTTGATTGATTGAATGATCGATGACTGACTGATTGACTGATCGACTAACCTGTCGTCATTGTCCGTCGACCATTGTTGTCTAATGTCCAGTGTGCGATAGACCCATTCTGAGCTCACCCAGGCATCATGTAAGTAAGTAAATATTTACACTGAGAAATCGAGCGATCGATCCATTTTTTTATTGGAATTGATCGAACGATCCTCGAGTGTCAAATTAGGTCCGACCTTTTAGAACCATAGTCTCGATTATAGACCGCAATGAGTTCGCTATTTTTTTCACGCTTAACGTCATAGATCCTCTTTTATTTCTTTTATTATTTATCGATCAGTTGGATGCTGAGCAGGTGTTTTAATCGTAATCGAATTTTCCCTGAGCCCCTTTATCACTTGAAAATTACTCTGAGAGATTTCATTAAAGAAATGAAAAAACATCTTGTTTCCAGTTTTAAAAAGGTTCAAAACTTGATATTGGGAGGTCAAAATGACTCACGTAAAGTTTCATTAAAGAACATTTTTCTGATCTCCCGCATCAGGAGGAAATCACAAAAAGTTATGCATTTCTTCTTATTATTTCAAGGGCAACACAGAAAAAACGAAGGATAAATTTTACCTCGATTCCGGGGTAAAAATTACTTGCAACAAAAATTAACTTCACAGAATAAATTTTACCCAAATATAAGTTAAATTTTCTTTTGTTTTTCCATGACAATACATGTATTTTGAAAAACGTGAAGTTGTTTGAATAAAAATTTATCGTTTTAAAAAATTACGTGCAACAAATTTTATCTTTAGATTTTTCTGTGAAATCTTTTTTGATATATAACATATCAGAAAATTATTCGGAACAACTAGATATATAAAATAAAATAATTTTCTGTGCCTAGGTTAAATAAAATAGTTGGTCAATGTACCTACATTTGTACTTGTAAAGTGAGGAACCCATTAAAAAATTATCGTTTATAAACAAATATAATCAAATATAGTACAAATCTAGTTGCTCCGAACTTTTTTGGTGATAACTTAAATGTCATAAAAAAGTTTTTTTAGCTTTGAAGTAACAAGAAATATATCATTTTTTGTGATTTTTGGCTATATTCTACATGCGGGGAAGCTGAGAAAAAATTTTTATCATGAATGTTTAAGGGAGTCATTTTGATTCCAAATATCAAGTTTTCAATTCTTTAGAACTTGAAATAAAATTTTTTTCCGAAACTCACTTCCGTAAAGCTAATAGCTTTACATAAAAATTCAAGTTTCAGCTCGGAAAAATATTAAAGTTTACACTCGCTTTAATGTTAATTAACCCAAGTGGAAAAATTATGCATGATCTACGCATAATGAACTATGAGTAGTCACTATGCAAAAAATTATACATAAGTTATGCATAAAATGTTGCAACTAGTTTTCAAGTTATGTATAAAATGTTTATAACTAGTTTTCAACTGTTTCCAAAATTTTGATACCTTCAGATTTATTGAATATGCATAATTTATGCATAATTTTTGACATAGTGACTACCCATAGTTCATTATGCTTAGATTATGCATAATTTTTCCACCTGGAAAATCATGTTGGCGATTGATATTTCGAAAGAAAGTTTCTGTGAGAAAAAAAGCATTAGAAAAGTATGTAGCTCTATTTCATGAATGAGGCCAATATATTTAATTTAAAGTGAATGGAAATTATTAACTTTGGTGTGATTTTTCAAAAAATTGTTAGGCATCCTGATTAGCTATCGGGGACTTCTTGAAAACCAAGTTACTGTGAGATTATCGAAGATATATCTGTCATGTAAAATGATTAATTACTTAAAATACAGAATATAAACACAGAATATAAGAATAAAAATAAAGATGATAAGAAAAAAGAAGATATATATATATATATATATATATATATATATATATATATATATTCCTAAATATAAGAATATAAATATAAACACAGAATTATAATTCCAAAAAATAAAGAAAAATGGAATTTTACTTAATATTGGGCTCTGAAAAATTCGCCAGATAGGAAAACCAACATCGTTGAAAATTTGAATTCTAAATGAAGATCCAAGGAGCAAAAAAAAGATGCGAAAATTGGCTGCATGTTAGTAAGAATCAGACAATTTCGATGGCTGAGAATCACTAATCGCGAATTACGCGCAATCTCTGTTTCAGTCTGAGCCCGAGCGTAGAGAGAAGCTCGCTATCTCGACCAAAAGGTACTTTGTGACTGGTTATGATGTTCTATATCCTTCCTATATATCGATATTTGCATATTTGTATACGTGTATTCCATATACACATCAAAGGATGAGACCGAGGCTCGATTTCTATCTTAAATCTCCAGAAATCACTTTTCACATCTCGTCATAATTTTTCTGAAAATTTATTCTATAAGAAACACTTTACCCTTTTCTATAATTCATATTTTTTAAATTAACGTTTTCTTTTGATTTACTTTGGTCAATATTATTTCTTTTCATATAATTTTCATATATTTTTTCATATAATTAGACTACTTTTCCTTGAGGAAATAATACAATTAAATAAATTGACCAAGAAAATTATTTGAGTCAATTGAATGTTGATTGAATAAAAAGAATCGTCGTGCAATCCGAATGCACGATTAAATATTTTAAATAAATTAAATATTTTTTATTGATAAAGACTTTGACTCAGAGATTTTTGTCATTTTATATTTTTCTCCAATTTTGCTTATCGATTTACGTTTCTAAAAGTGACTAGTGATTTCTGAAAACAATGTAAATTTATAATTTCTAAGTAAGTTAGTAAAGCCAAATAACGAGAGTAAATTATTTCAAAAAAGGCCGCATGGTTTTTGGAAAAGATTCATTTTTGCTCGCAATCATCCTAATACGTTTGAAACTTATATATTATATGTGTATTATGTCGTACTTATGTACCAATATTTTCTATCAATGTCACCTAAATTATTTTATTATTTTATTCTCTCTGTCTCTTCCTCTTTGTAAAAACACGCCAATTTATTAAAGACAGGATTATGCTTCTAAATAATATACAAAGCATTTTTTAAGTTTATATCTAAAATATCTTTAAACTTAATCATTTTCACTTTAATATTTTAAGGAATTCTATTTTTATTATAACTGTTTTTACTGTTTTCAATTAATTTAATTCAATATTATCTGCTTCATAAAATGTGTTCCTATTTTCTATACACAAATTAATATTGATAAAATAATATTGAAAGAATATTGAAAGAAGCACATCAATTTAATTTCTTAATGCACTTATATTTCTTTACTGGAAAATAATTTTCTGTACTGTTTTCCAAATTTGCTAATTTAAATTTTTTTATTTGATTTATAAGCGTCATCCTGTACACTCTCTAAATCTGTATCAGTGAAAAGTGGGTCACTGAATTAAAACAGTAGGAATTTTTTTCACTGATGTTCTCAGTGATTACTCAGATTTCACTGAGAAAATCAGTTCTCAGTGATTACTCAGATTTCACTGAGAAAATCAGTTCTCAGTGATTACTCAGATTTCACTGAGAAAATCAGTT
>JBAGKK010000076.1:333350-345508 GCA_037177015.1 Euceroptres primus
CTCAGTGATTACTCAGATTTCACTGAAAAAATCAGTGAAATTTCACTGATTGTCAGTAAAATTTCAGTGATTGTCAGTGAAAATCCCTACTGATTTGATTCAGTGACCCACTTCTCACTGATTCATATTTAGAAAGCATTCTTTCTTTAAATCTTTGATATCGAGTAAATGTGATTCCAGTTTTTTTGAATCCGTGAAGTATTTTAAGAAACAGATAAAAGTACCAATAACGTCGAGAAAAAATTTATTTACGCGCGTATTGAGACATCTGTTTGTTTGCAAAATATAATTTTCATGAGAACGTGAGTCGAATCCAAAACTCGGCGATCTCAACACCATCAATTTTCCCATAGCAGCACTATATTATTGTCCGTTACACCCATGTATGTGTCGATGTATAAGTGTGCCGCAGCATCTTGAAAAAACAGAGTTGTTATGTCGCACTTGTTAAACTTTATGCTGACCTTAAAAAATATCCACGGAGCTGAGGTGTCGTTTGACTTACTATAATAAACAAATTCAAATAGTTAAATTGTTCAGAAAAATTTTATCAATAAAATTATGAATTTTATCCTTCAAATTCTATTAAAATTTTTAGAAAAATTTTGTCATTAAAATTATGAATTTCATCCTTCAAATTCTATTAAAATCTTTAGAAAAATTTTGTCAATAAAATTATGAATTTCATCCTTCAAATTCTATTAAAATTTTTAGAAAAATTTTGTCATCAAAATTATGAATTTTATCCTTCAAATTCTATTAAAATTTTTAGAAAAATTTTGTCACTAAAATTATGAATTTTATCCTTCAAATTTTATTAAAATTTTTAGAAAAATTTTGTCATTAAAATTATGAAATCATAAAAATTATTATGAAAGAGATTCCTTCAAATCGACCAATAAGATTTAAATTTATAATTTATTTATTAAATTTATTTATTAAATTTATTTACCAAATTTATAATTTATTTATTCAGTCTTCTATCAAAGACAAATTCCAAAATCCTATAATAAAAGTTATGAGCTCATAAATTTATCAGACTGAAATTATTAAAAATTATTTAAAAAATGAAAAATCATTTAAAGCGGCACTCGGACTCCGTCCTATTAGTTACAGATTTTGGTATGTAGTTGCCCTCTATTGGCCTACACTTTCTTTTTGCTCTGAAACTTTAGAGGATGCTTGCCACGTCACGTTTGAAAAGTATTCTCACTTTTGCATATCCACTTATTTCTCACTCTCTCTAGTTTTTCCTGACCCATCATTATGATTCTTCCCCATTCATATCTCTTTCTTAGATGTCGAATATTTCAACCCTTCTGCACTCTACTTTTAAAGAACTATCTTCATTAATCCTTGAACCTGTATAGACTTTCTCGATGAAGAAAAAGAAACAGGATATTATTAACAAAAAAACTAATTTTTTGCATAAATTTTTTGATACCTAGCTCCGTGAATGCAAAGATCAGGTGAAAAATATTTTTTTAAGCACTGCATTGTAGTGAGAATTGCTGTTTTTATAACTTCAGATTCTCGTGGATTATAGGACGGTAAATTGTGAAGTTACATTAGGAAACTCAAATCTGATTAAAATTTCGCTCTTTACATTTTCGCAATCAGACATATTAAAATTTTACTCTTTTGTAACTTGTTTTCTAAATTGAGATATTTTTATTGAAATAATTTAACTTAAAACTTATACTACATATTATTTTTGCAAAAGTTTGTTTACGTTTTGCCTCTCAACATCAAAAATAGTAGGAGGTCTGATTGCGCAATGGTACCAAATCATCAATCTCACGAAGTACCCACTTGTGCGTCGATGTTGCATTTCTGTGCTCCTAGCTGCCTGAAGCTGTGTGCACGATCGTTGGCGCGATGCTGTCATTCTTAGGCGATCTATAGTTCAAAAAAGTCAATAAAAATCGAGCGAAGACTAAGATAAAAACAAAATTGAGCTTCTGCTTTAAAAACAAATAATTGGGGAAGGAAGATATTATTTTTCACCATCAACTTTTAAAGATAATTATTATGCCTTTTATTTATATTAAGCTTAATTTAATCCCCTTTACTCCCCTTTACTCCCCCCTGTTTATTAAGAATTATTAAGACTTCTTCCTTTGCATTTATCTGCAAGCTCAATTTTTTCTAAAAACACCGATGTCACATCCATAAATTATAATTGTAATTATAATTATATAAGCATTCTACGATCACTATATTGCGACCGCCCTGTTTGCCTGTCCGTCTTGCTGGTCTGTCTGTTGCCAATTGACTCGAGAAACGTACAACTTAGACGAAAAGTTCAAAGAGTCGCTGGTATGAGCAACTTTTTTAAAAAACCCTATTCCCTAAAAAGAAAAAAAATACCCTGTCTTCGGATGCGTTTAAGGGGGTTGGGAACGGACAGACAGACGGACGACCATTCTCGCTAATTCGCGTAGCTCTCACATACCGGGTAAGCTATAGCTGTCACTATCTGTCTTATCTGTCTGTCCGTTCGTCTCTCTGTTCATCTGTCTGTCTGTCTGTTTGTCTATCTGTTTGCCCACCCTTCTTATATCCACTTGCTCACATGTTTTATCAATCTTTTAAGGCACAGCTTTTGCTCAGATATCCTCTCTGATTTTTTTATTTAATCACTCGTTTCTTGTGTAAAAAAGTTTATTCTTTATTTTGTTTACAATAAATATTAGTAATCAAATTAAAGAAGTTGGTATTAAGTATACCATGGTATAAGTTGGTATAAAGTATTCGATAAGAAACTGAGAAAATTAAAAATCAGAAAATCAATTAATCAGAGATTTTACTTTGCAATCTGAAAACAAGAAACAAGTTTTTGTGTAATTTGGATTTAATGGAGAGAGGAGAAATTTGAGTGGAAGCTGTACTCCGTGCACACCATAATTATTTATCTATCTCACTCACTGTACACGGCCAATGCTCTGGGTATGTCGTATGCTGGATGGATTTAATGACTTAATTGATTAATTAATTAATTAATTTCCGACCTTAATTGACCGTTTCTGCTCCGTACGATACTACTTCTTCTATATTGTTGTTGCGATGTTGGTGTTGTTGTTTACTATTACTCATTGTTGATGTTGATGTTGTTACCTTGATGTTTCTTGATGTGTTGTTTACTCGTTGTTACCTTGCTGTTTGGTGTTTGTTGTTGCACTATATAAATATACAAACATAATACATGTATATATCCACAATATACCTATAATCGCGCATTTGCTCGCGCCTTTCGCGCACCTGCATCGCCCCTCAGACAGGATGTTTCACATTCGTGCTCGGAAAGGAAAATCTCCGGATGTCGTTTGCTAAATAATTTTATTCACGATGAGATATCTCATCAGACTTTTTACATTCTCATCATTTCACCATATTTTTATCACTAAATGCATACATAGATTGATCTGAAAAGAAAAAATTAAGTTGATATCTTACTGGATCTAATAGTAAAAAGGGGTAATAAATTAAAGTAAATTAAATTTGGTTTTTAAATACTTTTTTCAATTGAAGGCGAATGCGTGCGCGAAATGCGTGATCAGTTTTTGTGCGAAGCATACATGTACATTTCAGCCAGCCAGCTCACGCTTGGAGTGCCTTACTATTACATACTTGATCTACTTGTCATAACTTGTTCCCCTGCCACTAAACCACCCCCCTAACAAAAAAGCTCTTCCTTCTAACGCGAATTTTTACAAACGCTAAACCTAATAATTCTATCAGTAGAATATAAAATATATTCTGAATGAAAAAAGGCGAAAATGAAACACTTTTGGTAATCAGAGGTTGGACACTCAATACACGCCTCCTCAGAACCAAGTTTCACTTAAATGAGCAGGCTAAAGTTTGTACACCAAAAATTATGTTTTGGGGATGCCTTCTGAGTATTTTTACCGAATATGAAAAAAATCTTTAGGTCTCCTTTTTAATAGCTCGATATTTATTGTTTTTTGATCAATTTATGTGATTTTTTTCTCGAAAGGAACAAGTGATAAGTAACGTTTTCTCTGCTGATTTTGTTAATGCTAATTTTCTCTTTAATTTTGGCCCAAAAAAAGTTCCTGAGTGATTAATATTAATTTTGTCCGTTGATATTGATATTGTCCGATTCCTTTTAGATTTTGAAAAATGTGTGGAAGACATCAGTTTTTTCAATATTCTACGATTCTGGTGCATTTTACGTAAAAATTCTAAGGAAAAAAAGTTTAAGAATTTCCGAAGTATTTTAAAAAAAGAAGAATGTTCTAGCAAAAATAGTTCAGAAGTTATGACCTCTTAAAGTGATTTTTCAGTGAAAAAAACTTTAAATATTTTTCTTTGTGCATAATATCTTGCCCCCTGTACATCCTACATGAAAGTTGTATCAAGATGAATTAAAGTAGATTAAATTGTCTTTAAATCTGAAAAAATTAATTGTAGCTCTTATAGAACAGAAGTTATAGTCTCTTGTGGGTGAAAATAAAAAAATCGTCAATATCCACCTAATAATTTTTGTTGAAAAAAATATTTTAAATTTGATTAAAGCTCATTTTTTCTGTTAGTATTCATCTGAAGTATGACGAAAATAGTAGAGAACAACATCATGAAACGTATTTAGAATTTACTTATGGTATTTTTCAACATTTTTAACCAACGTGATATTTCACAATCTCCAGCCTTTAAAATTCACGAATGGACTCTGGAGAACGAATTAAATATTTATTTTAACATAATAAATGTTCAACAAATAAATATCGTAATTGTAATTAAGATATTATTGATTTACTTATTGTAAAATATTGTAAATAAATTATTGATTTACTTATTGTAAATATATCGTAATTAATATTGTAAATAATATCGTAATTACAATTACAATTATAATTACAATTACAATCAATAATATCGTAATTACAATGAATGATAAATAATATGAATTTTCTGAACAGAATCTTTTTCTATTTTTGTTAATCTATTTGAAAATTATTATTCTTTTCAAACAAAACGACTATCTTCATTTAAGATATAAAATGGTCGTAGGCTACGATTACAATAAATCAATGAAAAGGAATTTTTTAAAAGGTTACTTCCTTAATATAAATTTGAAAAAATTGCGAGTTTGTAAGAACAAATAAGTTTTTACGGAAAATATTTTCACGTATGATTTACCTTATAAAAAGTGCACTTATCTGGAAAAAAACGCGGGGCATGATGACATTTTAAAGATGTGGTTTTTAAAATTTGTTAATTGTTGATTTTATTTACAGTTTTGACAAATTTTCATATAAAACTTACGACAAAATTTACTAGTTTTATGGTTTGAGTATGAAAAACTACTATTTTCATTAAAAAATACGACGAAATGTGTCTCTGGTCACGATGACCAAAACTGAAATTCAAATCTGGGGACACATGAAAAACTATTCGTTTCTTGAAATTGTAATTAATCAAACGATTATTAACTTCTTTGTTATCTTCAGGAGTAATAGAAAAAAGGTGCATCCCAAAAAAAGCATTCAATTTATTTAACAATTAATGCTATAAATTCAAAATAATTTGACGAAATATTGAGCTATGTACGAGAAAGTATTGATATATTATAACAATATCAATTCAGGGTCTCTAGATTATGAGGCATTTTAGTTTTCTACAAAAAAGAACGGAAAAAAAGTATCGAAAATTTCGTTATTTTTCTTTTCGTTTCTGTCGACGTAAAACTTTGATGGCACACAATTTCGATATTGCAACTCGGTGGTGCAGCAATTTGCAGCAATTTCTCAGCAACTCGGTGGTGCAGCATTTTGCAGCAATTTCTCATACTCAGCTGAATATTTAACCAAACTATTTTGAATTTTTCGGAATAATGGGAAAATATCGAAAAATGGCCCTTAATTTCGATCGGATCCCTGATTCTTATAAATATAATCAGAAGCAAGGGACACGATGACATTTTCAGATATTTGAAAGATTTTACGTGTATTTTAGCAAAATTATGTATAAATGTAAGCATAGGACATTGTAGAGTGGCTCGCGTTTTAAAAAATACTTATATTTAAAACTGGATATTTTTAAGAATAAGAACGTAATTTTCTCGCGACATATTTTCGTCGATTTTTTTATTTTCACCCTTATAGCAAGCTGCTTTTTGCGGAACTTTATTATAGAGCGTATTTTTTATTAAAAACTTATTTTGTATGTATTGCATCAGCACTTTTCACTATTTTCTTTAACTCTTTATCTTGGGAAAGCAAATCGTCAGAAGTGAAGGTTTAAAACCATCATTTAAAGAAAAATTATAAATTATATATCGTTACCACATACTATCAATAAGTAATTTAAATTAATTAATAATATTAATTTTAATTAATTTTAATTATTTATTTAGTAACAATAAATAATTAAAATTAATATTATTGATAAACTTAAATTAAAATTTAAGAAATTTAAGTTAGATTAAAATCAAATTTAAAATCCTATTTAACGTATCATATTATATTATTTATGCATGTTTCCTTATTGTGATTTGATAATAATAAAAATAAAAAGACAAAAAACAATAAAATAAATAATTATATAAATAAAATAAATAAAAAAAGAGAAGAAAGGGTATTTGGTTGGTTGCCTTCTCATTCTTCTTTCCTCTTTTTATTTTTATAGGATCTTTTTGGAGGATCTTTTTTTGAATTATAATAGGAGCATTTTATGGTGGTTGTCCAAATTTGGTTGGATTCTTGGTTTTATTTTCAGGAATTCTACGTATTAATTTAAATTAATCAATAATATTAATTAATTAAATTTAATATTATTCATCAATCAATAATATTAATTTTAATTATTTATTGTTACTAATTTTTTCAATAATGTTATTAATTTAAATTAATCAATAATATTAATTTTAATTATTTTTTTTTACTATAGAGTTACAATAAATAATTTATAATTTTTTCTCTAAATAATGTTTTTAAACCTTTACTTCTGACGATTTGTTTTCCCAAGAACAAGAGTTAAAGAAAATAATGAAAAGTGCTGATGCAATTTATACAAAATAAGTTTTTAATAAAAGATGAGATCTACAATAAAGTTCCACAAAAAGCAGCCTACTAAAAAAGACTATAACTTCTCTTCTATAAGAGCTAGAATTAATTTTTTTGCACTTTTTAGGACAATTTCACACATTTTTCAAAATCTAAATGGGATCGGAAAGTCAATCAATATTAATCACACAGGAACTTTTTTTAGGCACAAAATTAAAGGTTTTTTTAGTAAGGATTTTCCAGTATAAAGAAGATCCCCAAGAAGGGGACTCTATGCTAAAGGTTTTTAGCAGAGAAAACGTTACTTATTATTTGTTCCTTTCAAAAAAAATCACATAAATTGATAAAAAACAACAAATATCGAGTTATTTTAAAAGGGGACCTAACGATTTTTTTCATATTCGGTAAAAATACTCATAAGGTATCCCCAAAACATAATTTCTGGTGTACAAACTTTAGCCTGCTCATTTGAGTGAAACTTGGTTCTGAGGAGGCGTGAATAAAGAAAAAAATCCTAAGAACAAAACGTATATAAAAATAACATTAAATGTAAATTAATTATACTAAAAATACTTGCTACCATTCTCCAGGAATAGATTCTAAAATATTGCTAGTATTTCAAATTTTATACTTCCAACCTTTTATTACTGATACTAACAACTGTTTTTAGCTTTCAATTTTTCAGCACTGATGGTTCCAACAATATCACAGGACATTATAATGTTAAGAATTCCGATAAAATAAGAATTTACATAACATTTTGTTTTTCGACTTAAATATTGAATTCCTTATTTTGTTAAGGGGGTGGTTAAGGCTGGCTTATTTTAGTTGTGAGGTTGCTGAAATTTGGAAATTGTGTTTCAGGATTGCATTCACCACACGAAGGATTAGCCGGAGGATCTGGCCAGAGTATGTCCAGCCTGGCCTACTACCAACCTGAGCACCCTGGTTCCGCTGGGGTCGTTAAGTACCCCGAAAATGGGCACGACACCCTTTCGGATTTCGTTACCTTTGTGTGCCAGGAAGCCGAGAACACTCAGCAGCTACCCCAGGTAGCTCTCGGATCCGAATACGTACCGCAGAAATACTTCCTCTTTCAGATTTATATTTTTATAATTGATTATGATAAACATAATTTATTTTTATCATTTGCCTTACATTTGAAGATAATAATTTATAGAATTATTTGCATTTGAAAAATAGAAAATAGATTTATGTCCATTTGAAAAATAGTAAATATATTTATGTCCATTTGAAAAATAGTAAATAGATTTATTTCCATTTGAAAAATAGTAAATAGATTTATTTCCATTTGAAAAATAGTAAATAGATTTATTTCAATTTGAAAAATAGTAAATAGATTTATTTCAATTTGAAAAATAGTAAATAGATTTATTTCAATTTGAAAAATAATAAATAGATTTATTTCCATTTGAAAAATAGTAAATAGATTTATGTCCATTTGAAAAATAGTAAATATATTTATGTCCATTTGAAAAATAGTAAATAGATTTATTTCCATTTGAAAAATAGTAAACAGATTTATTTCCAGTTGAAAAATAATAACTTCGAGTTGTATTTGTTTATGAAAGAACAAATTATTTATTCATGTCATAACATTATTTATGAAATAATAATTAGCCAAATGATAATTGAGAAATCTTTAAATAATTAGATAATTATATATTAATAATTTAGAAGAGAGGAATCATTTCTGCGGTACTTTGACACTAGAAATGAGATGTGCTCCCCTCTCCTTAAATCGATAGATTGCTGATTCTTTATTCTGAGATAAAGACTTTTATAAAACTTGCAAAAAAATAGTAGATTAGAAAAGATTAGGTCGAGTGGGGCACACGAAAGTGCAGGGCCGTCTTAAGCAATTTTAATGCTTGGGGCACAAGCCAAGTTAGAGTTAAACTGAAATTTTCCATTAAAAAATATTTTGTTATCGAATTGTGAGTACGATATTTAAAAAATTAGTCTAAGAAGAAATAATTCATAGAGAAAATATATATGTAGAGTCAGGACAATTCAATATTTGTCATAGATTTGTAATTAAATTTAAGTACATATTACACTGGTCAACAGAAATTTTGCTCAGGGTGGACAGTAACTTTTCTAGGGTAATTTGGACCCGCTGAATCTAAAAGTGACTATCATTTTGCTCAATCAGCTCTTGTTTACGAGAAATCGCAAAAGCCGTTTTTCGCGATATGCAAAAATTCGAATACTTGTATTTTTATTTCTTCTGAACAACACCAAATATTGATTATTTATATACACTACCGGTCAAAAAATATCTAACCACCTGGTTTTCGATTATTGCTTAACTCCTCTTAATTTTAATTATATTATAGGTAAAATTTTTACTCTCAAATAGCTTGAAAGCTATCAAAACTCTGTAAAAAATAAGCTCAAGATGAAGCTTTTTTGTCAATTTTTTAAGAAAATATTTCAAAAATAGTGCAGATTAAAATGTTTCGTTAAATTTTAAATAACATCTGAAATAATAAACGTTTCTCAGTTTTTTTTGGCCTTATTTTAAAGGTAAATTTTTATAGAATCTTCAAACTTATCGCCATTATTTTGCTATTTTTGGGTTTCATTTTGCAGTGCGGTAGAGTCGAAACAAAAAGGTTGTAAAAATTCGAAGATATTTCATCTCTAGGAAAATAATAATAAACATCAAATGAATCTATATTGTAAATAAATTTGATACAAAATTCATGATTACTTATTTCATATATTTTACAAAAATATTTCTCCCAGCAGGAAAAATATTTAAAATTTTCCGACTGTTTTATTCCAACTTTAACATCTTGCACCATGCAAGTTAACATTTGCACAATAATCGCGATAAGCTGGTGCAGTTCTATAAAAATTTTCCTTTAAAATAAGTTCAAGAAGATTAAAAAATGTTTATGATTTCAGAAGTTATTTAAGATTTGAGAAAAAAATGAAATTTGAACTATTTTTGAAATATCTTTCAAAAAAATTGACAAAATGAGTTTATATTGGGCTCATTTTTTACAGAATTCTTTTAGCTTTTAATCTATTTAAGAGAAACAATTTTATCTATGATATAATTACTGTCAACAAGGTAATTAATATTAATATGGTAGTCAAAAACAATTCAATGGATCGAAAGAAGTTCTTCCTTTCTTTGACCGTTATTAATGTCTCATAATTATTGCAACAATAATATTCGATCCTACGGTCAATAATTCAAATTAAAAAACAAATAAAATATTTCAAAACAGATTTATTGTAGAAAGGTTACTCAACGTTTCGACCAACACTGCTGGTCTTTTCCAAAAGTCAAATTTAAAATCTATAATTAAAAATAAAAAAACTAATACCTTCTCATGTGATGATGAGAATGTAAAAATTGTTTAAACAAATATAAAGTTTAACAAATTTAAGTCGACAAAGAAGCAAGGTTTTATAAAAAAAAATTCAACCCTTTAGCTACCAGCGTTGCAAATTTGCAACGTTCACTTTTTTTCGATTTTTTCGAATTTCCATGCAATAAATTTAGAATTCTGTAAAATAAATATGTGGACCATTTTAGCCGAGAAAACTAAAAAAAATTTTAAAACTGTTATTGCATAAAACAGTCAAAAATTGACCCTGAATTAACCATTGACCATTCCTGAATTTTCAAACAACGGGAAAAGGGTCTGACAGCTAAAATGTTAAGCAACATATCTATGTCAAGATAACATGTCTGTGTTTGAAAAAATTACTTCCTGCAAACATTTTTAGCTCAAAATTAAAATCTTTCATCGGCCCCCTTTCGAGATAAGGCCCTTTTTCTGCCATTTTTGGGAGTTTTACTGGGAAAAGCCTAGTGAAAGTCTTCCAAACTGCCTTTCTTTTTCACATTTTCTCAAAATAATTTATTCAGTCCCAAAATTAAATACGCTCTTTGAACCCTTTTCCAGATAAGGCCCTTTATCTAAAAATTTTTCTGAATTACACTGCAAAAGGCGAACAAAAGTCTTTCAAATTTGATTTTTTCCCAAAATTTCGTACAATTCTTCAATTCTAAACTAAAAAGATGAGTCACTCATAGGGCCTTTTTCGAATAAGGCCCTTTTTGATTACTTATGCAAGTTTACTGCAAAAATTTTTTGCATAAAATTTGTACAGAAAATACTTTTGCGAGTTTAGTTAAGAGTTAGTTTTTTTCAATTGAACTTGCAAAAATCACCAAAAAGGGCCTCATCAAAAAAGGGGCCCGACGAAAGATTTAAATTTTGATCTTAAATTAAATAATCATATAAATCTGAACAATCACTTTTATCAAATTTTTGCAGTAAACTTGCATAAGTAACCAAAATGGGCCTTATTCAAAAAGGGCTCGACAAGTGACTCAGTTTTTCAGCTTAGAATTAAAGAATTTTAGGAAATATTTTTAAAAAGCAAAATAGGGAGACTTTTGTTAGCCTTTTGCAGTACAATTCGAAAAATTTTTTGGATAAAGGGCCTTAACTGGAAAAGGGCTCAAAGGGCTTATTGAGTTTTGTGATTGAAATAAGTTATTCTGAGAAAATGTAAAAAGGAAAGGCAGTTAGGAACATTTTCATCAGGCTTTTTCCAGTAAAACTTGCAAAAATTGCAGAAAAAGGGCTTTACTTGGAAAAGGGCTCAAAGGGCGTATTGATTTTTGTGATTGAAATAACTTATTCTGAGAACATGTAAAAAATAAAAGCAGTTTCTAACACTTTCACTAGGCTTTTCCCAGTAAAACTCGCAAAAATGACAGAAAAAGGGCCTTATCTCGAAAGGGGACCGATGAAAGATTTTAATTTTGAGCTTAAAATGTTTGTAGGAAGTCAGTACAACATATCCAACAGGAAAATTTAAAATTCCAGAAAAAAAATCATGAGCATCTCTGCAAAATTTGAGACAAATCGGCCTAGTAGATCGGCCGGAATCGTTGGTTCCAGCTTAAAAAACTGTTTCGGAAAAAAGCGTTTAAAAATTATTAACAAATTAATATTTTGTTGTAACAATTTTTTAAAATTCTTTTTCAGTAATATTCTAGTAAATAAAAAGATTTTTTGCATTAAATAAAATACTTTCTTAGAAAATAAATAAAGAAAACTAGTGTATTTTTTG
>JBAGKK010000078.1:161670-198248 GCA_037177015.1 Euceroptres primus
GCAGTCGTTGCATTTTCTTCAATAAATTTATAAGTTCAGATTTAATGCATAAGTTCTAAATGTATAAAATTATTATATCTACTTAAATAACAATTTAAAAAATCAGTTAAAACTTAGTTTGAATATATTGCTAAATGTAAATTTGTTTATTTTCGTTAATAAATTATCTATTCCCAAATTAAACAATTTTTTATTCACCTTTAGTTTCATTTATTATTTTTTCACTTGTTTTCTATTCAGTGTATACAAAAACTGTATAAATTTCAAATAGTTATAGTATAATTTATTTATATTGTGATAAAACTAATTCTGTATTGTTTAGTTATCGTTTTATTTTTTTTATTGTTTCATTATTCTTTCGTTTTTTATTCTCTTTATAAATAATATTTTATCAAAAAATATAAAAAATACTTTTATTTATGACTTTACATATTAATTTAAAGCTTTATGTACTTAATTTTTATGCAAAATGAGTCAAATACGTGTGAAAAAGGGTAAATATGCAAATTCTTGGAAATAATCATCGTAAATCATAAAAAAATGATCAGCTAGGATTTCATGCATTATGGATTATGATTCTACCAATGATCACCTAACATTTTGCCGGAACCGTTTTGGTTGAAATTTCAGCTTGAATAAAAGTTGTTTACTTCCCACCGTGTATTATGTGCTGACGTTTAAGTAGAAAAGGATGTTTTTGGTAGGACATAACAATTGAAGCATTCGCCAAAAGAACGTTCTCTGAGAAAAAACTTCTTTTATTGGAATCTATGTTCATAGTATGAAAATGCACTCTAATCTAAAAAAATTTTCTTTTACATCATAGTGTTATCATCATTTACATCATTCTATGCAATCATAGAACAAACTATGATATAAAACATAAATCAAAATTTTATCAATTTATGTTGACACTATAAACACAGATTCCAATAAAATAAGTGGTTCATAGAAAGTTCTTTTGGCGGATGTTTCAATTATTATTAAATATTTATCAGACAAGTTTTCGTTATGATAAAAAGTGGCTCCTATTTGTAAAGTTGCCCTCAAGTGTATCGAACAATTTGAGACTAATTAAACTCATATCGCTTCGTAGATACGTCAATTACATACAATATGTGTTACAAAGCAAGGCCACTGCAGCTGGCATGTTGATGACGTCATTTCGAAGGGTTTCCGATAGTTGATTTTTGAAATATCTGTACATTTAGGGGGGTTGTTTTTATTTTATTCTTGTTGTCTGATCTATCTTTATTCCAACACGTCTTTTTCGGGTTCATTTCCTCACCTATTAGTATTTCCCGTACGTCGTATTGGGTGATGACCATGGGATACATATCAGTTCATTCATTATGAGATAATTGCATTAATCACGTACCTATAGATGTGTGCGGATACCGTGATCGCATGGTGCCACTCAGAATACATTAAATATAAAATGCATTTTTCTATATAATTTCTAAATAATAAATCTTCGATGAAAAATATAATTAAATATTTATTTACATATTATAAGCATTATAATATTTTATCCAAATTCTAAACTGCAATTTGAACACGGTAAATAAAAAGATGAACTCAAGGATGCAAAATACCATATCTGTGTCAACTTTTAAAAGCAGCCGATGCACCCATATACCCATATACACACATAGACAGGCTGGCCATAAAAGTGATAAAGAAAAAGAAGAATCTGGATATCAAGAGGAACACAGAAGGAAAGAAGCTGGAAAAAAAGAAGGGGAAGAAGAACCTCATGTTAAACAGCGTGGGCGGTCCGGCCGGTGTGCTGTCAGTGAGTGCGAGAAGATTGTGAGAAGACCCGCAAAAGAGAGCGATAACATATACCTTTTCAGCTTCTCTTGACCATTTCTCGAAACATGACAACCGGCTTAACGGTCCTGCTGTTCACCTTCCAAAGAGTTAGCGAGTGCAACTCACATACGCTCACATCCTCGCTCTTCTTACTCGGTCACGGGGAAAGAAGCGTGGCCCAATGTGGGTTCACAAATTCCGTTCCATATACTGCATTTTTTCGTTTCTCAAATGATGCCTGCTTATTGTAAACTCTAAAGTGAAGGGTCAATCCAGTTCGTATTCTTTCATTTCTCAAATAATGCTTACTTATTGTAAACTCTAAACACAGAAAAAACTAAGAATAAAATTTGTTGCAGGAAATTTCTTGAAGAGGTAAATTTTTATTCAGACTACTTCGGTTCATTCAAAATAAATGTGTTGTTATGGAAAAACAAAAGAAAATTTAACCGATATTTGGGTCAAAGTTATCCTGTGAAGTTAATTTTTGTTGCAGGTAATTTTTAACTTGGAATCGAGGTAAATTTTATCCTTTATTTTTTCTGTGATGCGAAGGGTCAATCCAGTATTAATAGTATTAATCATTTACATGCAGTACATTTTAGGCCTATGCTTTTTCAGTTCACACTAAATCTTTCCTATCTTTTCTTATATCCAAAAATGTTTTCTGAGTTAGAACAGAAAATAAGAAATTATTTATTTCAGTATAAAGTCTGAAGCAAGTAAAGAGAAACAATCGATGATAGGAGATTTTCTTTAACTCATTTAAGTAGTTCATCCCCATTCATAGTCAGGCGGATTGGCCGACAGAAATCAGGAATACTTTTCACACATACAAGTATGTCTAAAGTATAGGTTCGAAACCAAAAAATTTAGAATATGTATTGTATATTTTTCAGAATTATGGATTAATGGGCATAAAAATAAAATGTTTTATTATAACCTGATTAGTTTTTATGAATTCACATAATTTGGCAGGTAATCCAGGAATACATGTTTCTGTCAGTACGGAGGAAAAGTAAAGAGATGAGAATTCCTGAGGGAGTCTGAGTCAAGAATGTGTCCCACAGTGCGAACGAAATCATAGCGGCACGGCGATGCGATGTAAGAAGGAGGCGAGGATATTTCTGTCGCGTTGTACTCAACGCAACGTACCTACATCTCACGTCTCGAACTTTTGTCGGATGTGTGTATTGCGCGGCGTCGCGACGCTTAACACCCTCACCCCACTCTTAAATGTAGCACCCCACCTCGGTATATTCGCCTCGAGAGATCTCGGAGCACCAAGATCCCGCTACCGGCTCATTCGTAATTCGCATTCGAAAGACGTCTTGGTTAACAGAGTCTCGGGGAAACATTGGTATAATGACTTGACTTCTGCCGATTGAAGCCGTGTTAGGCACTCGATGCGAATTAAACGCAAACGAAACGCGATTAAAGCAATTGCAAAGTTAAACGACTCGAAAGAGCATTACCGCGCCGTAAGATTATACGGAAATCGAGAGAGATCGCGCTGTAAAGTCTCGAAAATCAACGAGCCTCAACAGTGATTAAAGTGTTTGTGCGTGCACGACCAACAGTCTCATACAATAAGCTATATATATTTTGTGAAAACCCTCCGTGGAATTGGATTTTGTGAATAGCAACATGAAACGACAACAGTCTCAGCCGTCGCAGCAACAGTTGCAACAGCAACAGCAGCAACAACAGCAAACGACCATGCAACAGCAGCAGTACATGCAACAGAGGACCGAAAGACAGGTTACCCGGCAACATGTTACCAGTCAACAGAGAGGTCAGTTGAAATTTGCATCGGTCAAACATTACGCCTTCCATCTACATTTTCGGAACGCTGCTTTTTTCTTTATAACCAACCCAATTAGTTCAAACTCTTGCTGTACATTCAACGATTTCAAAAATCTTCACTCGTTCCCATTAACACGCGAAATTCGTTCTCGTTTTTTTGCACTAAATGGAAAGTTTAGTCTAATTTAAAACACTAAGCAAACCGAAGATTAGGCGCATCGAACAAATGCGCCAAGTAAAAATGATCATTACACACGAGTTACAATCTTGAATGAAATCCATGATTGCGGAAGTACGCTTAGATCGTTTAAATGCGCTCGAGCGTTCGACACAAGTTACCCGAGGCTCATTACGGTAACCTTAGAAAATTGGTATGATCAATCTCTTTTTCCTCCTGTTTCAATACCTTGCTTTCCTCCCCAATCTATTTTTTCTTCTGTACACTTCTATTTCTTTCGATTAAATGTTTTTTACTCAAATTCTCTGCTACGTTATTCTATTTTCGAGTTAGCCCTCCTCGATAAAGCTCAAAAATAGATTTCCGCACGTTCCAAAATTCCTGATGCCTCTTCAGTACGAAGAGAATCGGTTAACGGCTTCCGGCGCACGACGCAACACAAGTTCCTGATAGCAGCTGAACATGCTAGCGCATGCGTGCTGTCATCTGTCAAAATGGATGCTTTTAATTTTGAATTTTCTTTCTTTTTGTACTAAATCAAGTGTCTAGAAACTATAAATGATAAACAGTTTTGTACATTCAAAATTAACTTCCAATTTAAACTAAAAACTTAATTTGAATGATAATTGAGATTTGGATGTTATGATCATCAAAAATTATGAATACTGTTTTTAATTTAAGTCTTTAGATAAAAAGAAATAATAACAGAAGAAAAATGTCAACATTTTCCATATATATCTTAATAAATATCTTACAAATATATTATCTCATTTCTGTTTTTAGAAGCAACTTCCATCTGAGTAATCTTGCAAATTTTGTTTCGTTATTCACAAAATTGAATCATAATATATTTTTGTCCCTATGAATTGTCACCGGAAGATGAGCGGATGAATTTGGTTCAAAACAATTGCTGACATTATTTGTATATTCTATACTTCTAAAAAACGATTGTGACATATTTCTTCGTTGGTCTTTCGATTTCGAACGCATTTGAAACATTTAAAAGACATCTGCAAGTTCTTTTCGCGACACCATTTCGAACTTGGAAATGATCCAAAAAAGATTCAAACACATGAAACTGTCATTTGTTACCATGTCTTGTTTACTGTGCTGTAAATTGTGCACAGTGTCGCCAGTTGTTGAGGAAAACAAGAAGATAGATGCCAAATATTTTTTGCGTTATGCAGTAGAACAAAAATTCTTTTTTAATTGATTTGCCGATATAAATGACAAAGATATCATTAATTATCAATATCGAATAAGTAAAAACCTTTTCCGGATAAAACATCTTCAAGTAAACAAGGATATTGCACTTTCAGATTTTTATGTATATACAAACCTACTCTTACTTAAACTTTTGCCAACTGCGCTTTCATTTGAAATGTGCTTATTTACACAATTGGAGCCAAGCATTGACGAAATGAACATAACAAACATTAAATGTCATTAAGTGTTACATGAACTTGAAAAAATAGGTTGTAGAAATTCTCGATAGTCTAATCTTTTATAAATTATTCTAATAAATTAGATAATTAGTGAAAAGAAAAGTGTTACTCAGATTTTCACCTGAAAATGAATTGCCAAATGTTTATTCGTGTATTCTTTAGTTAGCAGATTGTTTTCTATATCGTCAACATTCAACATTTCTTCGTTTTGATTTATCGCTGTTCAATCCTCTGTCATTGTCTTTTGCGACATTTGATCTGTCAGCTTCTCACCTGTCACAACCTATAGCTTCATTGAATCGATACACGTGCCGTCTTCGCGAGCAGAGTTGAATGACGGTTGCTTAACAGCTGACTGTGCAACCTGTCGACACTGTAAACAATAATGAATGGTATTCGATAACGTCGTAACATTTAAAAGTGGGAAATAAATTATCTTATAATGTTCACTATTCTGTTCTTCTCGCTCTGTAGCTGTTATTTTGGTCAGTGACTGAATTTGCGTAACAAGCAAAGTCAACGGTAGCACGATTGGTGGACCTCGAGAGAGTGGGGAAGAAAAAGAGAGATGGACAGTAACGAAAGAGAAAGAGCGAGAGAGAAAACCGCGCTGCTGACTCGACGTCGGGACGCTGAGCGTCGTGTAAAGATAGTTGCTCCTAAAATGGGTCCCGGTAACGCGATCCCATCTCGCACAAAAATAGGCTCATTCGCCCCACGCCCGGCAACACCGATGGTATCCTCTATCGAGGATCATCGGAGAATTATGTTGCATCTATGCTCGCCCACGGTTTCTGGATCATTTGAACGACCTTCAAAGAGGATGAGACCAATACCGCAAAAAATGATTCCAAGAAACAAAACCTAACTAATTTCGTCCCTCTACAATTAAAACAAATTTATATGCTAGGTAATTTTATACATTTAACTAATGATGCTACTGAATACATTGTACACTTAAGAATTTATTGAGACAATAATAAAAAAACAATTCAGGGACCTTCAAAGTTTCTTGACACTACCTGAAAGAAATGCTAAATAATCTAATAAATGCTAATAAATCTTTAGAATAAAATCCGGATAAGAATGGAAATCCTAATAAAGATAAATTAGAAAAATTAAAATATAGAATAATTAAAGGAGTTTCTTTAATTAAATTTTCTATAAAACGAATATCTTGGACTAGAATAGGAACTTAATTAGAATCTTAATTAGAATGGAAACTAAAAGTTTATACTCGACATTTATACGTAGTAAAATTTATAAAATTTATAAAATTAGTAAATTAATATTAATATATTTAAGGCATTTATAGTCAAAGTATGACAAAAATGACCGAAAATCTCTTTAATAAAAAGAAAATAGTAATCATTGATATTTTTTATTTTGCTTTAAATGTTGATATACTTTGATTTTCTAAAAAAACAAAGGTTTACCAATTGTGTTATTTATAAAACATGTCAATATTTAAATGTTATCAATGCAAAGGTGAATGTAATTTGTAACGAAATTTTTAGAAAAATAAAAGCTTTGCTAACTTTTATTATAGTTCAATTTATTGAAGCATAATTTAGATGAAGCAGGATTAATTTTTCATTAATTTAAGTTAAGTATCAGTTTTCACTCGGTGTGGAATCATGTCTGGCTTCTGATTCCTATATTCAACACCCACGTGGAATTCATTCTTGTCTCTCGCTCCAAAATTTTATTTATGTTTGTCCCACATAATTTTTTTGAAGGAGTAGCCAAATATTCATCTTCAAATAATTTGAATTCAAATAGTTTTTTTTTCAAAGATTTTAACACCTCTAATTTTGAATTTTTCTTCTGACATTTTACCATCGATAATATATGATATACTTATTATTATTCATCACATTGCTAAATTATTACGCTTATTTCATTTTATTTTTTATTTTATATATCACATTTAAGTAAACTTGATTGAAAATATACTATTACTATATTACTATAAGCAGAGTAAAGGACATTTCGTTTTAAGAAAAAGTCTCTGGTTCTAAAAAAGATTCTATGATTCTCAGCTGGAAAAATTCTATAGAATTTAAGTAGAATGGATTCTACATAATCCTGATATTAATGCTATAGCATAAATATCAGGATTCTGAATACAAGGATAGTCTGAATTCTACACAATCCTGACATGAATTCTAGTCTAAATTCTATACAATTCTGATATGAATTCTAGTTCTAATCCTATAAAATCCTGACGAAGATTCTAGTCTAAATTCTATAGAATTCTGATAAAACTTCTGGACTCTGTACTACCGGTCATTAATTTAATTTGGACTACAATCCTAGCCAGGATTCTATACAATTAGGACTAGAATTCATGTCGGGATTGCATAAAATTTTTACTAAAGTTCATGTCAGAATTGTATATAATTCAGACTAGAATTCATGTCAGGCTTATATAGAATCTATTCTGCTTAAATTCTATAGAATTTTTCCATCTAGGTTATGTAATTAATAAAGAATTCAATAAAACAGTGGACGTACAATTACGTTAAATTCAATAAATCCGTGGTCGTACAATTACGGTTTTTAATTTGCTGTTAATGTTAATAGTAGAAAGAGGAATGTAAGATTATTTACGAATATTTATTAAGGAGAATGAACAGGGAAAAAGTGCACAAAAGTTACATTAAAAAAATCTCATTTTTGTCAAAAATCTAATTCTCAATTTAAAAAAAATAATATTCTCTCGAGATATTTTATTTAAAAATCAATAAATTGAAAATCGTTTTTTAAAAAGGAATTGACAGTAAGATAATTTTAATCAATCTTTCTTTTTGTTGCAGTACAAGGAGAGATAGTGATGCAGACTTCGCCCACGATACCAGCGTAAGTTTCGTTGAACCGTAGTCGCTGTTTGCTTTACATTGCACTTTGGTGAACAACCTTTCGTCTGACTGTAAAATCAAGATCTTGAAAATCAATTTCAGTGGGACAAAAACAGCAGAATAAATTTATGTATAGCGATAAGTAACTAATTTAAGATTCTCCTCAGGTTTACGGGTAGGCCAGGTGATCCATCGCCGCCAGTTTTTCAACAGATCTTTAAGAATGCCAGGTTCGCGCAAGGTGGTAATGCCGTATTCGAAGGACGAGTAAGTGGTACTCCGAAACCCTCCGTCTCCTGGACTCACAAGGGCGCACCTCTCTTAGAGTCACAAAAATTTCGGATGACGTACGATAGCAAAACTGGAATCGTTAAACTACAGATAAATCAAATTGGCCCAGGAGATGAAGGAGAGTACACTTGTAATGCGAAAAATCAATATGGTAAATTATATTATTAATTTACACACTTTCATTAACTTCTACATATTCCTAGTAAAAGCTTTCACTACAACCCAGGAATTTAATCTTTTTAGGCGAAGCCATTTGTTCCGTGCACATTCAACCCGAAGGATTCGGACCTCCACCGCAGCAAAACTTGGGTGGATACAAAAAAGAATACTCACAAACTTTTCAGTCAAGTGAACAGAAAACGGGAAGCCAAACCTTCCAACAGCGAAGTTACCAGCATTCTGTTGATAATCAAAGTTATACCAATGGAACAAACAGCAACTCCATTGAAGACTTTAAGGTCAGTAATCTTTGTGGAAATAAAAGATTCAAATGATTTAAATCGAAATTAATTCTTATTTTACAATTACAGGTTGATACCTTCGAATACAGAGTAATACGAGAAAAAGAGTTTAGAGAATCAATTACCCGACGTTTTGTGGGTGAATCGGATTCACAAATGTCCCAAATCGTCGAACGAAACTTAGGACCGGAGTCAAATCCGCAGTTTACACAAAAGCCCAGAAACTCGAAACTTGTTGAAGGTTCCGATGCAGTTTTCATCGCTAAAATATCAGGAAATCCGAAGCCAAGGGTAAGTACCAATTAAAACTAAATATAAAAAAAGGCGTTGCTCTCCACCCCTCATAATGCCAATATTTTTTCTTTAATTTGTTACAGTTAACTTGGTTTAAAAATGGGCAAAGAATTCGTGATTCTCAGCGTATTGAGACGAGCTACTCGAATCAGCAAGCCACTTTAAAGATTCGAGTAGCTCGCCCAGAAGACAGTGGACATTACTCGCTTTTGGCAGAAAATCCCAATGCTTGTGTTATGAGCTCTGCTTATCTTGCTATTGAAGCCAGCGACCAAGTCGACCAAGCTCATCTTCCATCACAACAAACTAGAGATGTTCTCAGACAAACTTCCCAGACAGAGACTGTTATTCAAGATTCCGGTGATAGTGGAAAGGTCCTTGCTCCAAACTTTATCCGTACTTGTGCTGATCGTGACGTTACAGAAGGAAAAATGACAAGGTTTGAGTCCCGAGTGACTGGTCGTCCATATCCAGAAGTCACATGGTATATAAATGGTTATCCAGTTGCCAATGACACAACTCACAAAATATTAGTCAATGAATCTGGCAATAACGCCCTTATGATCACAAATGTCAACCGCTCCGACTCAGGAATCGTAACATGCGTTGCTAAAAATAAAGCTGGTGAAACATCTTTCCAATGTAATCTCAACGTAATTGAAAAGGAACAAGTGGTAGCGCCGAAATTTGTAGAACGCTTTACAACTACAAATGTAAAAGAAGGAGAACCAGTAGTCTTCACAGCTAGAGCAGTTGGAACACCAACTCCACGAATCTCTTGGCAGAAGGTGTGTTATTTATTTTAAAATTACACTAACTTATAATAAATTAATTCTTCTGTTTCTAGTGCCCTAACATGAATCTTATTTCTTATTTAGGACGGCATACCGATAGCGCCCGGCCCCGACGTGCGCATATCGACGGACGGCAGTGGAGCCTCGACTTTAGATATACCTCGGGCCAAGTTCTCAGATGCAGCCTGGTATCAGTGCACAGCTCAGAACGTGGCTGGCTCCACCGCCACCCGAGCCCGACTTTTCGTAGAAACACCCAAAGGATCAATCCCCGAACCAAGACGCCTGAATTTACCCCGACCGACGAAAGTCATCGAACCAGAGTAAATATTATTCATCATATCATCATTTGCATTTTTGTTTGAATTCTTTGGAGAATTTTTTCGATCATCATCAATTATTTCGATACCACTATCCCGGGTATTATTTTCATAATCAATTCGGTTGCTTTTTCATTACAGACCCGCACCTGGCCCCGAAGTGATTTACTTGAAACACGTGGAACGCGCAAGGCCCTATTTACCTCCTCAGGAAGAAGATAGGATTTATCCGCCTCCTCGATTTATCATACCCTTACGGGACGTCCATCAAATCGAAGGTGGACGTATTCACTTCGAGGCCAGAATCGAACCGGTGGGCGACCCCACTATGAGGGTGGAGTGGTACGTCAATGGCAGAGCTTTAGTCGCAAGTGAGTTTCTACAATGATATCAATAATCCTATCAAGAAGTTATTGATTTTAATACAAAATTTGTCAACAGGCTCACGAGCGACTTTCATTTTCCAATTTGGATTTATTGCCATGGACCTCATCTCCGTTGGACTGCAAGATAGCGGCGAATACCTTTGTCGTGTAGTTAGCTCCACAGGAGTCGCCGAATCTCGCGCCACCCTCGGCGTGGCACGTGAGTATTTAGGACATTATTTCCTTCTTTTTATTTCCAATAAGACAATTATAAAATGAAATTGTCTGTCACAGCTCGCGCCACGATTGAACAATCCAGTCAACACCCCGACAGTCTTCGTTATATCCAGCAACTCGAGGATTATAGCAAGTACCAAAGGCAGGAGAGCGTGGAGGAGACCTCTTCACAGCGACCAGTTTTCATCCGTCCACTCCAAGATCTCGGTGAACTTCAGGAGGGACGCAATGCTCACTTTGAAGCACAGCTAACTCCTGTAAGTGACCCCACGATGAAAGTGGAGTGGTACAAGGATGGAAGACCCATCACAGCCAGTAAGTAATCTGACAGTCGTGACTGTGTTACTATCAGCATACAAGCATACATTGTGGTATTTTTTCAATATCTAAGGTTCAAGAATCACAACCATCTTCAACTTCGGATACGTCTCGCTAAATATATTGCACCTACGAGCTGAAGATGCCGGTTCTTATACAGTCAGGGCTGTGAATCGCTTGGGAGAGGCCATCAGCTCCGCGACTCTGCGTGTCTTTGGTGAGAACAAGCCATTTATTATCAACTTCATCAAGCTTATAACAATGAAGAATTATTATTAAAATCTTACTGTTTCGAATTTCAGCACGTACTAGCGTAACAGCCGATTTAGGGATCCCCGAACAGCAAAAGTATATCGAAGCTGCCGAGGAGTTGGAAGCTTATCAGCAAGCTATGCAACAAAAGTACGTTCAGGAGCAGCCTGAACCTACGAGCCCACCGGAATTTAAGACACCTATCAAGGATCAAAACAATATTCGAGAAGGTGGTTTTGCCCACTTTGAAGCCCGACTAGAGCCAGTCGGAGACTCTGAGCTCCGAGTTGAGTGGCTCAAAGATGGACGTCCAGTAGAAGCTAGTAAGATATTCTCAAAATTTGAGAATGTACTATATAATGAGGTGAGAGTGATGCATATACATTTGCGATATAATTTTCAGGTTCACGAATCACAACTTTCTTCAATTTTGGCTACGTTGCTTTGACCATCAAGTCTGTGACAATTTACGATGTAGGTATATACACATGTCGTGCCTACAACAGGGTTGGTGAAGCACGCACCACAGCACAACTCAGTGTCATCAGCAAAAATGACATAATTTATGATAGCCAACATCCAATGGGTTTACAAAAAATCCAAAGCTTAGAGGACTCCAGCCGTTACACGCGCCGAGTACAAGAGGAAACTCAAGTATTACAAGCACCTCGTTTCTTAGGTCCACTCAAAGGAACCAATAAAATTGTGGAGGGTCAAAGAGCCCATTTCGAAGCTCGCGTTGAACCACAAAGTGATCTAACCATGAAAATCGAGTGGTACCACAACGGTAAACCTATCACTGCTGCAAATAGGATACAAACTTACCATGATTTTGGATACGTTGCAATCGATATTCTGCAAGTACGTTCTGAAGATGCGGGAACGTATACCGTCGTTGCAAGGAATGCTTTAGGAGAAGCTCAATTGTCTGCCACCATGGTGGTTGAGAGTGAGTATATTTAATATAATAAGTATAGATTCAATTTTAGTCTTGTTGTATTTAAATAATCATCTGCGTTTACTTCATTTTTCCTTAGCGCGTTCAAATATCGACACAAGCAGCATGCATCGTGGCGCTTATGAAAAGACCCAGAGATTTGAAGACTCAAAATTTGTTGAACCACAATATCACATTGAAGAAATATCAAAATCCAAACCAATTTTTGTCCAACCTCTAAGTGACCCAAAACCTGTTAGCGAAGGAAAGAACATTCATCTAGAATGTCGCTTGGAACCAATGGGAGATCCTACCATGAGAGTAGAGTGGTTTCAAAATGGAAGACCAGTAACTGTTGGTTCAAGATTCAGAACTTACTATGATTTCGGTTTCGTTGCTCTCGATATCGTGCACGCAAGTGTGTTAGACTCGGGTGAATACACTGTCCGTGCAACCAATCATCTTGGTACAGCTCATACATCTGCCTGCGTTCGTGTTATTGGAAAATCGGGTATTCTCACTGATTCTCAAAACGAGCAGTCTCTAGAACAAATTCAGATGCTCGAGGATTCTTCTAAATATAGGAGAACCCAGCAAGAGGATGTGACTGTAATGCAACCACCTCAGTTTACAAGGCCCTTACACAATATTGAGACAGTCGAACTCACCAATGTTCACTTGGAATGCCGTTTGCAACCTGTAGGTGACGCAACGATGAGAGTTGATTGGTTTGTAAATGGAAGACCAGTGACAACTGGACACCGCTTCCGACCATCTTATGAATTTGATTATGTTGCTTTGGACATCCTAGGTGTTTATCCTGAGGATTCAGGAGTATACACTTGCCAAGCTAGTAATCAACTTGGCGAAACAGTGACATCTTGCTCTGTTCGTGTACATGCTAAGAAAGACCTTCTTCTAGAGTCCCAACATCCAGAAGGTCTTGAAAGAATTCAATACCTGGAAGATGCTTCCAGATACAAGAGAAATGAACTCGTTGATGAAGTGGTTAATGTCAAACCCAAGTTCGTCACAAAACCAAAGAACCAAGAAAATCTTAGAGAAGGACAGCATGCACATTTTGAATGCAAACTCGAACCCGTTACCGATTCCAATCTCAAAGTAGAGTGGTTCAAAAATGGTCGTCCAGTCACAATAGGTATTACACAAAGCAAAGTTGGTTATTCAAATTTATTGCAGTATAATTAATGAATGTTTTAAAATGCTTTTCTATTTTTCCAGGACACCGCTTCCGTCCCATTCACGACTTTGGCTACGTCGCTCTGGACGTAATCGATCTCATTGCAGAAGATACCGGAACCTACACCTGCCGAGCAGTCAACCTTGTTGGCAGTGACGAAGTTAATTGTGTTCTTAGTTGTCGATCAACTGCACAAATCTTGACTGATACTCAGAACGAAATGGGTTTGGAGCAAATTCACTATCTAGAGGATAGATCAAAGTATCATCGCAGAGAAGATGTTGAAGAAACTACAACTCAAGCTCCGATCTTCACAACCTCCTTGAACAATGTTGAGATCAAGGAGGGTCAGAGAGCGCACTTTGAATCTCGACTAATTCCGGTGTCTGATGCAACAATGAAGGTTGAATGGTTTCACAACAACACTCCGGTTAAGGCTGGTTCACGATTCATAGAAACTAACAGTTTCGGATTCGTTGCCTTAGACATCATGTATGCTTATCCGGAAGATGCAGGAACTTACACTTGTCGTGCCAGGAATGCGATAGGTGAAGCCATGACATCGGCAACGGCGGTTGTACACTGTACGTTTAAAATGTGAAACCTCTCAATTTATTTATTAGTCTAAACTATTGTAAGTGAGAAAATAATGATTGATTTTTCTTTAGCTAAAAAATCAATTTACATGGAGTCTCAGAATGAAAACACTCTCCAACGACTTCGCCATTTGGAAGATTCATCCCGCTATCAGCGAAAGGCAGTGCAGGAAGAAACTGTCTCACAAGCTCCCGTCTTTACCATGCCCATCAAGGATCTTAGAGTCGCTGAAAATCAAGCAGCTCATTTCGAAGCTCGCGTCATTCCCGTTGGTGATTCTAAACTTAAGGTGGAATGGTTGCGCAACGGTGTTCCAATTTTAGCATGTATGTATATTATCTCTTACAATTTCCTCAGTTTAAGATAAAACTAGTTTTCAGATTTCTAATCACCTTGTATTGTCTACAGCAAACCGAGTAACAACCATGCACGACTTTGGATACGTTGCTCTTAATATGAAGTATGTTAATCCTGAGGATTCTGGTACTTACACCTGTCGTGCTGTCAATGATCTTGGTGAAGCAGTAACATCAGCGACAATGTTTGTCCAGTGTAAGTATCATATTAAAAGCATGAATCAAAGCCGGTTTACATACAATATACAAGCAGCACACCTTTTGCTTACACAATACTTTTAATCATTTACCTACAGCTAAAGCAGCCCTACAATTTGAGTCCCAACACGAAGGTAGTTTATCGAAACTTCAAGCTTTAGAAGACACTAGCAAGTACCAACGACGCGAAGAGGAAGAAATTGTAGTTAAAGAGAAACCATCATTTACCGTCCAATTAAATGGACCTAAAAACTTAGTAGAGGGACAAAGCGCACATTATGAGTGTCGTATTGAGCCCTATCCCGATCCAAACATGAAGGTGGAGTGGTTCCATAACGGAAAACCACTTTCCACTGGACACAGATACAGAACAGCATGCGACTTTGGTTTCGCGGCTTTGGATGTTCTCACAGTGTATGCTGAAGACTCTGGCACGTACACTTGCAAAGCTACAAACAAATTAGGCACAGCTTCGAGCTCTATCGATCTTGACGTCAAGTGTAAGTGAAATTAAATTATTTAAACATTTTGATCTGCCTCAGAACCATTAAAGGATGAGGAAAACATTACAGATTCAAACAATAATCCATTTTTGTCATTCCTTAGCTCGTGCTTCCATTATCCGAGAAACTCAACATGAGGGTGCTCTTAAAAAAATCCAGTACTTGGAAGATGACTCTCGTTACAAGAAAGTTGATCAAGAAGATGTCATTATCGCGGAGAAACCCAAATTTGGACGACCTTTGAAGAACATCGAACATCTACCAGAGGGCAAGAGTGCCCATCTGGAAGCAACTTTGACACCTGTCAATGATCCAACTATGGTGGTTGAGTGGTTTAGAGACGGCCGACCTATTCCACAAGGTCACAAATTCAAAACTACCTACGATTTTGGTTTTGTCGCTCTCGACATTCTCTATGCTTATCCAGAAGATTCTGGTACATACATGTGCAAAGCCAGAAATGCTGTAGGGGAAGCCGTTACTACATGTGTAATCTCCGTTGATTGTGAGTATATTAAGTTACCTTAATTTAATCATTTTGTCCTGTATCTCATCCCTTTTGACAATAGTGGGAAATTTAATGACAAATGAAAAGGTAGCAAACTGTTCAAATATTCGTTATCAAAACTATTCATTGTGTTTTTAAACAGCTAAACAAGGCCTGTTCCTTGATACACTGGATGCTCAGCGACTCCAAAAGATTCGAGAATTAGAAACAGTTGAAGTGAAACAGGAAGTTGAGAAAGAAGTTGTCCATCAGAAACCAGTTTTCCTGACTCCTTTGAATAATCTGGATGTCAGGGAAGGCGAACACTCTCACCTGGAATGCCGAGTCGAACCAATCAATGATGCAAACTTGAAAATAGAATGGTATCTATCATTGAGTATTTTTCTTAATTTCTAAAATTTTTCATTGAGACTTGTAACTTACTTCAAAATGTTATTCAAATTTGCTCAATTGTAATTAATTAAAACCACTTTTCAGGTTTGTCAATGGTGTAGCAGTAAAAACTGGACATCGATACCGTACTACTCACGATTTTGGTTACGTCGCTCTTGATATTCTTTACACGTATCCTGAAGATTCTGGCACTTACATGTGCAAGGCTACCAATCTTGCTGGCGAAGCTGTCAACACTTGCACCATTAAAGCCGGATGTAAGTATTTTTTACTTCATTTCCATTGAATGCAAATTTGATAAGAAAAAACCTGAGGCATTACACATCCTTTTCCCACTTTGCATGAATCCCATCGATTCATTAAAAACTGAATCGCCACAAACTTATAATGACAGACTGCTGCGAATGTCATCGCACCCCAAGCACCGAAAGAGAAAGTCCCCATCTTATAAAACGAGAGGATCGTTTCACAGAAATAATTGTAGAATACCGGGCAGTGGAATCAATAATGATCTTACAAACAGAAATGCTTTGCCAACCAGCTTGACAAACCACATAATGAAATTTTAAGGTGGATGTGGCTCTAATGTACAATTCAAGTGCCCAATAAAGAAGAATTAAAATTCCCGATCATTTTAATCAATCACTGCGACATCACCTTTAGATATATGATGATTTGCTTTCGTGGATCCAAAATTTATGTGCTTCAAACAATGGTACCGACTATTCATTCTATACATAACTCCGTTCTCCGTAAATCCCCATCATATCATCATAAAGAAACAATAAATATAGAAAAATAATGTTAAACTTGTTTTTTTTTCTTATAGCTCGACGAAGCATACTTTTGGATACTCAACATCCCGATGGCCTTGAGAAAATAAGAGAATTAGAAGCACAAGGTCATCCTGCTCGACTAGAAGTAGACGAACCACCTGTAACTCCTCCAAGATTCGTCACACAACTTAGGGTAAATGCGCATACATGTTTTTGTTTGTTATTATTCAAAGAAAAGTTTCTTCTTTTTAATATTATTATTAAAAAGAAGGAACTTTTCTTTCAAAATCAAAATCTTCTTTTGTAGGGTACCACCGAAATTTACGAGGGACAAACAGCTCATTTTGAATGTCAAGTTGAACCTCTCCATGATGCTAATTTGCGCATCGAATTTTTCCATAATGGCAAACCACTTCCATCAGCATCACGTTTCCATGTCACCTTTGATTTTGGTTATGTGGCTCTTGATATTGGACATGCTGTTCCTGAAGACGCAGGACAATATTCTGTACGGGCTATTAATAATCTTGGCCAGTGTGTATCATCAATCGAACTCAAGGTCATTCCGCGAGAAAACATTATCTTAGACTCTCAGCGACCCGAAGGCATGGACAAGATTCGCGAACTTGAATCTCAGCAGCCATGGAAGAGACCTGACGTTCCAGAACCACAAACTAGACAACGTCCAGTCTTTACTCAACCTTTGCAGAACATTGACGCTATTCCGGAAGGACAGACTGCCCACTTTGAGTGCCGCTTGATCCCTGTAGGAGATCCAACTTTGAAAGTTGAGTGGTTCAGAAATGAAACTCCTCTTGAAACCAGTTCTAGAATTTCGAAAGTCCATGACTTTGGATTCGTCTCTTTGGACATATCTCATGTACGCGAAAATGATGAAGGCGTTTACATGTGCCGTGCTTCCAATCCGTTAGGAGAAGCTGTAACAACTGCTTCTATGAAAATTCAAACTAAATCCAACATTCAGCTAGAAAGCCATCATCCTGAGGCTCAACAAAAGATTGCACAACTGGAAGCTGACAAAGGTCCAAGCCGTTCAGAAGAACCAGATAAAGTTTTTGACAAACCAATATTTACTCAACTATTGACAGGTCCAACGGATTTATGGGAAGGTCAAGTAGCTCATTATGAATGTAGAGTTGTACCCGTAGGAGATCCTAGTTTACGATTTGAGTGGTATGTTAATGGCGTTGAACTTAAGATGGGATCTCGTTTCCATGTAAACCATGATTTTGGATTCATCACCTTAAACATCATGAAGGTCATCTCTGAGGACTCTGGAGTTTACTCCTGTAAAGCTATCAACAAATCGGGAGAGGCTGTTTCTTCCATCTCCTTGAAAGTCAAGGCTCGTTCTGCCATTTCTGCAGATTCAATTCAACCCGATGCATGGCAAAAGATTCAATTAAAGGAGGCTGAAATGAACAAAGTCCCAGAAATGTTCGTTGACACTACTCCTCAACAAGCTCCTGTCTTCACGACCCATCTTAAGAGCTATGACAAATTAGTAGAAGGACAGCATGTTTACTTAGAGGCTCAAGTCGAACCAAGAGCAGATCCAAATTTACGGGTAGAATGGTTTAAGAACGGTGTTGCTCTTCAAACTGGAACTAGACTTCGCAGCACTTTCGATTTTGGCCTCGTTACGCTTTCAATTAACGGTCTCAGACCTGATGATTCTGCAATTTATACCTGCAAAGCTATCAATTTACTTGGGGAAGCTGTTTCTACTTGCAGTTTGAAAATCGGCGATCGTCACTGGCTACTGGGTGATACCTTACATCCCGATGCCCTTCCAAAAATCGATGCATTGGAACAGCCACAAGTAACAACAAAGGACGAAGTTGAGCCTACTTATGAAGAACCAGTGTTTATTAGTCACTTGAATAATGTCGAATGCATCGAAGGTGACAACGTGCACTTTGAATGCAATGTTGAACCGTCCAAAGATCCTACCATGAAAATTGAATGGTTCTTAAATGGAAAACCGTTGCCAACTGGTGCAAGATACAAGTCAACTTACGATTTTGGATATGTAGCTTTGGATCTTAATCATGCATATGAAGAAGATTCTGGGTTAATAACTGTCAAAGCCACCAATTCTAAAGGATCAGCACAAACAACTGGCACTCTTAAATGTACCAGCAAACAGAATATATACCTCCAAACTCAACATCCTCAAGGCGAAGCCGGATTGGAGAAGGTGAAAGAAGTCGAAGACGCATATGCATCAAAACAAAAGAAACCAGATTTTGGTCCAGACCACGAATATCCGAAACCCATCTGGACTGTGCCTCTCAAACCAGAATTCAAACTGGGCGAATCAGAACCACTTCACTTGGAAGGACAAGTAGAACCTAAAGATGATCCTAATCTCAAGATCGAATGGTACTTGAACAGCAAGGCTTTAGAGCATGGTTCACGATTTAAAATGACCAGTGATTTTGGATTTGTAACATTAGATTTAACCGATGCTTATGATCGTGACTCTGGAATCTATACATGCAAGGCCTACAATAAGGCTGGTGAAGCATTTACGTCTACAACAATCTACTGCTCAACGAAAGAAAATATAATAGAGCGATCGCAACATCCGAAAGGAAAAGAGGGATTGGAGGCCATACAAGATTTGGAAGAATCACTCAAACGAGAGGCAGCTGCTGCTCAAGAAAGTGACGAAGGACATCCTCCAGTTTTCACTTCTCAATTTGAGAACTTGACCAACCTTTCAGAAGGAGAAATAGCACACTTTGAGGCATCTCTCACTCCAACTGGTGACCAAACTATGGTTGTTGAGTGGTTCTACAATGGAAAATCTTTGGAAGCCAGTCATAGGATAAGAACCGTTTATGCGTTCGGCATGGTAGTTTTGGAAGTTTTGGGAACCAAGATTGAAGACTCTGGAACCTATTCTTGTCGGGCAACCAATAAGTGGGGACAAGCTGAAATTAGCGTAAACCTTGAATGCGTAGACAAATCCAAGGGGCAGAAGCCCAAATTCACAACCCAAATCCAATCTTTGGAAGGTCTTAAGGATGGACAATCAGCTCACTTTGAATGCACACTCGTACCTGTAGGCGATCCAAATATGAAGGTCGAATGGTTCCACAATGGTCAGCCTTTGCGACATTCTTCTCGTTTTAAAATGGTGTCAGATTTTGGTTTTGTTGTAATGGACATTGCAGGTGTTATGTCCCATGATACTGGTGAATATGTGTGCAAAGCTAGCAACAAATTTGGTGAAGACTTTACCAAAGCAACAATCAAATGCTTCGGCAAAGGTGGCGTCTACTCTGACTCTCTTCAGCCAGATTCTCTAGCTCGAATTCGCGAACTGGAAAGTTATACAGGAGAACAGCAAGCAACATCAACTGCAGCTGTTGCGGAGCCACCTAAATTCATCACCCAAATTTCGGACATAACGAAATTAGTGGAAGGTCAGTCTGCTCATTTCGAAGCAAGATTGACTCCAATCACAGATCCTGATCTTAAAGTTGAGTGGTACTACAACGGCAAAAAATTACCGCATGGTCATCGCTACAGAACATTCCACGATTTTGGTATCGTTATTCTTGATATTCTGTACTGTTATGAAGAGAACTCTGGAGTCTACGAATGCAGAGCTGTCAACAAGTATGGAGAAGATACTACTAAAGCGACTCTAAGGTGTTTGTCCAAGACTAATCTCATTCTCGAATCACAACTACCAAAGGGAATGGAAGGTGGTCTTGAGAAGATTCAAACTCTGGAAGATTCAATGATTCGTACAAAGGACGAAAGATCAGTCGAAGAAACGGGCAAGGCTCCAATGTTCACAGTCCCTCTTAGCAATCTTGATGGTCTCCGAGAAGGCGAAAGTTCTCACTTTGAAGCTCGTCTCATTCCCACGGACGATCCAAAATTAAAGGTAAATTTTATTTACACTGTGTAATAAACAATTACTTACGTTTATGCACATTGATTAATTTATATTATTAATTAATTTCAGGTCGAATGGTTCTGGAATGGCAAACCTCTACGAACTGGATCTAGGTTCCGCACTTTCTGCGACTTTGGATTCGTTATTTTGGAAATATCACCAATCTATCCAGAAGATTCGGGAGAATATAGTTGCCGCGCATCCAACGATTATGGCGAAGCAGTAACAACTTGCTCGATGAAGTGTACAGGAAAGAGAAATATTATTCTTGAATCTCAACTTCCAAAGGGAATGGAAGGAACAATAGACAAGATTGCAGAACTGGAAGGTCTTGGTAATGAACCAGGACAGCCAAGTCCAGATGACGACACTGGCAAGCCACCAGAGTTCATCACCACCCCCTCAGATTTAACATTATCTGAAAACTCTCTTGCTCACTTCGAATGCAGACTTCAACCTGTTAATGATTCCAGCATGCGAGTTGAATGGTTCCACAATGGAAAAGCTTTGCTGGCTGGTTCTAGAGTGAAAACAATTCATGACTTTGGATTTGTAATTTTGGAAGTAGCCAACTGCTACCAACGAGATTCTGGCTTATACACCTGTAAAGCTACTAACAGACACGGAGAAGCGACGGTATCCTGCAAACTGCAAGTGCGAGGTCGTCAAGGAATCATTCTTGAGCCACAGCTTCCAAGTAACTTTAAAACAGGAACAGAAAGCATCCAGAAACTTGAAGAAGCTTTGTACAAAAAAGACGAAATTTTAACCGAGGAAGAGTCTCCAAATCCACCTAGGTTCACTGTAGAATTGAAGGACATTGAAGTAGAAGAATCAGGACCCAGTCACTTTGATTGTCGGGTTGAACCTACAAATGATTCTTCGATGCGCATTGATTGGTTCCACAATGGCAGACCGTTCGCCACAGGATCGCGTGTTCACCAAATCAACGACTTTGGTTTTATCTCTTTGGATCTTTCTTACACTTATGCCAGAGATAGTGGAGAATATGTATGCAGAGCTACTAATAAGTGGGGCTCAGCCACCACGAAAGCTACCGTCACCTGCAAGTGTAAGTATAATTGTTCAATCACCTTTCTTAATTAAAAATTGTTAAAGTATCACGAAATTTACATTTGCTTTATTTACCATTTAGCCAAGAAAACGATTGACTTTGAGTCACAGCTACCATCGGGTATGAGTGGAGAAAAACTGAAAGAATTAGAACGTGGTCCCGTCACAGAAGCTCCACCACCAGAACCTCCACGTCAACCTCCACGATTTATTACTCAAATTCAATCGGCCACTGTTGAGGAATCTGAGCCTGTTAGATTTGAATGTCGAGTTGAACCAAAAGACGATCCAAACTTACGCATTGAATGGTATAGGAACGGAAAAATTATTCCAGCAGGACACAGATACAGAACTACTTACGACATGGGATTCGTTTCAATGGACATCTTATACGTATATGCTGAAGATTCAGGAGAATATGTATGCAAAGCAATAAATGATCTTGGAGAAGATACCACTAGGGCTTCTGTTTCTTGCAAACGTAAGAAAAACACACTTAAAATCTATGATTTTTTAATATGTACTTTTATTTACCTATAACGATTAAATTTTTCCTTTCAGAATTACCAAGTATCATTCTCCAAAATCAAGTGCCAAAGGGCATGAAGAAATCTGAAGCTCTCATGCAAATGGAGGCAACCATCAAGAAATATACATCCGAAGTACATCTTACAGAAGATGATCTTTATGATGCTGATAAGAAACAACCACCACGATTTGTCACACAGATACAAAATCAAACTGAACTTGTTGAGATGAATGATACTAAATTTGAGTGTCAATTGGCACCAGTAGGAGATCCCAACATGAAAGTGGAATGGTTTTTCAATGGCAAACCGCTACCACATAAAAACAGATTCACGCCAATCTATGACTTTGGTTATGTTGCTATGAACTTTGGTTGGGTTTACCCTGAAGACAGTGGTGAATACCTTTGCAGAGCAACCAATTTGTATGGTATGGATGAGACAAGAGCTGTTATCAAAACAGCCGGCAAGCCTGGTATAATCTATGAATCTCAATTACCAAAGGGAATGAAGAGTATCGAAATGATTCGGGAAATGGAAGCAGCCTGGCAAGTGTAAGTTTTGCTTACAATATTCGTGTTGCTTACAATAATTATAATTCACTTAATCACTTATAACATTGTCAAATAATAGAGTATTCATTTGAAAAATTCTTTAATTAATATAATTTATAGCGTGCCAGAAGAGGAAGGCGAAGAAGAAAAAGTTCGAGCTCCTCCAACATTTGTGAGCAAACCCGAACCATTTACAGTTGAAGAAGGCGATTGGTCCAGATTCTGCTGCCGTGTCACGGGTCATCCCAGACCACGTGTTATGTGGATGATCAATGGTCACACTGTTGTCAACGTAAGTTCAATTGAATATAAATAAAAAAATATTACATATATATATATATAAGTTAAAAATGTGGAATATATGAAAATAATTGATTCCTATCGACTTTCTGAACTAGGGTTCTCGTTATAAACTAACATACGACGGAATGTATCATCTGGATATACCGAAAACGAGGCAGTACGACAACGGAAAGATTGAAGTAATCGCTAGAAGTTCAGTTGGTGAAGCACGTACGGAAACAACTTTAACAGTGAAGCCACGCAGTGATGATTACCGTGGGGTTCTTAAAAACTCTCCAAGACGTAAGTTTACCAAGTCACAGAAGAATGAAAGGGTTTACCTCAAATCGTTAACAGGATGTACAGTTCATAAAGAATGGTGTGTTACTTTTGAATTCCATATTCGGTACTCATACCTTTTTATTTGAATCGATGGGAAATTAATAAGTTTTAAATTTTAATTATTCTTAATGTTAATGTGATAAATATTGTTAATGTGTACATCCTGTTACGAAAATTTTTTTTGTTTTAATTTAAACAATGTTAAATTAAGAAAAACATTGGCACAGTTACATTAGTACACGATCTACGTGAAGTAGTAAATTTGATTCAGTTTCTCAACATACATAACGATGCGACACGTACATTCTATTCGAGCACAAAAATACTCAAAATCACTTCCACGCTACCAGGTCCTAGTATTTAGAAATGCTCCAAGTTCCTTTTTCCTTTCTTTTTCTCTCGAATCCCAATCGATAGCTTCTTCCGCCACTCAATGCGCTGCAGCAATCGGAGTTGAGAAATCGGCCGACGAAATAAGAGAAATTGACAAAACGTACGTCCTACTTTTCTCGCATATCTCGAGGAAAAATCGGCTTCAGGTATGGTTATAAAAATCACCGTAGCATCGTATCATTGTTCACCATGTTTATTAATTGGTAATTATTTCTTGTTTCATATTCAGCCTCTACCGTTTGATAATATTATATATTGAGTATAAAATCCCTCTTTGATTCTGTTCTGTTATCTATTACGTCATCTGCCAATCTTGTGTAACCTATTTTAAATTTGAGCAGAAACTCCAAGCCCCTTGACTACCGAGTCGGGCTGGACCATTTCAAGACAATGGAATGCTCTTTCGAAACAACTTATCTTTTACATTAATGTTTTTCTACATGAAAACGTTTCTATCAGAAGCTCTTCTCCCAAGAAGAATGATCTTTTTATACAGGCGTTCGTAAATAAAAAACGTCTAATGATGTCCTCTGTTTCCAAAAATCCTGCTTTTCCCTCAAAAGGTATTTTAAAAGTGATTGAAGAGCCAAATTAAGTGTTTATTATTGCATCACGAATGAAGTATTGTGTCGTAATGGCCCTTTTTGTTAAAAAATTGTAATATCTATATTTAATATAGATGTCTTTTACGAATATTGTAATTGAGCATGAGTGGATTTGTATCAAAAATTTACAAATTCCCTTTTAGTGTTTAGAAGAACAGCTTTTAATGTCTATTTTCTCTAGCGTGGTACGATTATGGCCTCACTCAATACCAGTCCGAACGTCAGGATACAGAACTTGAACGTGTCTTCGATGAACGCCATCAAACTGTTTCTCAAGGTATTGATATCGCCACTGAGCACTTGGGACAAAAGGTGTTCAAAGAACCCGATACTGAATGGCAGAAATCAGTCAAGACCAAGAAGAATGAGGATTATTATAATAAACTTATGAGCTTAGAGGAAGAACAAGTGTTGAAGGAAACGAGACTTAGAGAGCAATCACATCAATTCGCCGTTCCAGGGGATAAAGTGGTTAATAACTCGATGGCTAAAGGAATGGCTCAGAAGTATCAAGAGAACTTGTAAGTAAAACTCATGTTCTATATCTTGAACCATTATCTATAAAAACTGTTCTTCTAATTACCGTGTTAAATTACAGGGAACCTCAAGCACAAGAGCCAGTACAACCACCTCCCAAAGTTGTCAAGAAACCATTCGTCACTCAAGTGGATATCGATACTGAGCGTGTGAAAGGTTCTGGCAAGTATCCACCAGAACCATCCGAATCTACTGTTCATGGACGTGAAGTTCATGTGGCAAAACAAAAGCAAACTCAGAAAGAAACCAAGGGAGACCTCGAAATTACGAGAAAAATAACAGCCACTGAGACAACTGAGATGGAACACAAAGCCAAAACCCAGGAACGAGTGGTTCAAGGTCAAGTAAAACCAGCAACTCCTCCAGTTTTCACTAAGAAAATACAGCCATGCAGAGCTTTTGAACAGGAGCAAGCCAAATTTGAAGTTGAATTTGACGGAGATCCATTACCGACTATCAAGTGGTACCGCGAAGATTTTCCCATTACAAACTCCGCCGACCTTCAGATATACACTTTCAGTACAAAATCAGTTCTCATCATTCGTCAGGTCTTTATGGAAGACTCTGGTGTCTTCTCAGTTATTGCTGAAAATCGTGGAGGAAAAGCTAAATGCAGCGCAAATCTTGTGGTTGAAGAGAGAAGAAGGCAGCCTGGAAGAGGAGGAGTTGTGCCACCCAGTTTTCTTTCCACCATTCAAAGCACCACTGTTACAAGTGGTCAACTAGCAAGATTCGACGCCAAAGTGGCTGGAACGAAACCTCTCGATGTTTATTGGTTAAAGGTAAGTTCAGTAAAAAAAAAGTAACATCAAGCTGGTTGATGTGTGGTTGCATCGTATATTAAATTGAATCCTTAACTTACTCGCAATTTTATTCTTTACAGAATGGAAAGAAGATTGTCGCTGATATTCGTTACAAAACTTTAGAGGAGGATAATACGTATACTCTTTTGATTCTTGAAAGCGTACCAGAAGATACTGGCAAATATGAATGCGTAGCTTTGAACAGTGCAGGTGAGGCTCGTTGTGATGCTGAATGCACAGTTCGTGGACCGCAGTCACCTGCAAAAACGACTAAACCATCGACTCCCGGTGTGGAGAAAGCACCAACTGTCATCGAACCGCTTAGGGATCAAACTATAAAAGAAGGAACGGCTGTTGCCTTTGCATGCCGAATAACAGGAAAACCGACTCCTACTATTCAATGGAAAAAAGGAGATAAGGTAAAAATCTGAAAACTATTTTTATTAAAAATTACAAACATTACCTATACCTATCTGGAAATTGTATAAGCTATTCCTCCTTCTTACACTCGTATTACTTTATGCTTACAGGTCATAAAACCGTCAAAATACTTCCAAATGCAAAAGGAAGTTGATCTCTGTACTTTAAGAATTTCCGAGGCATTCCCCGAAGACGAGGGCGTATATAAATGCATCGCTAAAAACCCTGCAGGAGAAGTAACGACTTCTGCTAACCTCAGGGTACTTGGTATGTATTTGTTTATGAGATTAAACTTCCGTTAATAAGAAAACGTTTTTTTCTGTTTGAAAAATCGTATAGTATTGATGGTATTAATTGAAAAATGGTATTAATTAATCTTTTATTACAGCTCCCGATACTGCTGATGTCCTACCGAAATTATCGCCGCTTAAGGACCAAATTGTACTAGAGGGTCAACCAGCTCAATTTAAGACGCAAGTGACTCCAGCAAAAATTAAACCGACCATTCAATGGTACCGTGAAGGTGCTCTCATTCCTCAGTCGCCAGATTTCCAGGTGAGATATTGAAAAAAAGATATTTATTATACTATTATCAATATCTAATTCCTTAATTCTTTAATCTAATAACTTAAACATCTGATCTGGCGAGTTTAGGATTTTATAGATTATACATAAATAATGTAGGTTAACTTATTCACATATTTAACAAGATCAAATAAGATCTTATTAATTATTATTTATACTGGTTTACTTTTACCTTTACTTTTTCCATTACTTTTTTACTTTGCAATTTTTTTCTTTTTACCTTTACCTTTATCTTTACCTCCTTGTATTTTTTATTTTTCGTAATATTAATGTAATATTAAAAAGACAGTATTTTTAGATCTAAAAGTTATCTTCAGATTTCAAGACGTTGAAAATATAAAGAAATAAACGCAGAGAGAAAGAAGTTATTAATGAAAAGTTTGGAAGCTCTATTTCGTAATGGATTGGGAATTGAAATAATTTATTTAGAAAAGTGTTATGATACTATATTTTAAACCTTTTATATTTCTGTTCGCAGATGATTCACGAAGGAAATAATGCTGTACTGCTGATAGCGACGACCTACGAAGAGGACACTGGAACTTTTACCTGTCGTGCAACGACTTCTGCTGGTACCGTAGAAACTTCAGCCAAGCTCATCGTCAAAAGTAAGAACTGAATTCAAATTAACTCGCTAATTCAGTCTCAACCGTAGTATGTGCTCTTGAAAATTGGCCCAATAACAGGCCGGTTCTTTTTCAATGGAACCGGTGGTGAGGGTCATCAAGATCTAAACATGCATACAATTTCCTGCGATCTATCACGGTGTAAAGATTCGCCGCTTTCTTAACATAAGTCGCTCGTTTCATCCTAATCACTGGAGCGAACCGGGAAGTTTTTACTAACACGTTGATTTAAGTAGTTCAGCACAATAATTGTGCAAGCAAGAATGGCAAGTAGCTTAGTAGAGCAGACGGTAAAAATCCCAAAGCGGCATAATTGTTCGACGAAGGTGGTGCTAAATTATTTCTCGATGCGAAAACAAATGAATTATCATATTTAGAAACCTTGAGAAATACCAGCGCATGATGTACTGCTGAGGGAAAATTTTCATAAGATGAGGTGCATAATCAGCAAAGCATAGCGAGACAAAAAGTTACTTTCAGCTGAACATGCTGTGTGTATTTCTGAGGTTAATGATAAAATCGAACGAATAAAATGATAAAACCTGAGGCAAGCTAGAAAAACGAGTTTCTCAAAATAATAACGAATTATTAAAAATTGTTAAACTTGTTGCGAACTTGATAATATCCACTCAAGAACGTCAAAAGCTTGGAATGAAATTTCCAACAACTCATTTATATTATCACACTTGAACGTACATACACTTTTTTATTTAAGAAACGCATTTGTTTCATCGCTTATGTTGTTCTCACACATCATTATACTGTATAGTAATCACATTGACATACTTATTTAAACCACGTAAAGTATATCCTCTAACGTTCTACTAATTATTTATTATTGTACAATGGAAAGTCTAATAAAAAGAATTGCAAATACCAAAGTTTAGTTTGTTATCCGGTAAAGCAGTGCGAAATGATGATCAAGAATACAAAAAAATAAATTCTCATTAAAAAATTGTTATTTTCCATTTGATTGACACATTGAAACACGCCTGTTGGTATGCTTTAAACAGTTTAAATCTGAACGAATCACAGGAAAAGGAACCCTCATAGATGGAGCCACATTCCACGAGATTTTCCAATGTTAAATTAAGACTATACAACAAAAAGGAACCTCTTCTTTTTACTGTGATGTCTTTTGATAATATTCAAGAAGTTAATCCAATTGCACAAAGTGCCATGTGTTTCAGTAAATTATGAAAGTGTCCAGAAAAGTTGATTTAGTTTGCACAATTCATAAAATTGGCACATAAGTTAGGATCTTCAACACATCTGTTGTAAACACATGAACTAGTATTTCAATCTCCTATCTTCTTCCAGCCTTTGCAATATGTCAGCCCGAACCTAAAGCCAACAGATTAAAAACAAATTCATACATTTCAGTGCGATATTACAGCTTGGAATCAAGACAGAGCACAAGATGCTTCACACTGGCGTGCCGTGTGCATTCGGCTAGGCTTCTTATGCTATTTCTGCGTACGTGACGTGTATTACATTACGCGCTATATTTGGCGTGGTAGGGATTCCATCCAGGCCATCTTTCCGTGAGATCCCTTCTTAAAATTCTAATGGTTCCTAAATTCTCTTTCCTGGATACACCTTTTGGCTCATTGGCAAATTTGAACGATTCAGATATCTTCTATTCCTTCCTTTATATATTTATTAACTCAATTTTTCTGCAACAAAATAAGTGTTAATTAAATATATGTAAATATTTCTTTATTGAAACATCATTTAAAACAAAAGATAGTTTCAACTAACTGTAACTCATTGTTAGTATTAAACTCCTTTCTGCAAAGACATCCATTTCCTATAAAAATTCTTAAAATTTCAGTATTCCTCCACAAATCTGAAATATCTGAAATTCGAAAGCTTTATTTTAGAAAACGTAAATTATTCTTATCCATAGTCACAGAAGCTAAAATTAGAAAATCCTTTTGAAATGATCGATCTAGAGCAAGAGACAAGTGGGTCTCCATTTTTCACGGTCATGTCTGCATCAGCTACCAGTTAACCACCTGACACATCTGTGGAATTCAATGACAAAGATGCCAAGGTATCGTCTCGGTGTCTCTCAAATAAATACAAGCTGAATCACTCATAGACCTCTTTTCACCTTACCACCTCCTCGTCACCTTTGTAAATTACGACAAGAAACCAAACGCCGATCGCTATTTCAGCCAGCTCAGCTACTGATGATTCAGCGTGCCTGAAATATCGGCTTAGAGTCAGCGTACTCTGGAAACTCTTGAGGTATTTCTGGTCATTGGGAAGCTGCTTGCTCACAGCTTCAAGTTGGCGGTGTGACGTTGCAAGGGTTGGGGGGAGACCAACGGAAGAGAAGGAAATAAAAATTAGCAGGAGGCGGTTGGGAAAAAGAAAATAAAATAAGGAGAAATGGCATTGATGCTTTTATTTATATTTCAGTACAAAAATTTATATGTGTGACGTCAAAGGATGTTTAATAAATTAATGTTGATGTAAAACATAGTCTCACTTATCATTGCAATAGATGATTAATTTTTCACTTTAAAAAATTCTTTATGTGAATATGAAACACTGTTTCCGAACCATTTCAAGAATTATAAAAAACCTTTGGAAGAAATTATGTAGAATTCGCGTGCAAGGAACTAGTTTTATAACTCGTTATGCTGCGCTAGTAGTCAAAAACAAAGAACGCCGTGCGTGTTAGCTCTGCAGAATGTCCAACAAACTGGTTTTTGATAAACCTCGAGAAGCTTTCATTGCCTCAACCTCAAGGAAACATTCAATCGCAGACAAAAATCGAGAAGAGAGATAGCACTTAAAATTGTTTTTGCTGATTAACAATTTTACACCACCTTCGTAACGCTTTCTGCAAGATTGAACTTTTATGTATCCTGTTCAAAATCGGCCGCTCTTAGATCAGACATAATTCTTTTAGATTGAAAAGAACAGATTCTACAAAAAAATCGAAAAACTGATAAACAGCAATCTGCATGAAATCTGGCAGTTTCAAATTTATGTTCTCTTTTGCGCGCTGAAATTTGATGAAAGCATCTGATCAAAGGCGGCCGAATGAAGTGTCAAAAACCGTCAACATATCTTTTGTCACTAATATTCCTCAGGAACACGATTCATTAACGATATTTATTTATATCCACCATTTTCACTCGCGTAACTCAGTTTTCGAGAAAAATTTACCAAGTCTTGCACCGAACTATGTTCAAATAAAAGAACCACCACTTCGGAACGCACCTACTCTTCAACCTCCAGTGGGTAACTATGGTCGCGGTCGTGGATAGACGAAGCAAGAGGTGGAGGTGAACCAAGTGATGTCATGCAAGCGTGAGACTCCCCTCCACTTGGAGCTCCCATGCTTAGGCAAGCTTCTGCATTACGGACCATTCGTTCCCCCAATTGCTTTCCATTTTAAACTGATTTTTGTATTAATAATGCCTTTTTAAAAAGAAATTATTTTTAGAAAAAATTCATCTAGATAAAAAATATCTCTTTTTAAAAAAAAATATTGAAAATATTTTATCCCAAGACACGGGACAATTACAAATAATTTTAAAAATTGTTCACTTAAAAGAGTCTTTCTAATTATTTTCTATTACCGATAGAACTTTTTTTCAATGAAATTAGTTTGATTTATGTTGTGTTGACGGAATGAAGACGTTGACATGATTTACAACGCTTAAGTGAATAACTTAATCAAAGCTGAGCCACTGAACTGTTGTCTGTCTTTCGCCTGCCGATGACGGACAGGCATGTCGTGCTTAACTGCATAGTTATTTTTACAATTATTTAACCCTGTGGACAACCCTTTTTAAAAATAGTTTGGTATGAGGCGCAGGTCGTTGAGCGAACATTTACACTCAAGTCGCGTGCCTCGTTTTAAGTTGAGTGACAAGTAACCCACAAGTAAACAAATGAAAATACTTATGTGAAAATTAAAAGCAACTTTTTAAAATAAAATTGAATCGAAAGAATATCTAAAGCGTTTTCTAACAAGTTTCTTTCGATTTATGGAAATCACTTATTGATATAAAGACCAGGAATCATGACTCATAAGATCAGTTAGGAAATCGTCATCTCTTAAATAGCTACTTAGTTTTAAAACTAGTTTTAAAAATCTATAAGGAATCGCCTGGCGTTGTCTAGTGAAGATAAACATCAGATCGTTCCTCAAATTGGCTCAAAACCAAACTCCTTGTACTCGTTGCGCACAACATAAATTTCAAAAGCTATAACTCTTTCAGTAGTCTTGTGCGAAAATTTATAAGACTCACGAACTCATTTTGCATGTCTGCCGAAGAGCGCAATAATTTATATTACTGACAGGCTAAGTCTACTGCCAAAGACCAAAAATGGTGGTTAAGCAGAAATACAATCTCAAAATAAGTATAAACTGACTTTCCGATGAAATCGGGAAAAGAATTTGTTATTCATGATGACCCGTGAATCACTGAAACATCTTGAGTAATGTTCGAGAAAAATTATTCATAATAAATTTCTCGAAAATTTGTTTCGTGATTTCGCGTGAGAATCTTCGTCACTAAAAATACAAGATCCTTATCTGAGTTGGACGCGGTCGAGGTTAGCACCTCTATATTCCTCTGCATAAAATTGGATAATCAAATTACGTCACAGCAAAAGTCCCCTGCTACTGATCTTTTCTCAAGGTCCTGAGAATCTAATAAAAGTGTTTTCGATTCCAAAACCAAAGCGCGTTGTCTATTTTACATTAGGCATGCAATCCCTATAACACAAACGTATGCCAAATTGTAACTTCAATTACATTTATTTACACACACACACACACACACACACACACACACACACACATATATATATATATATATAATTTTCTGTCAGTAAAATATCCTGCGATCTCATTTCTGCTCTAAGCTACTGCCGTTTTAAATAAAAAATTCAATGAAAAACGAAGATTTTATTTGTTGTTTTTACAGATTAACAAAAGCTAATAACCATTCATAGATGATAATTTTAACATGTTATATATTCAGTGCCCTTTCAGAAGAGTGATTGTCTTGAAAATATTAATTATCACAATTATATGAAGCCCAAACGAAAAGTTTGGACAGCTGCATTTTTTTCAGCATGGTTTTTTAGCGAAATGTGTGATTTTCATCATATTTTCCGTTTGTTCGTCCGAGTGCCAGTAGTTTTTGTTTGGATGGAGTAATTTATTAAACGACGACGAAAATTGTTGACGTCTTTGCAGAAAGAAGAGGCGTTTATTATGAAGCAGCAGTACCCGAAGACTCTACGGGACCAGGTGCCAAGACTGGCAAAAAACCAACTATTGGTACATCTGTGGGAGGTTTGATAGAGCGAAGAGCCTCGAAAGATATTCCTAAGGATGCAATAGAATATGATGAAGGAGGAACTCCTTTAGGTACACCACTTCAGCCTGGCGATGAGACTTTACCTTGGAGAAAAGGTCGTGTTCTTCATCGATCACGACCAACTAGCATTACACCTTGGCGAAAGACGAAACCAAGATCACGAGATGTATCTTTAGATAAGATAATGAAAATAGCAGAAGTAGAGATGGTAAAACCATGGACTGAGGAAGAAGTTGTCTTAAAAAAGGCTACTCCAGTCATTAAAGAGATACCAAAAGAAAAATTAGAAGAAGTTGAACTCCGTCCGGCTAAAACGGAAAAAAGGGAGATAAGGAGGGAGAGTATTCAGTATGTGGAATTGAAACCCATTCCGAAAGAACCGGCTGTAGATGAAATGATTTTGCAGAGATTGTTAACTGATGAAACCCCTACTCGAGAACAATATGATGAAGAAGAAGATACAACACTTTTAGGTGTAACTTCTAAGACGGAAATCACTTTAAGAAAACCGAAAAAAGAGGCATCTGAGGTAGAAGAACTGATTGAGGGAACTGAGAAAATAAAACCGTGGACTAAAGAAAAGATAACATTGAAGAAAGCCAAACCTGAAAAGAAAGAAATTCCTAAGGAAGCGATAGAGGAAGTAGATCTCAAACCAACTAAGCCGAAAAGAACAGATATTCAGAAACCTAGCTTGGAGCAGATGGACCTTAAATCGGTTACAAAAGATGAAAAAACAACAGTTAAAAAAACAGTTGTCAGAAAAGAAGATTATGTCGAAGAAGAAGATACAACGATGTTGGATATTACTAGAAATGTTGATGTAACGAAGAAAACTATCAAAAGAATTATTCAGGATGAACAATCAGATCAACCTAAGCCATGGACTGAAGAACAAATTACGTTGAAAAGAGCTAAACCTCAAAGGAAGGAAATTCCGACAGAAACCTTAGAAAAAATTGAATTGAAACCTTCTAAACCAGAAAAGAAAGATGTTGCTAAACCCACCCTTGAGCAAGTTAGGCTGAAACCTGTCACCGCAGATCAGAAAACTGCTGTACAGGAAATAACATTGCAGAAAGGTGATTACGTTGAGGAAGAAGATACTACATTGCTAGATGTATCTAAAGAAGTTCATATCGACAAAAAAACTGTCAAGAAGATTGTAGCTGAAGATAAGCCTGACAAATCCAAGCCATGGACAGAAGAGCAAATCACTTTAAAGAAGGCCAAACCACAACGGAAAGAAATTATTAAGGATACCTTAGAAGAAGTTGAATTGAAACCGTCTAGACCCGAGAAGAAAGAAATTGCTAAACCTTCCTTAGAACAAGTTGATCTGAAGCCGGTTACCATGGATCACAAAGCTGTTATAAAAGAAGTAACATCACAGAAAGCTGATTATGTTGAGGAAGAAGATACCTCACTACTAGATGTATCTAAAAAAGTTGATGTAACCAAACGAACTATCGAAAAAATTATAGCTAAAGATAAACCAGACAAACCCAAGCCGTGGACAGAAGAGCTGATCACTTTAAAGAAAGCCATACCACAAAGGAAAGAAATTATTAAGGATACCTTAGAAGAAGTTGAGTTGAAACCGTCTAGACCTGAAAAGAAAGATGTTGTTAAACCCACCCTTGAGCAAGTTGGTCTAAAACCTGTCACCAGAGATCAAAAAACAATTGTAAAGGAAATAACATTGCAGAAAGGAGAATACGTTGAGGAGGAGGACACTACTTTGCTGCAAGTATCTAGAGAAACTGACGTAACTCGTCAAACTATTAAGAAAGAACAAGAGGAAAAACCAAAACCTTGGACAGAGGAAAAGATCTCTTTGAAGAAAGCTAAGCCTGAAAGAAAAGAAGTTCCAGAGGAAAAAGTTGAACAAATTCAGTTGAAACCTGTCAAGCTTGAAAAACCAAAACTCCGAAAAACAAGCCTGGAGCAAGTGAATCTTAAACCAGTTGTTACTGATACTGTCCAAAGTTCCCAAGAAACGTCTGACAAGGGGGATTATATAGAACGAGAGGATATTACTGACCTTACTGTTTCTGAAGATACAAGAGTAACACTTAGAATAACTAAAAAACCTAAGAAAGAAGAAAAAACCGAAGAACCTCTTTCCTGGACACAAGAGAAAATCATGCTAAAAAGAGCCAAGCCCGAAAAGACAGAGCAACCAAAGGAAACAATGGAAGATATCCAATTAAAACCAGTTAAAACAGAGAAAACTGCAGTCACGACTGAAAAGTTACCATATTTAGAACAGACAGATACCGCATTGTTGGAAGTCAAATCTGATTTAGAGATAACAACTATTGAAAAAGATAAACAAATTACCGAGGAAGAAGAAGATCAAGAAGAGGTAGTTTTCTGGCGCAGAGGAGAAAAAAAACCAAAAGAAAAAGTCAAACCAGACATTAAACCAGAACAGATTTCAGAATTACCTACTGAGGAGAAACCTCTAGAAAGAACAGAAGTGCCGTGGATGCATGGTAAGAAACCAAAGAAGGTTGAAAAAACTACCGCAGAAATGACAACAGAGCAAGTCAAAGAAACGAAACTTGACATTCAACCAGAGCAGTTACCTGTCGAGAAGAAACCACAAGAAACTAAAAAGCCTAAAAAAGATGAGAAACCAGAACAGCCTCTTCCCTGGACACAAGAGAAAATTACACTGAAACGAGCTAAGCCCGAAAAGAAAGAGCAGCCAAAGGAAACAATAGAAGATATACAATTGAAACCGGTTAAAATAGAGAAAGCACCTGAAAAGTTACCCTATTCAGAAGAGACAGATTCAACTTTGTTGAAAGTCAAATCTGATTTAGAGATAACTATTGAAAAAAATAAACAAATTGTCGAGGAAGAGGAAGTTCAAGAAGAAACAGTTTCTTGGCGCAGAGGAGTAAAAAGGACAAGAGAAAAATTCAAACCAGAAATTCAACCAGAGCAAGTTTCAGAATTACCTGCTGAGGAGAAACCACAGGAGACAACTGAACTGCCATGGCAGCGAGGCAGGAAACCAAAGAAGGTTGAGAAAACTACGGCAGAAATAACGACAGAGCAAGTCAAAGAAACGAAACTTGACATTCAACCAGAGCAGATACCTGACGAAAAGAAACCAGAAAAAACAAAAAAGCCGAAGAAAGATGATAAATCAGAACAGCCTCTTCCCTGGACACAAGAAAAAATTACGCTGAAAAGAGCCAAGCCCGAAAAGAAAGAGCAGCCAAAGGAAACAATAGAAGATATCCAATTAAAACCGGTTACAAGAGAGAAAGTTGTAATCGCAACTGAAAAGTTACCCTATTCAGAAGAGACAGATTCAACGTTGTTAAAAGTCAAATCTGATTTAGAGATAACAATTACTGAGGAAGATAAACAAATTGTCGAGGAAGAGAAGGTTCAAGAAGAAGCAGTTTCCTGGCGCAAAAAAGGAAAAAAACCAAAGAAAAAAGTTGAACCAGAAATTATGCCAGAGCAGATTTCAGAATTACCTGCTGAGGAAAAACCAGAAGAAAAAACGGAAGTGCCATGGATGCGAGGCAAGAAACCAAAGAAGGTTGACAAAACTACTGCAGAAATAACAACTGAACAAGTCGAAGAAACAAAACTTGTCCTTCAACCAAA
>JBAGKK010000078.1:295800-314310 GCA_037177015.1 Euceroptres primus
TAACACTTTCCAATATGGCGGCTGAAGCCGTACACGTATGGTTGGGGACTTTTTACAGTATCTTTGTAAAGCCATCCTTAACGTACCTGTGAAAAAAATGCTAGTCTTCCGAATTTTTTTTTAAATGCTTCATTGACTGGACTATACTTTGCATCGAAAAATTCGTGGTCTGAGATTTTGGGTAGATTCTATGAATTTTTTAAGTCTTTGGGTTGGAAAAGAGGTAAGATCTGAAAGTTTTAGGGTGATGAAAATTTTATGTCTTTCTTTTTATTAATTGAAACTTCTTTGAATTGAAAAAGTCGTGGTTTAGGATTTTGGGTAGATTCCATGAATTTTTTACATTCTTATTAGAGAAAGTATTAAATTTGTGTAAAATTTGATCCCCCCCCCCCCGTTTTTGTCAATTGTCCACGTTTTGAGACCCCCTGAACCCAAAAAAATGGTTTTCGGGAATGTGTCTGGCTGTGTGTGTGTGTGTGTTTGTCTATAGATTTTTTTGTTAGCACGATAACTTTTGAAAGAATTGGCAGATTGGATTGGCCTTTTGGTGTACTTTTTTAGTGTCCAAAAATAAAGGTCAAGTTAGTTAGCCAGTCATTTTGAGTAAAAATTCCAAAAGTTACAGCATTTTGAAAATTTTTTAGACCATTTTTTTTGGCAATTTACAAATTCTATGTACAGATACTGATAGTGCTTAGAAAGAAGAACAATTTATCCTTATGACAATTTTTGATAAAATGAAAATTACCAGACTTATAGCATTTTCAAAATCCAAAACATCAAAAGAAAATGAGGATTTTAAGCCAAACAACGCACGATATGAAAAAAAGTCAAGAGAAGAAAAACGTTGCTTTTTGAAAGCTCTACAAGCACTTTTTCGAATTTAAAAATTCTAAATTCTAAAGTTTCTTAAGGGTATTTAATACGTAATGACGTCACGAATTACCAACCGATTTTTTATTTACATTCAGCGGGTTTATTAAGAGAGTATAATGCTGAAATTTTGGGAAATGATAAAGAATATATTTAGGCATCGATGTCTGGTGCGTTTTAGTTTTTATTTCGAAAAAAAATGTTTCAAAAATAATTTTTTTTCAAAATAAAACTTGAAACGCACTAGACATCGATTCTTTGATATATTTTTTATCATTTCCCAAAGTTTTAGCATTATATTTGCAATTATCTCTTAATAAACCCGCTGCATATAAATAAAAAATCGGTCGGTAATTGGTGACATCATTAAATATCAAATACCCTTAATTTAGATTCTAGGAAAGTCTAAAATCTAAACTAGATGAGTTTATTGTATTGCAAAGGGCAAGGGGCGGCTGCTGGACAAGAACTTTTCATATAATTAATGCCAAGAATAAGAATTCTAAAGTTTCTTAAATTAGATTCTAGGAAAGTCTAAAATCTAGCCTAAATGAGTTATTGCTCTGGCAATAAAACTAAATTAAGTTAGTGCAGGCATCGGCAATGAAGTCGACCCTTGACCATTCATCCACGCAGATAGAGCAATAAAATCAGTAAATTGTTATGGTGTCTCATTTTAATATTTTTTGTAAAATAAATATTTCATTAAACAATAACAAGATCTACTTTACATGATTACTTTCCCTCCAAAAACAATTAGGATATAATGCGATAATGTTCGAGACTATACTTGGAATAATAATTAATATCACGAATTTTACATTAAAGTGAGTGCTAACATTTCTGAATCACAACTTAGAATTAAAAAATAGTATTTTAGGTCAATCAGTAATTGCTAACTTGCTATTGAAACTAGATTGTAATTTACTGAATACTATATAACTGTCAAAACTGGGAAAATTTTGTCGTGCAAACAAAATCAAAACTGAAATTCAAAATGTCAATCAATTTCTATTAATCCGTGATAACGGAATAGTGGTAACAGTTGAGAAACTTAGTATCAGTTGAAAATATCAAATATAAGTATCAATATGGAACATTTGTGAAAATACTACTTGTAAGTACACAGTTTCTTTCCATAAGGGGATATTGTATTCTTATAAAAATCGTATATTAAAGCTACATAACTTAAAAACATAAAATTAAATTTTTAAAATGATAAAATGACGCTGACATAATCATTATTTTAATTTACAAATTTTCATTTAATATTAATAGAACATAAAAGTGGTTTTATTATACGATCTAAGAAATGCTTAGGAATCCTAAGAAAATACCTAAAATTTACAATTCTCTTGTTGGACACATATAGACAGAACTTCCAGGAATCTTTGGCTTTCATCCAATAGTAATAAACAATTTTATAACTGCAGTGATCAAAGGTTAAAATATATACAAATGTGCTCGGTTTAATTTACGTTAAACTGCACTTGTTTCACTCCAAAAATTGTCAGAATTTTTCGACTGTATTTCCAGAAAAATCGACGATTTCTCGACAAACTTTTAATTGTATTACACTAACATCAAAGGAAAACACCCTTGATGAAATGTTAGTGTAATATTGTGTAATACAATCTTTTCAACTTTTCAAGGTTTCCAAGTCTCTGTTTACATTTTCCTAACCTAGAAAATCCTAGAATCATGTTTATACATTTTTCCAAATTCAAACTTACATTTTCCTCCCAAAAAGGCTAAGTGTCTTCATCTATCGGTTTGTTGTGTATACTGGCTTATGTCGATAATACAGTCGGACCACCACCATGTAATAATTTCGGGGGGAGTTATTACTTGATGGATGTAGCTCGGAGGGGAAATTGGCAGTTGCGCAGAAAGCATTTGCGCACACACGTATGTATCCATGTGTGGGTGTAAACTATGCGTAGGTTATGTGTACACGCGGGACACCATCTGCGCAAGCGTCAACTACTATGATCTACTATTAACGGCTAATGGTGGGGGCAGCAGATGAGGGGAATATGACATGGTGGAAGTTTACATGGTAGAGGTTCGACTGTATAACTTGTTATCTCTCCCCATCACATCAGCTTCGGAATGCGCAAGATGGCGATACTTGTCAAATTATTTGTAAATAGCTGCAGCTGGTGAAAATAGTGATCATAAATTTTTGCACCACACGTAAAGGTACACGTCACCTTATACACACTTGGTGAAGCGTCGTTATCTTTACCCCACGAAGGAGGAAACAGAAATTGTAACATTTGCAGTATTTATTGGGTGAGTTAACCTATAAACTTATGTGCTTCATTTCATTAATTTCCTTCGTACAGAACAATACGTTTTTATTATATTCTTCACTCACCGTGTTTCACTCTAAAAAGTCAATTTTCGTAGACCGTAAAGGACGAACGTTTGGTGAAATTGGAGCACTTAACTAATTTTCCATTTGTTAGTGAGAGCAACAGGAACATTTGTAACAATCGCGGTCGACAGCTTTTGATCTAGTTTCTTATTTTGCATTTATTTTATTGAAATTGATCGATTTCTGCACGTTCGTTGACATTTCATTGAACTTTATACTTCTCTGTTATCAAAACATGTTCACGTCATGTGTAAATATTGATTAATTAAAATATTCGATTATTCTAACTTTGAGTTACCAAGATTTCATTTTGGAGTAAGACTATTTTTTGCCTTTTGATTATCTTCTCTTCTATACAAGTAGGTAAACAATTTTTCGAGTAATTTATTCCTTAGACTCTTAAAGCTACTCAATATCGCAATAATGTTTTATTTTCATAATCCACAAATAAGAGAGTTATGAATGTGCTGATAGTTACTTAAAGTGTAATTAATATTGCATAACATTTTGAGAATCAATATTGCATAAGATTTTGAGAATCATGACTCACTGATACTGTTGAGGAAAAATTGATTCGAAAGATATTAATTATTCTTTCCTGAACATTTCCAGATTATTCTAGAAACTTTCTATTCCATATGGCATCAATGGAATTCAGTTGCAACTCAAGTTTTGAAAGTTTTTTTTATTTCTTAACATTTTGATCTTTTTCTGAAGATCATCGAATATTTTTTCAGGAAAATGAAGTACCTTCTAGTACTTGGACTATTTATCCTTATCATTCAACAATCCATTGCACCTCCAGTAACAAAGAAGAAAGATGGGCATGAAGACGATGAAGACCTCGAAATCGTAATAATATTAATCTAAATATTCTACCTTTCGGTTAAATAAATCAGAAATTAACGTTAATTTATCTTTCTAGAAATTGGAGTATGAAAGGTATTTAACGGAAGTCGTAGAAGTTCTCGAAGGTGATCCTGAATTTAAAGCGAAATTACAGAATGCTAGTGAAGTAGATATCAAAGTACGTAGATAATAAACTTTAAAATATAAATAACTTTATACATTTTTTTTGCTTAACTTAATTTATATATTTTTTTTTTAATAGAGTGGAAAAATAGCCCACGAGCTCGAATTCATGAATAATAATGTGCGTACAAAATTAGATGAAATAAAAAGACGAGAAATCGAGAGACTGAGGCATCTTGCCACGAAGGAAATGGAAATAGAAAATAGCCTAGACAGAAAACATTTGAAAATACCGGAACATTTGGATCATGAAAATGTCCATAGCTTTGAAATTGACGACTTAAAGAAATTAATTGCCAAGGTTAGAATTAAAATACATACGTTTTATAAATAGAATTTAATAAAATGATTACTTTATTAATTGCAGACAACTAAAGATCTAGCTATGGTCGATCAAAAGAGGAAAGAGGAGTTTAAGGAATACGAAATGCAGAAGAAATTCGAACAAGAACAGAAATTGAAGGGTAATGGGACTGGTAACTGGGACTCATTTATTAAGTTGGACTTTGGGCATGCTGTAGATTTCTAGAAAACATTAAGTATTCTGAATGATTTATTGTCGTAATTAACCTGACACTGATTTCAGAAATGGATGAGGAGGCCCGTAAGAAGTACGAGGATGAAATTCACAAGTTGGAGGAAAAACACAAGAAGCACGATCCTGTGAGTAAACATAATTTAAAATAAATACTTAATAGATCTGGTTCGAGTGCTAAGTGTCGATATTTCTTTTGTAGTTGCATCATCCTGGAAGCAAACAGCAACTTGAGGAAGTCTGGGAGAAGGAAGACCATATGGACAGCGAGAAGTTTGATCCGAAAACATTTTTCTACATGCATGGTAAAATAAAACTTATCTAGATTCAAAGTATCACTTATGCTGATTGTTCTCTTCAATGTTCCTCTAAATTTTTTTCTTTTGTTTTAAGATCTTGACGGAAATGGTTTTTGGGATCCAAACGAAGTGAAAGCTTTGTTCCGTAAGGAATTGGACAAACTTTATGAAGCAGGGCATCCCGAAGATGATCTTATAGAAAGAGCTGAGGAAATGGAAAGAATGAGAGAACATGTTTTCAATGAAGCTGATCTTAATAAAGACGGGCTTATCAAGTATAAAAAAATTCAAAGTTTAAAGTTTAAAGATTCCATCATTTCAATTGCTCATCAATAATCTTGTTCTTTTCTTGAACAGTTACCATGAATTTTTGGAGCAAACGAATAAGCCCGCTTTCAAACAGGACGAAGGCTGGAAACCGCTTGATGAACAACAAATTTATTCCCAACAAGAGTATGAAGAATTCGAAAAGCGGAGGCAAGAGGATATTCAAAGATTGATTGCTCAAGGCGTGGTAAGTGGAACTTAAATTGATAAGTTTACTAATAATTGAGCATGTGATTTTGTGTATTGAGTAATGAGGTTTCTATGACTTGGGCATGAAATTATTTGCTTTGATTAAGAAGTTTCTAATTAGTTTCAAATTAGTCTCATTTTATATCCGGCGTAGACGTCTATATAATTATCCAATTTCCTTGTTATACTTAAATGTTTTGAGTCTTTAAATAGTATTAGAAGTTATGTCTAAAGTTTTCTTCAGAAATTCATTTTAGAAGTGTGTCTGAATGTGTGTGCCTTTTAATTTATTTAAGAAGCGAAAAAAATTGTCATCTATTGATTGCGACTAATATTTTTCTAGAAATAGTATTTTCATAGCGATTAGAGCAATTAACATAGCTTGTGCACTTTTTGTTATCTTCGCTAGCTACCACCACACCAGAATGCTAATGGACATCCTCAACAGGTGAGTGAACAACTAGTGTCTTAGTATCAGTCCTGCGAGTAGTAATTTAAGATGCAAGAGTATTTAAATTCTGAAAATAGTAGAATTTGATTCTTAGTAGAAGCATGTTTGGGGTAAAATTCGATTCGCTATTTACGGCAGATACTGCAATTTTTTTAAAATGTGCATTTATAGCTCGTGATAAATAATAACAAATACTGTCTGCCTTAAAAGAAAAATTGTAAACAGCACGAAATTAAGTAAAAGAAAAATATAAAATTTAATGAAATTAAATTAAAAATTGATAAGTCAATTGGATTTGCAGTTCCAGCCGCAATACGGACACCCACCGCCTCAAGGAATGCCAAATCCGCAAGTTCCTTCTCATGGACAACCTGCACAACAACCGCAATACCAACATCCTCCACAATACCAGGGTCAAGTTCCACAGCATCAGATGCAAGGACAAATGCAGCAGCAATATCAGCAGGTTCCACAACAATATCATGGCCAAGTTCCTCAACAAGTTTCCGGCCAAGTGTATCATCCGAATCAAATACCTCAACAAGGCCACGTTCCTCATCAGCAATATCAGGGTCAAGTTCCTCAGCAACAATATCAGGGGCAACCACCTCAGCAACAATATCAGGGGCAACCACCTCCGCAACAATACCAGGGACAACCACCTCCGCAACAATATCAGGGACAACCACCTCAGCAACAATATCAGGGACAACCACCTCAGCAACAACAGTATCAAGGCCAAATTCCACAGCAGCAACAAGGTCAAGTTCCTCAGCAACAACAACCTCAAGGTAACATTCCTCAACAACTGCAACAAGTTCCAGTTCCAGTAAATCAGCAACCTCAAGGCCAACAGGCTCAACAAAATCCATCTGTTGCACAACCAGCTGGTAACGTTCCAGTATCCAACAGTATTCCCGAAGTAAAGAAAGTTTGAAAATTCTCAAAAAAAGACTAATGGGTTTCGAAAAACTTCAGTGCTTTTTTTAGTTAAAAAGAAAGGTGTAGAAACTTAAATTGAATAAATCTCAGGCTTCAACGAAGAGATTTCACGGTTTAGTGAAAAGACTGTCGTATGCAAGTTGTATCCTTTTTACTAAGTACAATGTTTTTTAAAGTGCAATATTATTTCTTCAATTTAGATTTTTCAGTTCTGATTTTAATATCCATTTATCAAATAGTCTTAGTCAAGACGAGTCTTTCCAAGGCATAAAGAATAAACAGTTTGTAAATCGAAAATTGATGATTTTTGTTTGCATATAGGCTAAGTTTGCGACGATGGGAGTGAAGGTCAATTAATTTCTACCTGATGCTTCGTATATTTATTTTTTGGTACTGTTCGGCGTCAGATGTAATTCTTTTCTTGTAGTTTGACAAGTGAAACAGGGTTCATGAAACGAAAGGTGGAATTTCAGAGAATTTAATATTCCAGAAAATATATGTATTGAATGTATAGAATGTATAGAACATATCTGACTCACTAGCTAAAGAGATAAGCATTTGATAAAATTACATTTGACTTGAAATACGCATAGGTTTATTAACCCTAGAACTGGGTCTGACAGACCCAGCGCAAAAGTGACTTTTCTCGCTCCCCTCCACAATTCTTCGAAAAAGCACAGGTTTCTGCTGGTTGTCTGTGGTTGTACGCGTCAGCTCACGTGAGAGGCTTAAATCGTAAGTGTCCAAACGGTTTAAGAAAGAAATTGCTCGAGGTAAGTGAATTGTTGTTTCAGCGTTTTTCGATAATTTTTAAAAATTGTAGGATAATTTATTAACTTCTTGCTTGCAAACAATAACAATTGCTATAAATTTTTTAAATTTTCCAAGTGTACGCGGTATGTGCTCCGAAATGTATTTACATGAGAATAAAAAGATCATGCATTTTAGTTGAATAAATAAATAAATAAGTATATATGTGTGTGTGCGTGTGTACATGTACACACATACACACACACACACACATATATATATAAAACTAATATGTACAGTTTTTAAAATATTTTTCAGATGCAAGCAAGATATATTATATCGTAAATTAGCGTATTGCTGCAGTACTACAGCTTCCTTGAGATCTGCGAATTCACATCTCATATCTACTGAACTACTGTAGAAGTTCCTCTTAGCGAACAACCCATAATGCTTCAAAAAAGGAGCCGATGTAAACTCTGCGATTCAAAAAAAGATCGGAAAACCAAACTGTGTTGTATTGTCGAAAACGCCTAATGTGCGAAGAACATCGATCATTTGCATGCCAGAAATGCGGACCTTCAAAGGCTTGAATTTCTACGCTATAAAGCGAATTTCATACTTTCGATTAAATTTTGTTTACAAAAATCTTAATTTGTATTAAATAGATGATTATTGTAAAAATGTGTATTTACGATTTATGTGTATTTACGTTGTGTATTTACGATATGTGTATTTACAATTTTGCGACTTTTCTCCTTGTTTTTACATTTTTGCCCTCTTGTGAAATTGGTCATTTTCATTCTGCTAAATAAATACTCCTTTTGGAAAGAATAAGTTCAAACTATTTTTTTTTAAACTTCCATATGTCCTTTTCAAAATCTTACTTCAATTTATCGAATTGAACAAAAAATGAAAACATGTCATTTTTTAGGTTTATGAAAAGTGATCCTGACTACTCTAGAAGTCCTAAAGAACATTTCAAAAAAAAAAAGTGTTGCCTGACTATTCTAGAAATCCTAAAGAACATTTAAAAAAAAAAGTATAATTTGGACCAACAGAGGCGTAACAATCAACGCACAAAGCTACCCGGGTCTAAGGGACCCATGTTTACGGTTCATGTATATTTAAAATGTGCGTGCGGTTCTAGGGTTAAATATATCCAGTTAAAGTATATATGACTTTTTAAAATGACCATTGGAAATTTTGAACTTATTTAAATTTTGAAATACCCTGAGAGGAGTTTTCGCTTTTATTGAATGTTGAACAAAATTGTATGGTCATTCTGAAATTATTTGTAAATTCAAATTCTATTCAATATTCGATTTTCGGATTCAAAATCATTAATTTTTAAGAAATTGTATTAGGGGAAGAAGACCAATTTACTACAACCTACTTTTACTACTTTACAATTTACTACAACCTACTACCAATTTACTACAACCTGAATAAATCAAATTCTTTACTTATTAAAACTTTTTTAAAAATACAGTTTTTATAATTAGACCTTTGAAAATTATAATTTAGGCATTAAATTCGCATTAATTCGTATAAGTCCTGTATAATTCGCGTTGACGAATTCAGACGAATTGGAGGTTGATTTTTAATATTTCTTCCATATCGGATGGTAAGGATGAAAACTTTTTACATTGACTTCTTTGTCATTTTGTCTCACGAATTAAAATGAATTAACAGACTCATGAATAAATTCGTGCTGATGCATTAGAAAAAATTCGCACCCTCAAACTTGTTCGCCGCATTTGCATGAATAGAAGATTCAAAACTTAAATACCGTCTTCTCAAATTTATACGAATTACCGCACTGGTTTTCCACCCAATTCGTATCAATTCTTTTTTTTTTTGCTGGGAAACTAGATATTAAATTCCGAACTGTGGAGGATTGGGGTTTTAGGAAGAAAACATGAAGCCAGAAAGATTGCAATTTATTTTTTCATATTTATTATTATTGCATACTGTTTATGTTAGTATATTACTTAGGTATACGTGCCAAGTAGCAACTTAAATGTATGATTGCGTGATTCTGTTTTGTTCTTCCGTGCACGCACGGGTCTGTAGGTAGGTTGTAGGTAGGTAATGTACTCCATTATATATAGGGTGTATTTATAGGTATAGCATATTCGGTAGAACGTCACCTTAAGAACTAGAGTCGGTATAATAAATAAAAGAATCAACGGGTGGCGGTTGTCTGCAAGGTAAGGTAACGTCTCCCTCGTAACTGCATCCTCGCATCGATGCTAATTTTTCTCAAAAAAAAGTCATCATTTTACTTAGGTAGTACATATGTATCGCGTCTCGAGACACGCGCTATTGGTACGCTCAATTAAATAACAAATTGGGCTATCTAATCAAGTCTGAAAGAGGACTCTCCTTATCGAAGAATGAAAACCTAAACTTAAAATAAGAAAAAAGTACAAAGTAACATACATTTTTCTACGCCAACAATTGTCGCGTTTACATTCAAGTTCTGCAAAGTATTGCAACGATATTATAAGTTTTCAGAGACACCAGCCGCGTCTTTTTACTTTTTCTTTTATTAGAAAAAAAGGATTTGTTTTTTTTTTTGGTATTATACAATTATTCACAGCCGGGCGGATGTCTCGTTTCCTGTTCTTCTACAAGGGCCTCGAAATAAATAATAGTAACAGAATTTAACTCACTATCAACGTCGACGACCGCTGGATCGGTCGAAGGGCGAACGATGTCGAGATAAAATAATAATAAATATGTTACACGTGCACCAACACAACGAACAATGCCGTACATGCTCTCTATTTACAATAATATGAATAAACGAAATCGGGTGCGAGTTCGCGCGCGTTCTCTGTGCGTTCCTTGTGTGTGGTTCTTACAAAGAGTTAGATAACTTCTAATGTACAAGTTTCAACCTCTCATCGACTTATTTCCTTGCAATAAACTCGCCTCGATTTTACTTCTGCAAACTATGATGCAAATTGTGGTACATGGCTACTATTCTCTCGTTACACATCCTTTTATGGTTCGTTTTGCGACTACAGAAAATTCAAGATGATTGGTTCGTTTACCTTGCGGGGTTTTCTCTCTTCGCTATGTCGAAAAAGAAAAGAAAAAAGAAACACTGAATTTGTTCGAAATTTTTTCCTAGACTTCGGGCGACTTAATCTCACTACTAACTAAATGCTACGTAAAAAAGGAATCGCTCGTACGATGATAAAAAGAATCATTGTTCCGCGATCAGTGGGATAGAAATTCTACAAACTGCTGGCAATTTGGATTGCTGTTTTTTTGCGATAAAAAAATTCTTCGATTTACGCACCCAGCAGTAACCCTTTCTTCAATATACCTATATATATCAATTTATATAATATATATATTTATACTTCAATATATATATATTTTTTCCGTATCTTCTATCAATAATAGCGCATTAGATACTTTTTTGTTCACTTACTTCTTAGGTATGTAATATATAGGTGTTTGTTTTTTCCTCTCTTCACAATTATATCAAAAAACGTGAAAACGAAATTCTCAAAACATCCGCTCCATTCTTATTTACTTATTATTCTTCCTCTCCTTCGTTCGAAATTAAAAGTACCTCTTTAAAAGACATGCCATTCAGGGTATTACCGGTGTGGATATCCAAAACAGAAATTTTGTCGGACGTCACGCTCTCGCCTAAACTCGAAATTCAAATTCCAATTTCGAATTTAGTCGTGCGCGACTTTTTATTTTCATTCATTCGATACATACACTCAAGGTTTTTGTAGACCCTTTGCGAACTCGATTATTTGTACGATAATAAAAAGATAGAAGAATTTTGGTACTTTCCAAACACTTCGAAACAAAGTCTCACTTTTGTTTTCTCTTTCATAAAACTCTGAATTTTATACAAGTAACAAAAAAGATAACAAATATTCAAGGCCGCAACGAGTGAACAAAATAATTCTAGCCCAAGTTACGCATCCTCTAACTCGAAAATTTTGAACGCTTTCTTTCATTTACAAGTGGTCACGATCTACGGGACTCTTTTTAAAATTTTTTTCGTTTGGAAGGCACTTTCTACTTTTTTCATTTCTTTATACAATATTTAATTTAAACTCTCGTCTTCTTTCGCTCTCTCGCGCTTTCTTTCTCTCACTATGACTTAGCCGTACACCTTTCATTTTTTTTAAATCTCCTACTTAGTTTTGCCGCGCACAAAATTTAACTTTCGCTCTTTAGCTTTTGAACACATTATATATGCCTAAATCGTAAAATACCTTCAGCCGAGATTTGTAGTCTTAATCAATCGGAAATGAAAAATAGATTAATAATAGGTACACTATACGCTTAAAAACGCCAAATACAGTCCTAGAGTCTCACTTATTTTTTTCTTTTTACAACATCACGGCCAGTCTGAAACGTCCTGTTTCAGTCTGAAACCTAACGTCTGAAAACCTGACGAAACTTTCCCGAGAAATTTGTTTATCGTATAATGTCTATCGCTCTCTTCTGGTTTGCTCACTTTCTTTCACTCGCTCGCACTACTGGATCGATCTTTTTCTTTTTGTCGCACAAAAAACATTTGTATCAAGAATATCTTTTTCCATTCCCGCTGTGACATAAAACTGACGATAAAGAACAAAATATCAATCTCGTATCGCGCGCTCGAGTCGAAGCGACAAACGCTGTTTTTTCCTTTTCCACGTCTTTCTCAACTCTCGCGAAGGCCACTTCGAATTTTATTTTCGTCATTAAACGTACAAGAGCTCCGGAATCAGAGACCGACATTAAAAGCGCGAAAAGGATCTAGCCTCGTAATAATCCGTAGATTAACGTGATTTATTCAGTTAATTAGTACGCGACAACCTTGCCAAATGATTCCTTATTCTGGGTCTTGAGAATTTATTATGTAAGATGTAAGAAACAAAAATGTTTCTTACACACAGGAAAACTAATTTAAAATTAAAATTCTGGAAAATTTGAACTTGAATGCGGTTTTGAAGGCTTAAAAAATTTGTAATACTTAAACAATAAAATAAATTAAAAATTTACATTTAGGAACTAAATTATTGGGAAAATTGTTAGCAAATAGCAAGACTGGTGGGCAAAGGCCTCATGTGTTCGCGTGCGATCTCCGGAAGATCGAAGATCCTTGATTGGAGAATCCAGGATCCAATTGGCGATGTAAAAAATTTTGAAAAATAGCACGATCTTTCGAAAAGAAGCACCCGTCTCAGGCTCTCTCACAGTCTCTCATAATCGGTCACACCTTTTTCAAAAAGCACAAGTTTGACACGCATTCTCTCCCGTGCAAATCCACACTCATAATCGTTTTTGTCTTAAATTTGTTTCTTTCTAATCCCTAAACCTTAGAATTTTTATACTTGGCATACCCCAAATATGGCAGGAAGGCAATCATTACACTTAATAACGTACAGCGATCTCTCTCTCTCTCGCCGCTAACGCCTCTCTAAGTCTCTCGGTACATTTTTTTCGACATTTTTTTCTACTGTCCAATCCTCTCTTCATTATTAGATAATTGGTAATTTTGTACATATTTGCGCCTTTCCGTGTTCTTTTTTTAAGTATCGGTAGCGGTAGCAGCGGTGACATCTCGACGCTGATTAACTTCATCGTTTTATCGACGATTGCTCTTTGAGAAATCACAAAAATAATCTTTCGCAGTGCATTGAATCGATCGTTACGACACATCTATTCCGTGAATAATGAAAGAGCAATTCCATCCTATTTCTCTGAACCTTTCTAGAAAGTTACACGTGCCGATGGCGCGCACACTCGTGTGCACGTCCGTCGTTGACTAGAAAACGCTGGCCTTTGTAAAAACTTTTTAACGGTCGCTCTTGCAAAACGAATGCGTTTCAGAAGCTTCAAAGCACATTTCGCACGCCAAGAAGTTTCTTTAAAGCAAATAATAAACCCTCTAGAAAAAAACCAGCTATTCTCTTGTTTTAAATCCTGAACTCCCGTTGAACCTTTCTGACATGTTTCAGAGCGAGGATGATAAGAACTTTGATAAAAGATCTGGATTTAAAAGTTGTAGCTGGTTTGCTTCTACATTAGATACAAATATTTGTTCTGTTTCGAGTCCTTCAAAAAGGATTTAGAATTTTATTAATTGTGCCGATGATTTTGTCTAAAATGAAATTAATAATATAACCTTCAGTGGTCATAGCCACTAAAATATTCATCCTAATAGTTTTAAAAAAAGTATAAGATACTCGTATACCTTCTTTTTAACAACCGCATCTTAAAAATGCTAAATTTTATAGATAATGACTTCAAAATAAGTCAAGATACAATAATATTACAATCTATTCTACACGAATAAGTGTTTACAATCCACATTGTGTTTCCGCCTAGGCTTTACAGTCTTATACGGAGATGTAAGTGAAATATTTCGCTAAAATTGTTTTTAAAACAAAAAATCGAATTTTATAAATTCTGATTTTGATTCTTGTATTTCTACGTTACACTTAGAAACACAAAGTTTCAATATTTCACCATACATCTCTTCTTTTCGAAGGACCCTATCTTGAAAACACCGCTTCCTCTCGAACGTAAAAGATAACGCGAGTATTCTATAATACAGGAAGACTTTTCAAAATACCGGAACGAAAAACTTTCCTCGTGACGATCGACAATTCGTCATCGAGTCTCTTCAATTTGGCACGTGTCACTCTGAAGAAAGGATCCAAACTTTTCCCGTGACATCGATAATTTGAGAGGCTCTTCACTCTAAATTAAAAACTTCTGAGGCATCAATTTGGAAAGATTTATAGAGTTCAGACCTCGAAGAATGTTTTTCCTTTTTTTTTTATTAAATGCAACTAAAATTGGAATTCTTAGAATTTGCAATTCTTTGGAATATTTGTCGGCATTCTTTGGAGGTTCCTGAAATCTCTTGATTAGATTGAAAATTCGAAAGGGTTTAACTTTGTTATAAAATTAACATTTGTTTAGGAATGTTGAATCATGAGAAATTAAACTCTCGATTAAAGTGGAAGTTAAGAATAAAAGTGAGTGGCCAAGGGTAAGTTGTATCCTGAAAAAGCGTTTTGCTCGAGCTGGCTTTGAATTGGACCTAGTGGGCCGTTGCTCAGTATCACTGATGAGTAGACGAGGCGTCGGTCAGCCGTGAATCGTCTTGCGAACTCTTATAAACTATTATACATTTGGCATTAACGTATAGTATCGTATATGCGTAGGTATAAATAACGTAGTACTTGCTCTTGCCTCGCACGTCCGCGTTGGCTCTACATTTATATGCGTATTTAATGCGTCCATCGACACGACATGATTATCTAGACTGGAAAGTGGCGCAGCGCTCTAAGGCGACATGCGACCGGGTTTCTCTACGGTATTCACTAAAATAACGATACGTGGGTGCGAGCGAATTGTTTGGCGTTCGCCTGCCAATCGCTGGGACTCGAGGGTTTTGGTTTTGGGCGATGTCAAGTCCTAGCGATGAGAAGAATCGGGACGTACAAGTCGTATCCTAAAAGCTACGTTTCGTCCACTGATTTTTGATTGTTAGCCTCGCCTCGAAATCGACGCTGTCCTCGTACACGTAAATAATACCCTCTTCTTAATTATCTTACTTATATAAGCACTCGTATGTATATATGTATATCCGAAAGAAGCGCCAGGGATCCCGAGCAAGGTATTCTCGATCCTGGTCTTAACCTTCTTTGATCTTGGGAAATCCCGACTTACGAGCTACATGGCGAGACCACGAGATTCGGAAGCGCGCGAATGACCTCTGTGTAATCGTATACTTCCAAGGTCATCGCAATCACCTCGTGCTTCTGTCCTACCGGGCTTTTGATGACTTACTATTCGCAACGAGAGTCCGTGAGGGGCTCGAGTTTCACCGCGATCTTGTCCTTTTCCTTGAGACTATGTGGACTTTTGACAAGGTCGGCGATGTCCTCCTGGAAGAGATTCTCCGGCCGGGGGCTCACAAAGCTCCGAGCGGGCTTGTAGGTCATACCACTGACACCGATGCCGACTTCCACGCTGCTGGGTATGTGCGTTGGGTCCAGTAGGGACCCGAGCGGACTCGCCAGGGGACTCTCCATGGGACTCTCCGGTGGTCCACCCGATCCTGGACTCGCCAGGCCTAAGTTTAGAGGTGAATTCCCGTTGTTATTGTTGTTGCTGTTGCCTCCGGGACCACTGCTGTTGTTATTATTGTGGTGCTGGCTCACTTGCTGCATCGCCGCCTGGAGATTCGACGAGAGACTTGTCGAGAGATTCGTCGCCAGCATATCGTGCTGCTGGGAATGCGCCGCTGCAACCATACTGCACATCTGATGCCTCAACCCTGAAAATTAGTATTTGTTTATTAATCTCAATTTTTTATTTTTGAGTTATTTACTTTAGCAGAGTGTCTAGCGTTTCTCCTTAAAAAAATTCCAGGACTTTTCCAAGTTTTCCAGGTAAAAAATTTTGTCCAGGTATCATTTTTTAATTATTACCATAAACTTTCATGGAAAAATCTTTTTTTCTTGAACCTGTACAAACCAAATCAAATCTGAATCAATTCTTTAGTAAGCATTTCTACTAATCTTTAATAAAAAATTACTATTTTTCAGTAAAAAACTACAAATTCATTTAGTAAACTATCTAAATGAATTTATTAGTAAGCCTTACTAAGTGAATATGTAGTTTTCTACAAAAATATTACTAAAGCAATTGATAAACGACTTCTCCTGATTTCATTCCGGGTTGCTACAAAATTCCAATTTCAATATTCCCTGACTTTCCCTGACCAATTTTTTATTTTCCCTTACCGATATCTGCCGTTATAATTAAAATTATAATTATATAATACAGGGATCACAGTGGTTCAGAAGTTCAATTTTAGGGAAAATAGGAAATTTCTTTTTCCAAAAAGGAGATTTTAAAAAAAAAGGAGGGAAGTTTTTTTCATTTAAAAATACGAAGGAAGCTGCGATTCTCTAGAATCTTAAAAAATCCTCAAAAATCTTAGATTCCTGTCCAGAATCTAATAAAACACTCCTAAAATTTCTAAACTCTCAGAATCTTTCGAATACTCCAGAATTTTCTAAAATCCTTCACGAATTTTGGACGTTTCAACCAACTTTGAAAATCTTCTACAATATTTTTGGTTTTCCATAAACTTGTAGATTCATTTAATCTTTTCAAATTCCAAAAAATTCTTTACAATCTCGATTTTTGAGTGTTTTAGAATCTTCCAGAGACTTTTCCTGGTTCTTCCAAAATCTTCCATAGAGTTCTAAAACCTTCTAAGCTTTTTCAGACTTTTCTTTGAAGACTCAAAAAGTATACAGAATTTTGGGAAGATTCTGAAAACAGTCTAGAAGATTCTTCAAGATTATTAGTCTTTCGAGTGGGTTCTAAAGGATTCTGCAGAATTCTGGAAATTCTAATACATTTCAGAATAATGTGCTTGAAGTTCTGAAAGTTCAAATGAACAAAATCTTTATTTGATTTCGTCTTAACCACAAATTTGTTCTAAAATATTGGTTTATTAATATACAAACTAATGTAATGATAAAGAAGCTTATGATATTTCTCTTTATTTTCTAGATTGAACGATATTTCAAGATAAATTTGAGTTAAAAAAAATTCGTTCACTTGAAAGTTCAAAACTTCAGGTAAATTTCAGAATATTCTTGACGATTCTAGAAGATTTTAGAAGATCATGGAAGAGTTCAAAAGATTTTAGACGATTTTAGAAGATTCTGAAAAATACTAGTATATTTGGTAGAATATTAAAGAATTTTTCAGAATTCCTTAACAATGTATTAAGAATTCTTTAAGATTGTACTATAGATAAATAATATTATTTATTTAGAATCCAGAAGGTTCTAAAAGATTATGGAAGAATCCGGAAGAATCTAAATGATTGTAGATTTTAAAACAGTCTAGTATATTTTGGAGAATTTTTACAGATTTCAGATAAGTTTTGAAGATTCTAAAGAATTTGAGAGAATGTCGGTAATCTTTTGTAGACTTTGGAGGATTTAAAAGATTTTGTAGAAAATTCTAGAAGGTTATGGAAGTATTCAGAAAATTTTAGAAGATTCTGGAAGAGTGTAGTATACCGTCAAACGGAGCAACTTCGGACATGTGGGGTAAATTCGGACAGCCCTAAATTGATACGTTAAATTACTCAAAACGGTTCCAACTAGAATATGGAATCAGTTAAGCCTTAATTGGTTCCGAAGTTGCCCCGTTTGACGGTATGTTGTAGAATATTGAAAAATTTTGTGATATTATATTTTATAAGATTATTGTAGGAGAACCCAGAAGATTCTAAAAGAGGCTCAAATATTTTGAAAAATTTTCAAGGATTTTAAATCAATTTTAAATATTCTGGAGGACTTTAAGAGATTTTAGGAGACTTTCGTAGATTTTAAAAAATTGGAAATTATGGGTTATTTAAGAAAACATAAAAGAGTTTTTAAATGTAACAAGTTTCTATTTCTCATAATTCTTAGAAAAATATTCGGAAATTTGAATATAAAAAGGTAAAAAAGGGAGAAAAAGGAATGAAACTATAAAAAAAATGATTTTAGGAGATTTGCAGAATAAAAGGGAAAAAGGGGAATAGGGGACTGACTGTGATCCCTGATTTTGTAATATTATAATTATATAACTATAACAATTGTGAAATTATATTATATTATTTCAATATTATATATATATATATATATATATATATATATATATATATAATATATAA
>JBAGKK010000078.1:324469-352226 GCA_037177015.1 Euceroptres primus
CAATGTTTTAATTTATTTATGCGTGCAATAATATATAAACAAATAAATTGACAAGATTAGCCATCTCAACAATATGATTTTTTATCTCTGTACAAATTATTAAAATAAATTTGTTATTTATCAAAATCAATAAAGATGAACTTGAAGAACACAAAAATAGTATACAAAATTTATATTACTACTTTTTATAAACAATTTACTTGAACGAATACTCCAATGTATCAGTTTGTTACAGAAAAAATTATTTTATACTAAAATCGTTGTAATGTAATAAGTAATAAGTAACGAAAAAAGGTCATACATTGAAAATTAGTAAACAATTAATAAAGTTATAAACAATTTCTTTTATCTTTTAATACCCATGGGCAGACTAATAGACATAGCAGAGAGGTTAATATCAGATGAGAGCATTTGATAAACGAATGGTTTTTCATGAAAATATTCTTATTTTGCGATTTTTAAAATAATTTGTTTAAATACTCTAGTTGCTGAAAAACTGATTGTGCCATTCGACTCAACAGAAAAAATTACATAGAGTGCATGTGTTGGTCAATTTTTTTCTCTAACTAATTTGCTATGAAGTACATATAAACTCTGAATCGGGAGTCCTACTATGTAATTGTTTATTTATACTGTACAACAAATTCGATGGAAAAAAACATTGTTCAACTTATGGACTTATGTAATTTTTTGCACAAAATCCAATGGAGTAATCAGCTTTTTCGTATTTCATATATTTAAACAAATTGTTTAAACAATTTTTGTTTAAAAAACGGTTTAAACAATTAAAAATAAGATTTTTAATTGAAAAATTTTATTTTGAATATTTTAAATGCTCTCATCACAATATTAAATTCTCTTCTATGTCCATTGATCTGCCCGTAGGTCAGTATAAAAATTGTTTATAACCTTATAAACTTAGTTTAGAAACTTTCAATTTATGACCATTTTTCGTTACTAAATAAAATTCTACTTATAAATCACAACGATTTTAATACAAAATGATTTATTTCTACAACAAACTGATACATTGAAGTATTTGTTCAAATAAATGGTTCATAACAAATAAATCGAAGTTTAATTTTCAATATTTCTGGTAAAAAAAATTGACAAAATTATGTCTTCTTTTTGATACATAAATCTGATGTTATATGCATCGGGAAACATTTAAAATGTTATTTTAAATGTCCTTAATAAAAGTTGATAATTGATGAGTCAAAAAAACTTTAAACCATTATAACTACAACCTGAAAGTTCAGCCGCTCAGAGCGGCAGATTTACACACTGATGACGTCATCTCGGGATGACGTCGGCGACTGAGGTCATCACAAATTTGTATTTTTTCTTGATTTGACATGCACTTTCAATGAAAAAAAGAATTGCACTGTTATACGGAGTTAATCACTTTCTTGGTTTCTAGACGACTTTTTGCCGATCGGTCACTCGCCTACTAATGGTGGGCACGATAACTCATCTTAGATGTGACCTAGAACAATGAAACAAAAAAGAATAATTTTTTTTAGCCCAAGAATTAGTGAAATACGTAGCCATTTTAAAAAATATGCTTTTTTAATGAAATCCATTTTTAAGGAATGCCATTTTCAATGGCATCGATTCAAAGCCGAGGTAGCGCAATAATGCCGATGTACCTAGCAAACTTGCGAAAATGCACTTTTATTTGTTCGCAATTGTCAAATCGAGATATCAATATTTTTAAAAAATCCTGCGTATTTTATTCGAAAAATATGTGACGATTAAATTACAAAAAGATTTAAGTAGATTGATTGAAAATTGGAGGAGCTAGAGTGCCCACCGATTTTGAAAATGCTGTTTTGCGAAAAACGCGTTTAAAGTTTTCGTTACTGTTAGCACACTGTGGTGCGCCCTATTTCTATAGCTCGAAAATTGCTCGTTCACTTTCGATATCGTTTTTTAACTAATGAAATATAATTTTCACGTGCATAAAGAGTACTTTAAACAAAAAAAATTTTAAAATTTTGAAGCGTTACCCCTTAAGAAATAGATCCTATAGCCAATGAAATATTATCAAGGATTTTATATGTTCTCCCCTTTGTTTTCTGCAATATTAAAGATTATGAGGTATTTTATTTGATAAAGGAGATTTGCTACATTTTGCAACAGACGAAACTATTTTTGTTATCCCACAAAGTTTCCTCACAATACATTCAGAGAAACTTTCTACTGAATGTGGTATACAAATATGTACTGCGAAATTACTTCGCAATAACAGCAATTCAGAAGTTGAACTCACGTGAGGAAAAATAAAGTTTCAAACTAGTCAGATTCTAAAGAGCGATATTTCTAGGTTTAAGTTGAAGGTTTGTCAAATCGATTCAACAAAGAACTAAAAATAATTTTTCTTGCAACATATATAAATCAAATTCAACAAAATTTTAGTAAACAAGAAACTGCACTTTACAAGATTTCTTGAATTAAATGAGCCTTGATAGTGAGATATTATACATATGTGGGTATGGTATTCAGCCACTGGAGGTCGAGAGGGTGGATCGTAGAATGTGAAACTCGAAATTCTGTTTCCCGCGAGACTTAAGTGTACATCTACTTTGGTAATATGGAAAAGCCGAAAGCAGCCCAGCGACAACTTTGCTAATATGCGAGCTTTTCGAGAAGGGAAGGGCCTGGGCGGCCGTTCAAAACGAAAGACACACTCAGAGTTGGTTCATTTGAAAAGTTTTTTCCCTGCTCAAATTTTTCGCGTACAATCCTGTTTCCGGAACTTCGTATTCTCCATTCCCCCCCCCCTCTCAGCTCCTCTTACAACGACTTTTCAAATTAATTTTTAAGGGTTTCATCCGCGAAGCTCTCGTTACCGTCACTAAAATCATGCCTCGTTCATTTTCGTTTTCTTCACTTTTTTCCCCTCCCACTCATGCTGACTTCTTATTTTTTTTCTACTCAGATATGAAATTTACTTTTCTCTTTCACAGCTATCCGCTCTATTTTTCTTTCTGTGCCTTTCGGCGAACGCAGGTGTTTGCCGAGGTAGCGCAATAATGCCGATGTACCTAGCAAACTTGCGAAAATGCACTTTTATTTGTTCGCAATTGTCAATATTTGCTTTTGCACTGGGGTATATAATAATGGGATGAGAACTTCTTTTATAATAACTCAATTGTAGTTCCCTCTTTCTTTTCTATTGAGTACTTTCTATCATCTTTTTGTGGAAGAGAAAATTTAATATTTGTCCCGTAGAGAAATCTCTTTCATATTTGTCTTGTAGAAAAATCTCTTTAATATTTGTCATACAGAAAAGTCTCCGAATAAAAAGTCTTTCTGAAATTTTTCAAATTTTGAAAGCTCTATATTTTCTCAAGCTGAAAAATTGGTTTCTTTGTTCTTTGTATTTTTTATACCAGAGAATGATTTCTTAAGAATATTTCTTTAGATCGTGACATTTTTCCAAGGGACTTTAGAAGAATAAAGACATGGATTTACGAGGGTTGCTGTAACTGCGACAAAGTATATAGATTATTCTTTTTTTTTCGTGTAATTTGGTCCACCCCTTGGGTCATGCTTGAGGGGCGTTTGCATAAACGCCTTTTTTCGCGATAAATATTTCGGCTAGTGAAAATGCTTTGAACTATTTCTAAGTTGGACTCTACTGATATATATATTTCAAGCTTAAGTATAAGCTTTACTTTGTCGAGAAGTCTGAATAGTTAGTTGCCCGATGCTCGGAACTTATTTTCTGGGAGTGAACATTCGTGTATAAGGGATCAAAAGTTCAATCAAGTTCGAAAAGTTGCTTTTAACTTTACACATCATCCAAGAAAGGCGAAAGTATCAATCCGTTGTAATTAATTTCAATTTTTACAAATTCTGTTTCAAACTTTCAAAATAGTTATATTATAAATTGTTCTAAATTCACGTAATAAAAAATCGGAAATCCAAATCAGATACATTATTTTCATGAAATACAATAAGGTACCTGTCAATCCAATAGCAAAAAGTAGAAGGTACATCAAAGTACATGCATGACACAAAGTATGGAGTAGTAATTCTTTTTTTTTTTCAAAGAAGAAAAATTCGAAATGAAAGGAGGACAAGAAAGATCGAGAGGGAAGAATTAGTTGGTCCCTCGCAATTTTCTCGTCAATGCACACGTCAACTGGAACTGCATGTAACAATAAGGGATATTCTCGACGTTGTGGAGCGTTGGAGGGACAGAAACAATGAATAATGCACATCGCACTACGTTGCACGATATACTCTTTATGGTCCAAGTTGCAACTGCAGCTTGGACTGTTGGATAATTCTTTGTGAGTTTCTTGTTTTGTTATTTCTCCAACCATCGTTTTTTTCCATCTTTATATCGAAAACCGCTCTTCACATTTATAAGCTTTTATCGCTCGTTCCTAAGAGATAGATTTTAAAACGCTTATTTCAACCTTTTATTTGATATTATTTATTTTTCGATTGAAATGTTGCTTTTATCTGTAGAGCTGAGTTCAAAAGTTGATAATTGTGGTGTAAATAAAAATAAAAGTTGTAGTTTTTATGCGCTATTATCAAACGGCTAAATATAGTTTAAAGCGTTTGAAATGCTTGTTTCTTCAAGTTTTTATTATTTTGTTTTAATACGTTTGTATAGTTTCCCCTTTATCGTTGCTATTATTTTTTATTTCTTCCGTTCTAATTTCTTCTGCTTTGTTATCATTCTTTTTTATGTTTCTTCGCAGTTTAAAGTCCCTTTAACTTCTTTTTTAAACATTTTACTTTTGTATAATTTTCTCTTTATTCCATTCAACTACAATTTCAGTCGAGTTTTATTGTGCTGCTTCGAATTTTTCTTGTTATATGTATTGTAATTTTTAGGATATCGTAGGCGAATCCAAGGTGAAAAAATTAATCATCGATAGTCACTATGCAAAAAATTAGACATGTATAGACTGTAAATTTGAAGGTATGAAAATGTTGCAAACAAATAACAAGTTTTCAACTGCTTGCAATATTTTGATACCTTTAGACTTACTGTATACTGTGAACAACGTTGGAAATTTTTAAGACTAAGTAGTATGAAACTTTTCCGAAAAAGGTCGGATTTACGTTTTCCCGAGAAAAATTGGTAATTTCTCCGAGAATATTGGAAAATTTTCCGAATATATTGGTTAATTTCCGAAAAGTTAGGAAATATTTCGTAAAGCTTAGGAGATTGTATAAATAAATCTCCAACCACAACACGATATTATTTCCGAATGCATTACGAAAAATGTCAAAATGTTCGGGTTATAAGCTGGCAAACTTTTTTCGGAAAAATTTCCGAAAAATTTTTTACAGTGCATATACATAATTTTTGTATAGTGATTATCAATAATTCATTATACATAAATTATGCATGTTTTTTTCACCTAGAGAGCCGTAATTATATGCAAGGTAAAAGGTAAAATTGTTGGCCACTCTCGTACGATTGGTGTTTTCCTTAAAATATACTTAATACAAAATAATTTCAAATAAAATTATTGATACACTACCGGTCAGAATTGCGCATAAGTTCTCCTAATTTTCATAATTCAAAAGATGAAAATTTTTTCTCAAAATAATACGAAAGCTAATAAAATTTTGTATTAAATAAGTCCTAGTTGAAGTGATTTTGTCAATTCTGCAAGAAAATATTGCAAAAATAGTGCGCTTTATCATGTTTGGTAAAATTTTCAATAACTTAGGAAATAATTAATCTTTTTCAATTTTCTTGAGCTCATTTTAAAGACAAATTTTCATTAATGTATTAGAAGAACTCTTGAATTTTTTCTCTCAATTTTGTTAAAACTAAACATGGTAAAAAAAGTTGTAAAATTTCAAAAATGCATAATTATATGTTCAAAGATAAAAATAAACCAGACGTCTTACAAGCAATTTGTGTAATGACCAATCTTTACACAAACATGACAGTAGCAAATGCAATTTTTAAAAATTTTTTCGGCTCTTTAGGGACAGAATTAGAAACATGCAAACGTAAAAAAAAATATTAAAAAATTAGTATATATTACATTTTAATACATTTTATCGGAAGATATAGAAATATTAATTTCTATATTGTTTAAAATTAATTTTTTTGAGTACACGAGTTATGTACTTGAAATTTTACAACTTTTTTGTACCGAGTTCAGGCTTTGGCAAGTTGAGGGAAAAAATTGGAGGGTTCTCCTTACACATTCCTAAAATTCTATGGAGATTTATCTTTAAAATGAGCATAACAAAATTAAAAAATTTAATTATTTCGTGAATTATTGAAAATGATATAAAAAATCGAAAAATGCATTATCTTTAAAATAGTTTCTTATAGAATTAACAAAATCACTTCAACTTGGGTTTATTTAATGCAGAATTTTAATAGCTTTAGCACTATTTTAAAGAAAAAATTTCATCTTGTAAATTATCAAAATTAAGAGATCTTATGCGTTTCAAGAAAAACAGGTGTAATTTTTAGGATATCGTAGGTATTGTATTTCTTTCATTGACCAGGATTCTTGTTTTTTTTCGTAATTAAAAAAGTACACTCAGAAAATTTTTTTTTTTGGTTCAAACAAAATTTGTTGAAATCAAACAAATTATCACGTTGATATGGGGTCAAACAAATGTTTGTTTGATTCAAAGAAATTATTTATTTAACCTTATTTATTTGATTCGAATAAATTTTTATTTAAATCAAATAATCTCTTGTTTGAATTAAATAAAGTTCTTGTTTGCTTTAAACATTTTTTGTTTTAAATGAAGTAAACATTTTTTTTAAACTTTGTTCAATTTTATAAATAATTTTAAAAAATGTTTAATCTTGTGGTTAAGAAGTGTTAAGTGTAAAGACACCATTAATTTTAGACTACCTATCGGGATGAGTAACGGCAGTACTGTAACATGTTTCCGACGCTTTTATATGCAATGAAATTGTAATCTTTATTGTGAGAAAGACCGCTCTGCAATCCTAGGGTTTTTCTAAGGAACTATTGTATCTCCGTTTTGCGGATTATATTTTTCGTTTAAATCAAACAGATATTTTTATATATTCAAATGGATTTAATTTAAGCATATCCTTTATTTAAATCAAACAAATTGTACGAAACAAATTATTTGTTTCAATTAATAAGGTAAATATTTTTCATTTATTAAAATGAAATGTTTTGTTAATTAAAACAAAAAATTTGTTTCTTTCAATGATATGATATCAAACATATTTTTTTGTTTGATTCAAGCAAACATTTTTCTGAGTGAATCGAAGAGAACAGGGTCCGAAGGAGGTGGTCTGATAAGAAATGGGATGAGGGTGGAGTGAGGCTGACAGGAGCATTGAGCGCAGTCTGTGTCTCAATTTGTTTCGACGTGCACCAGCAGTCGAGTGGTACCTTGCATACCGCTAATGGAAATGAGACTTTCGGTCTCTCCCTGAGAGAGAGACTACGGGAGAGCGCCCACGGTAGGCGCTGAATTAAATATGGCTGGTACCGCGCGAGCAATATACACACTGCACCCAACCCTTATGTCCATCCAGGGCATCACCATTGCCCACTATTAACGGCCTTCAAATTACCAGCCACGTTCGTCGGCCCTGAATTTTTTACAAGTTGCGCTCATCCACTCGCTCTCTTTCGCGACACTACTTTTCTAGCGAGAAATCTTCAATTTCAAACTTTAAATACTTTTTCTAATACATTTTCACAGTATCAAAGTTATTCTGTAATGTATTTTAATGAGAGGAAAAACATCAATGGTCGTCTACTGGTCTTGCTTATAATTTATTTCTTGTTCTTGTTTATTTTGAGAAAATCGCGAACACAAGGAAAAAGAAATAGCAGTGGGATGATTTAGTTTGGAAAAATATTTATTCGGACCGACGTATAAGTTGAAGACGCAAAGCAAAGGTAGGGAATCTTGTCGAGGGTAAACTTTTATTTGAGCCGAGAACTTTGTACGACTTGTTTCAACTATGGCTTTCTTGGAAAAATAGTCAAAGTTTCGCGGCAAAGGCGACGCCCGAGGACACTTTTTCTTTCCGACGTTGGAAAACTTAAAGGGTTTCGTCGAGCCTACGATTACATTATTTATAAGTTTTGCTCACGCATCACGATTCTCGGGAACAATTTCTCCTGGCTTTCAAATTCCGATCCCTACAAACTGAAATAAAAAATTTAAATAAAAAAAAGTAAGACGATTTCCCCAAAAATAATGGTTAAAATTTGAAGAACAAAATGCAACACTGGGGTGTGTGTAAGTAGAGTTTAGAGGGTAACAATCTTTGGAGAATGGTTAAAGACAACCGAAATCTTATCGAAAAAACTATCAGAGATGCATATCCAATTCCAAACATTCTGGAAATCATAGATCAGTTTAGTGGAGCTTAATACTTTTCCGTTCTTGATTTAGCTCTGGGATTTCATCAGATTCCAATGGACCCTGATTCTATGTCCAAAACCGCTTTTTCGACTCCATTTGGTCATTTTGAGTACACGAGGATGCCCTTCGGATTAAAAACGGCTTTAAATACTTTTCAAAGACTTATGGATGGAGTGCTTAGTGGACTGCAGGAAATTGATCTGTAATTGTAGGCGAAAGGTCGTTAACTGTTTATATTCACGTGTGGTGAATGTTTTGCGCCTCGCCTTAATTTCAATATTAATTAATAGTTGTAATACAAATTATATTCACGCTCGTGCATTTGAGTTCATAAAAGTTTAAAATGCCACTGAAAAGGCACAATGGTGGCCGTGTCAATAAATAAAAAAGAAGTAAAACGATTTCCCCAAAAATAATGGTTAAAATTTTAATGACAAAATGTAGCGGCTTCAATATTTTTCTTTAATTCGACGAATAATTAATGCTAGACTTTCTTACTGGATGACAACACTGGCATGTGTGTAAGTAGAGTTTAGGGTAACAATCTTTGGAGAATGGTTATAGACAACCGAAATCTTATCGAAAAAACTATCGGAGATGCATATCCAATTCCAAACATTTTGGAAATCATAGATCAGCTTAGTGGAGCTTAATACTTTTCCGTTCTTGATTTAGCTCTGGGATTTCAACAGATTCCAATGGACCCTGATTCTATGTCCAAAACCGCTTTTTCAATTCCATTCGGTCATTCTGAGTACACGGGGATGCCCTTCGCATTAAAAACGGCACCAAATACTTTTTAAAGACTTATAGATAGAGTGCTTAGTGGATTGCAGGAAATTGATCTGTAATTGTAGGTGAAAGGTGATAAACTGTTTATATTCACGTTTGGTGAATGTTTTTCGCCTTAATTTCAATATTAATAGTTGCAAACAAATTATATTTACGCTCATGTATTTGCGTTCACAAAAGTTTAAAATGCCATTGAAAAGACAATGGTGGCCGTGTCAATAAATAAAAAGAAGTTAATCGATTTCCCCCAAAATAATGGTTAAAATTGTAGTGACAAAATGTAGCGGCTTCAATATTTTTCTTTAATTCGACGAATAATTAATGCGTAACTTTCTTAATTGATGACAACACTGGGATGTGTGTAAGTCGAGTTTGTTGGAGAATCTGTAGAGGTGCATTCTCATGGAAAGCGACGGACCCTTTCGCTCGGATTTACGGAGTCGTCTGCAGGCTAATTCCAGCAAATATTTGCCGGCAAGGATAGGGCAAAGTATAGGCACGGGGATTTCAGTCAACAGCGACGAGAGCCCAGGCTGGGAGTTTCGCGCGCTACGATGCGCCGGCAAATTTCTAATCAGATTACCGCGGATTAGCAAAGTTCGTTTGTTCTAATGAAATTCGTCTAAATTAGCGTCTGTACGAGAAAGTGAGAGAGAGCAAGAGAGGGCGAAAGTGCGAGAGAGAAGACCTTCCAGAATTCAAGGGAAGTGGAAAAAGGGGGGTAGGTCTGAAAACCGGAAAAGCTTTTAGGCATGGCCGACTGAATTAACCCATCCGTGCGTGATACGATTCAAAAAATTGGAGAGATATTTTTCACTCTCCTCTTCTCTGGTGATCCAACGATCTTTTTAAACCCGAAATTCTGCCAATAGAAATGGAAAAATGGCCAAATATTTAGTTTAAAAGTCTTTTTGAAAATTACAACCCCTTTAGTTTGATTTTTCGTAACGATGCTTTGAAATCAATGACAATATCTATAAATTGTGCAAAGTTTTTATCGCGGGAGATTCACGCCTGGAAAAGATTATCGGCACTTTTTATCCGCCAATAAATATTGGAAAAAAAAGAAGAATCCTCTTGCCGGGTCGATCGCAGCGTGACGTCACAACATGGAGAGAGCAAACAGAGATGCGGTGCTTGGACTTCAACCACACGTGTTAATTGTCATACAAACGCGCCCCAAGCTCGCTGTAAAAACACGTTCGAGTTTTCAGAGCACAGCTCGTGACATTAATTATTCCTTCGCGAGTTACTGCCCAATTCGGCGTTTTCTTTTTTCGTTGTATGTAGGAAACAGTTTGATGAACTGCATAAGAAAGTAGCGAAAGTTAAGGATCTTTAATTTAGGGAAAATCTAAAAGCCTTTGCGAAATAATTAATTGTATAATAATAATAATCATTAATCAATACAGTCTTCTAGAGAAAAATACTTTCTTTGCAAGGAAATTTTATAGCTTTTTCCCAAGAATACTTAGAAAAACATCAGATCTTGATAATGGTTTCTTATTTAACAATTTAAAAAATTAATTTCTCATTTATACAAATCTCAGATGAAAAAATTATTAATTTTTATGAATTATTGATAGTCTTTACGCAAAAAATTATGCATATCAAAATGTTGCAAACAGTTGAAAACTAGTTGTCATTTGTTTGCAACATTTTGATACCTTCAGATTTACTGCGTTTATTATTTATGCATAATTTTTTGTCCAGTGACTGTCGATAATTTATTATACATAAATTATGCACAAATCTGGGCTGCGGTAGTTTTTTTCTGAAAACTTGGGCTAGATAAAGTTCACAGAAGATTTGTTCTCTTAGGGTAATCGGTACAATTATTGTCCCCCTTAAACAATGATTAGCCACCTTCAATCTGTACATATATTAAGAAATACACGTAAATAACACTACTAATAAATAGCGCATAGTGTAGCGATAACAATATTGCACTATTTATTAGTAATTTTGTTTGAAAATATTTTTTTATCAAGTACTTATATTTTAAGGAAAAGGCCAATCGTTGGGGGGTGACCAACAATTGTACTGATTACCCTATATTTACAGAAATTTCTGTTAAATTTACAGATGGTCATTAAATTTAACAGATATGTCTGTAGAATTCACAGAAATGTCTGTTAAGTTAATATTTTCTAAGAAAAATTAGAATTCCATTAACCTAGTAGACATTTCTGTACATTCTAGACATATCGGTTAAATTCAGTGCATATCGGTTAAATTCAGTGACTGTATTCAGTAAATGTAACGTAAATTTTTGTAAATATAACAGAAAAAATCTGTCCCTATTTTAGCAGAAGACTTCTATTAATTTAACCGATTTTTTGTCTCCGTGCTCTTTAAATCTGAATTAGTTGAAGATTGATTCAGATTTAGATACTGTTTAAAAATTTGTTTTTTTTTTAAGAAAACATGTGACCAATGTTTATTTCCGCATTCACTGTATTATTAAAATTATTACTGGAAAATGATGTAGCCACGTGATGATAAATTTCAATCACATTAAATTATAAACCGAGTTAATTATTGTTTGAAAGTGTACACATCCTGTCGTTTTGTGTGTGGGTAAAGGAAGTGCATCCCGACGCAGGTTTGCGCTGATATTTTATTCAGTGCGGTCTAATGTTTAAACTATCGCAGTGATACGGTATCGCGCTTGCGTACGTGCACCAACGTTCGGATAAATAGATTTATTTATTTACGATAAATTTATGTCGACGTGAGCGTTCCCTCACCCAGGGATCGGATTGTTTTGCGTTTACACAGTCTGCATACTGTTGACGTTTTATGTTATTGGCTACTCATTATCGCTTAACGAATCTCCCATCAAGTTCCCCCTTTTTTGCCCATGCAGCTTTTTACTCAGACATCGAACGCCGATTTCCAATCGAACTCTCTACCCGTTTTCGCCTTGACGTACCCCAGCGAGTTTTGTTTTTAATTAAATAATTCTCAAGTAAATTAAAGTTTAGATTGAATTCATACCACCAGTCGCTTTGAACGTTAAGCTTTGAATCGCGACTGCTTTAATTGACGTATCCGAATCACTTTAGTATTTCATTCTCGGGAATGCATTCATCTAACGGTCAAATCCATTTGTTCGGATAGAAATTCCAGTTGCAAATTAATTTGATTATGCTGATCGAACCACTAATTTCATTAGTTGATCTATTTCAATTCGCCCTGATTAAATTCAGTCTTTTTCTACTGGTTCCAACTCTCCGGCCTTTTCCGCATTTTTATTCTATCGATCGAGTTTTTCTTGTAAGGCGATTTACATTATTACCATCTTTCGCATTATTGCATTACTGTTTTTAATGTTCGCAATGAAAGCTTCAGTTATTCGCGTAAATTCAATTTTACGTGAGTCTAAATCAAATTAATGCATATGTACATTAAACTCTCCAAATGTATGCAACTCTCTAAATCTGAATTAGTAGTTTTCCACTAATTTTCGTGATGCACCTCAAGACAAGAAAATCTTGATTTTGCTTCATAACGCTCGAAATTTCGAGACTATTTTTAACTAAGATTCTGGAAAAATCAAATGTTTTTTGTTTTTGTCGAGAAGACTTTTGCTAACATGAAGTAGGGTGAAAATGTTTAGGTAACCATGGTAACATATATATTAGTGCCATTCAATAATTTTTTCAAGATTCTTGGTAATGACAAGACAACCTCGAGACAAGATCTTGAAAGACGAGATCTCGCTTGAATGCATAACTAACTAGTTTTTAGTAGAATTAGTAGTTTTCTACTAATTTTCAGTAGAATTAGTAATTTTCTACTAATTTTCAGTAGAAAACTACTAATTCAGTTTGTAATAATAATTCATTTCGACTAAAAATTAGTATAAATGATAAAACGATTCGACACTATTCCATTAGTAGAACACTACAAATTCAGATTTAGAGAGAATAGCTGCACAATTAATTTCTAAATAGATTGAATTTAAATAATTAATTAAAACTCCTGCTAGATTATTTGTGATAATAACTTGCAAAATAGCAATGCCAAAATAATATTTTCAAAATAATATAATGCGGAAATCGTCTGGTCTAGATTCGCAATGGATAAACAATAATTTAAATAAATAATTAAACTTAATTGTATTTATCCTGATTGGAATAAATTTAAATAAAAGCATCTTGATATTAGGAGGGTTAGTTTTGTTTATTATTTTCATCGCCCCAGTGCATTGTGGCCGGAGGGCTCTACAGGTGGCTCGGTGGCAGGCAGGTGAGCTGTGTTTTTCTAACAAGGATCATTGATAGAAGATAACCACCTGATTTATACCGATTACGTCCTGCCACTCTGATCATGACTCGACACAGGTTTTTCTACCGATTCCGTCAGTAACGTCACGTTGATTTCATTAATTAAAACTTTCTACTTCAACTCGAAATAGTTAATCATTAACTAATAAACTTTGAATGTTAGCTTTACAATAATCATGACCTAATAAACTTTGAATATTAGCTTCAAATTAATCATTAACTAATAAACTTTGAATATCAGCTTTACATTAAATCGATTTCTCACAAGATGATAAATCGATGTCGATATAATTCTCTTATTCTAAGAAATTATTAAACACATAATTTTCCGGCGGAAAAGACTAAGATTTATAATCCGATTGAAATTGTTGATAATTTATGATGTTACCGTTGTGTAACAAAATTAAAAGGAGCAGGCATGAAAATTTTATGTTGAGTCTCACGCTCTCGTATCAATTGCATAACGAAAATTCCTCGTGATTAGAGGCAAGTGCATAAGAAAATTAATAAATCTCGACTCCCGTCAAGAGGTCTGTTTTCATTTCAGCCATTCGTGTAAGAATCTTGTTTTCATTTCTGGGTTCTGCAGGAAGTGTGTTTTCAATTTCGGAACGCGCAGTTTGGATTAAACCTCTGATTTTAACCATTTACGAGGAATTTTATTATTCTATTTTCCTGATAATTTTGAAGAATATTCAATGTAAATATTCTATTTAAAAATTAAATTCAATGTTGAAATTAAACCATTAGATCCACTTAAAAATTAAATTTAATGTGCTAACTGGACAAGAAACCTTTCTTTCCTTTAATAACGTCCCAATTACATTTTTCCTCCATTAAATTAACCCCTTCGACCTTATTTTCAGGTCAGAATAATAATAAAATGTCAGGGCAAATTTTACAATCAGAAAATTAATGAAGCGCCTGAAAATACTGAAAGCAGTGTTAATAATCCAGAAGGCCTTCCTTTCAAATAAGAAATAAGGTAACTGGGTTAGGGCACTTTATTATAAATAAATTACTTCGCTGAAAATATTATTAACCGAATCGATTGTAGAGGTCAGCAATGCAATAATAGGTGAATAAATCTATACATATCTCAATATACCAACAAATCAATAACTCAGGTGTCCTTAAATTTGTTTGTAACTATTTATTTATTTTCCTAGCTTGGTCTGTTTGAATTTAATTAGATCCTTGTCCAGCATTACGAACATAGATCATTTTTCAGCTTTACTACATAAGGAATGGATTATCCCCTGAATAATGTTTCATGCTTACTGTAAGCTGCGATTCAGTGGAAAACGCACATGGAAACATGGACCAAGTACAACGCATATTCGTATGTATATATGTATGTATGTGGATGCTTAAACAGGCAAGGGCGTGTTCGCCATTCTGAAAGGACAGAAATAGGGGTGCAAGGAGTGTCCTTTCAGGCAAGAGAGAGAAGGATACACAGGTTAGGTTAGCCAACATGTGGACTTAGTTTGAGGTTAGCACGGTGTGAGCTTGCACGTGTGTTGATAGACTACTGAACTATGTATCAGAGCTGTTTGTACGGTACACGATTTAAGTTCCCAAATTCTCTGTATGGGGTGCTTCAAAAAAATAAGTTAATTGTTTCCAAATTTCAAAAAGTTTATGTGCTTTAATTTAAAAATAAAAAAACGTAAAACACAACTTGATAACAGGAAGAATAGTTCAGTAGGTGATGTTATCGTTATGTAATAAAATTGAAAGGAGAAAAGAAGAAATAAAAAAAGAAGAAATACTGAAATCTTGTGTAGTAAAATTAAAAGGAGAAAAGAAGAAGTAAAACAAAGAAGCAATAACTTGAATCAATCTTGAATTTTGCCTTAAATTCAGCTGATTTCACTGAATTCACTTAAATTTATTTAAAATCAGTGAAACAAAGTACCTTTGACTTCATTTTGAAATCGTTTGGATTATCTTCAAATTATATTTCTTCCATATCAGATGGTAAGGATGGAAACTTTTTTACATTGACTCCAGAATTCACTTAGAATTCTCCTGAATTCGTTTTAAAGCCTGAATTTCATTTAATTTAATTGAATTTACTGCAAGTTCACTTGTAGTCATCCCAATTTTCCTTGCATTAACTTAATTAAGATTTATCTTAAACTCTATTGAATTCAGTAGAATAAATTCACCTGCAATTCACTGATTTCCTTTAAATTCAGTTGATTCAATTCAATATGCTTGCATTTATTTTTAATTCTATTTTATTCAGTTGAATTCAATTGATTCAACTGAATTTATTTGGCTTCACTGGATTCACTTAAAAATGTAGATGAATTCAGTGAACTTAAATTTATTTCGAATTCACATGAATCAATCAGGAATTTACCCTTAAATTCAGCTGATTTAACTGAATTCACTTGAATTTAGTTAAATTCAGTGAAACAAAGATCCCTTGAATTAATTATGAACTTTTTTAAATTATCTTAAAATTCTCCGGAATTCACTTGGAATTCTCCCAAATACTTTTTAAATTTGCCTGAATTTCATTTAATTCAACTGAATTTACTTTAACTTAACTGGAATTCATCTCAATTTGCCTTGTATTACTTTTTAAAGATATATCTTGAATTCTGTTAAATTCAGTTGATTTAATTCAATGCACTTGCATTCATTTTCAATTCTATTAGATTCACATGAATTCAATTGATTTAAATTAATTTACTTGATTTCACTAGATTCATTTGAAAATGTAAATTAATTCAGTGACCTAAATTCATCTCGAATTCACCTTTATCAATTTTGAATTCACCTGAATTATTCTTGAATTTCAACTTGAATTCACTTGATTTAACACAATTCACTTGAATTCAATTAAATAAAGTTTCCTTGATTTTCTTTTGAAATTTTTAGAATTACCTTCGATTTCTCCTGAAATCGAAATAAATCTTCCTTTTTTTGCTCGAATTCCATTTAATTCATTTAAATTTATTTTGAGTTCACTTGAATTCATCCCAATTTGCCTTGAATCACATTAATTAAGATTTATCTTAAATTATATTGAATTCAGTAAAATAAATTCACGTAGAATTAATTGATTTCACTTGAATTTAGTTGATTTAATTCCATAAATTTGAATTCATTTTTCAATGCACCTAAATTCACTTTTAATTCACATCAGTAAGTTTAAATTCACCTTGAATTTACTTGAATTTAGTTGTATGAATTAAATTTACTAAAATTAAGAATTTATTTTGAAATCTTCTGAATTATCTTCAAATTCTCCTGAATTAATTTTAAATTTTCTGGAATTTGGAATTATCTTTGATTTCGCCTGAATTCACTTTGAATTCTCTTGAATTCTCATTGAATATTCATGAATTCAATTTATTTCATTTAAATTTACCTTGCATTTCACTTAAATTTAATTGATTTAACTGAATTTACTTAATTTCACTGTACTCATTGTAAAGTGCAGATAAATTCAGTGAAATATAATCACCTAGAATTCACTTTAGATTTTCCTTAATTCTGATAATTTTTTTGTGGTATAGATATTCAATATTTGTTGGGAGATTCTGGACTTTTGCACGATTTGACATTTCACGCATGGAAACCAATATATTGAGTCGGTATCTTTTTGTTACAAAATTTTTATTGAAATTAGGTTTTTTTTACAAGAAAATCGAAGATGTTATTTTATTTGGGAAGCAATTCTATAGAATAGTGTTTCTTATATGTCTTAATTATTTCCTGCAGACTAGAATTTGTCAAATTTGTGGTTATCAAAAATTTAAATCTAAATTTTTGAAAAAAAAAATGAAAATGACTCAATATATTGATATTTAAAATGATCAAAAAAGACGAAAATTTACAGAAATTTAAAGAATATTGAATCTTTGACCAAAAAAATACGTGAAACTTCGTTCAAGTTATTTTAAAATCTGAATAATATTTGATGTTTCAAAAAATGTTAAGATTTTCAAGAAAAAATAAGACAATAAGAAAAAAAGAAAGACTATTAGCTGAAATTATTGCATGAGTTGTCCAACTTTTCGTTGTGTAATGAATGAATGAATAATGTGATGTAATGAATTATTTTCTTATTCATGTAGGATACTTTTTATTTAATTTGTTAGAAATGTATCGACACTCCCAATGTAGTTTCCCGGAGACGGTTTTGTATACGCTGTTATTTTCGCAACTACCGGATTGTATTATTATCGTTAATGGCATTACTGGTATATATTTTCTTTTCGAGAGCCGAGTAAATGATAGAGCTTCCACAAGATTGGATTAGAATCGTATATTTCGCAACAAGTCAGAAACGGATTAGTTTTCATCGAATTGATCGACCATATTAATCTAATCGAGTCGAGCACTTTGTCGACTTAATTTAATCAAAGTCGTACGTGTATTATATTAAAACCCCTCAATCAAATTATCGATACATTGTGACCTTTATTAATAACTAATAATATCATAATTGTATATGTACAATTTTCTCCATATAGTAAAAATTGTTCAAAGAAATTATTCGAAATCCGTGAACATCATAATTTCATAAATAATTTTTAATTGATTCAATACTATCGATTATAGTAATATGAAATGAAATTAAAAGAAATGAAATGGGTATAATTTCCAAAGTATTCTAGATTTCGATGCAGATTAAAGGAGAAGGAACTTGTTCCCGGTATTTTATTGCAAATTCATAAAAATGTTTGTAAAACTTTTCAGTAAATTTAATGGATGGTACGGAGTTTACCGAAAGATCTTGAAATAGCGGTGGTCGTTGTTAAGTTTAGGAATACTGGAGTTTAAATATCTGCCGGATGTTTGGCCGTGTATATCACTTCGTAAATTTAAGTTTACTGGCGTCCGTGGCGCTTTCACGTTTCTACTCTCTTTCTTCTATCTTCTTCTGCAAATCTCACCAGCTACAAGTGTTGAGCGAAGATAAACCAGTGCATGGGGATAAGCCTCTTAATTTATTACAACTAATATGAGCAGAGCTATTTTTAAATATTCTCTCAATTCCAATAAATACTTATTTCAATATTTAAAAATACACTTTTCTGTCAATTTTAAGAATTAGGATGACGAACGTTTTTAATTTCATAGTATTGTTTCAGTGTAAATAAAAAACTCATGACTGTCTTCTAAAAATAGAATTTTAAAGGTATAAGCCACCTGATTCATCATGTGTGCGTCAGTATTCAAAGTAATTTTAAGAAATAATAATCATAAAAAAGACCTCTCTCCGGCTTATTGAGATTTATAACTCAAATGATATTTCTTCACCGGCAATTTAAAAAGATAAAGTTATAAAAATTCATCAAAATTTCCATTGCTTAGTTTTGACCCAAAAAACTAAAGAATAAAAATTTGTCTTTTATTCCGAATCTGCGTTTCATTAATAATGAATCTTTTCATCTCACAGGTTTACATATTCATAAGGTTTTTTACATTGAAAACTGCTTCTAATTATATTTCTAGCGGAATCAAATACAGAGAGAGCGGTGCATACTTTTTTTTTATTTTACTACATAATATTTCCGCCGCTTAACGAGCGTTCGTTAATTTATAAATGAAAGTAGGATATTTTATATTATCAAGCGGGGTTTTGCATTTTAATTCAATGCCCTGCTGCAGCAAATAATGACCGAGCTTTACTCAAGAATCGACCTCTGCTTGAATGTAATGTAAATTAATAGAAGTAAGTAGTAAGGAAAATAAAAAAAAAGTTTGAATCACCTGGAGCACTCAGATCGATTCATATTTTTTAAAATAGTTTCTAATAAAATTATTTAATATACATTCGAATTTATATTAGAGGTTTACCAAGTTGGGATAAGTTATGTGCATAATTTGTTCGTAAATTATAATTCAGACTAAATTATGATAGTTTCCATGCAATTAAGAGCTTTCGGAGTCTGCCCAAATATTTCTAAGGACGCTCGAGTTACATAATGCATTTTCTGAGAAATTTTCATCGCCCTCATCCCCATTTTCCTTTATGTAACCTTCCGCACTTCGACGAAGCGAAACGCGGCCACTTGTGAATGTTACGTACCTAACCGACACTTGGTTAACATAATTTCTAGATATAATGTTATTGATTTAAAGTGAGAGCTTAACTCTATAATTATTGAAGACTCAATAATTAAATTTATAGACACAAAAAAAGCGCTTTGATACAATCAATTTATGGAGTTAATATATGAAAGATACACATTAAAAAATAGTACATAATATTACTACGCTTTAAAATGGTTTGGATGAAATCCAGTAAAATGTGTCTTTGTCTTTAAGCAAAGTTGAATTAATTTAAAGTAAAATCTGTCTGCATTTAAGACTCAATTCTGAAATTCAGGTAACGAGGTATTCAATTTAGACCAATATTGTTTAAATTAGAACAAATTTTACTGAATTTAATCCAAACCATCCTAAAGTGTAACAATTTTAAATATTCTTATTTACTGAGTACTGTTTTCAGAGTGTGGTTATTTTCAAAATATATTAAAATACATTAAAATATATTAATGTATTTGAAAATAATAATATTTAATGTCAAAAGAAAAACATATGTAAAAAGTAAAATTGATCATGGAGTGTTTTTTAGGATTTTGGCACGATTTCTTTATGGTTTTTTGGAATGTCTGGGTGCATTTTGATGAGGATTTCGAAGTGACTTTAAACTGAGTTGCAAGTTGGTCTGCAATTGAAACGTGCCTCATAGTTAGGCAAGCTATATCGATTCCTTGGAACCAGGGTTAGTTCCCCTCAAAACACAAACATGGGACTCGCATGCATGCGCGATGCAACCCCATGGTATGCATTCGATAGGTAGGTACGTACCAAGAGGCAAGCATAGCCCGATCAATGTTTGATTGCACCTTATGCGAGGGTTTCATTCCCTGCATTCGTCCATCCGTTGTTAGTTTACGTTTTAAAGAAACAGAAAAGAGAAAACATGTTTTCTTTGCACCTTATTAGAACTTGCACAAATTATAGGAGGGAGAGCAATGTGAAAAGCAGGAGTGGAAAACTAGATTATATGCATGGTTAAATTAGTTTAAAGTCTGTCAAAGTTTCTTCTTTTAGATTAAATTATTATTTATGAATTATTGTTTATGAATTATTCTTTATAAATTATTGTTTATGAAATCTTGTTTACGAATTATTGTTTACAAATAATTGATTATGAATTATTATCGGAGTGAATTATTATTTGCAAAACATAATTGATAAATTACTATTTGATTGATGAATTATTTCTACTGGTTGAACCTATATGGAGTTTTCATATAACTGCGGGAAATCTCTTTAGAAATTCTATAAAACTTTGAAGGAATTACTTTATAAATTCCACTGGGTTTCTATCTATAATATTTTCTTGATAATTCTAGAGGATTCCTCCCCATTTTTTGGATTTACAAAAAACCATGGCACCTCTTAAATATGGCATGAATTACATTAAATGTCTGCGTAAAAAAAGTTAAAAACAATTTCAAAAATAACTCATTTCGAAACATTCGCCAGAGAAAGAAATGATTATGACGAAAATTAATTCTGGGAATCAGGAGAACAGTTATCTATCAATTTGTCAATGATAATTGATAATAAGAAAAAAGTGAACATCGAAATTTGCACTATTTTTAATTGTAGTTCATAATGTTAGAAAATACTTGAAAATTCAATCATGTATTGGAAGTTTTTTCCATTTACGTACATTAAATTTAAAGTATTATACATTAATTTTCATGTACATGTGCATGAATTTTTATCGTTGTATTATGCACACTGCACGTTTACATCATCACAAAATGTAATGCATATATACTTGAAAACTAATGTAGAATACATTAAATTTAATGTTCGTGGATGGAAAAAACTTCCACTACATGATTGATTATAAAGTTATTGACAATTATTATTATAATTATTATTATAATTAATATTGATAATTATTATTATAATTAATATTGATAATTATTATTATAATTATTAGTGATAATTATTATTATAATTATTAGTGACAATTATTATTATAATTATTATTGAAAATTATTATAATTATTAGTGATAATTATTATTATAATTATTAGTAATAATTATTATTATAATTATTATTGATAATAAATTATTGATAATAAAGTATTTTCTAACAGTGTGAAAATGACTTTTCAACTATTTTTCCTAGTTCCAAGAGGAGCCCGTGCCTAAACTCTAGTTGAAAGAACTAAAGAAAATATACAAGAAGTAGTCAAGTGAATTACGAAAAGTAGTAAGTCGCAGTAAAAAAGAATATCTACAATTTTTACACCTCGAAATGTTTTTGATTAAATTCAGTAAAATTTTGTCTTAATTTAAATAATATTGATCTAAATTTAATGCCACGTTACCTGACTTTCAGAATTGAGACTTAAATTCAGACAAATTTTACTTCAAATCAATATTGCTTAGATTAAGACAAATTTGACTGAATTTAATCCAAATCAGGTTTAACAATTTTAAGTATTCTTTTTTAGTATGATGCTACTATTTTTATAGTAAATGGAACTATATGGAATAGTTATTTTTAATGATTCTAGTTGGTTCAACTATAAGTAATAGAAATTATAACTACATTTAATTGACCATTCAAAAGTGGAACTATTTACTACTCAAAAATGGTTTTAATTATTGGAAAAATGGTACTTTTGACTACTTTTTTTTTTACTATACCACTATGGTTGATTATGCCATAGCTATTTTTTTCAGTATATAAATTAAAAGAGGTAATGCGATGTCTTCAACATATTGTGTAATACAGAAAGTTCTCTTTTTCCAAATTATGACCATGATTTCTACTTAAACAGAGAAAAAAAACTGCTCGATTTACTGAATTTTACCCAAATACAGAAGGAACACAGAAGTGGTGGCAGCATCTTCCTATATTGTTTTTACTGTTTTTTTCTGCAAATCTTATAGAATTTTCAGTAAATCTTATATAATTTTCAGTACACCTTAGTGATTTTCAGTAAAATGAATAGAAAATCAAATGAAGAGTGTTTCGGAAAAACAGCGTAACCCCTAAAATTTTCGAAATCGTTTTCTTTATGCTAAAAAATTCGGTAAATTAGATATATATTATTCAGTGGCACGGTTTGTTTAAAAAAAATTGGGAGCGAGGAAAATGGCCCAGTAATCGCCACCTTCAGTCCAATAATCGTCATCAACTTTAGCTCCTTTTTTATTAAAATTAATAGCATTATAGTTGTTTTGATAACACCTCCTTAGAGAAATTATTCTCTACTGTGTTAAAAAATATATTTATACCACTCTAACCTCAAAATCTCAACTTTAACATGACTTTCGGCTCTCGTGGTATAAAATATTGTTCGATACTTGTGTGAAAGGTGATTTTTAGCGCACTTGACTTTTCTCACTCGCTTCGCTCGTGCGAAAAACGTCTCGTGCGCTAAATAATCATCTCTCACACACGTATCGAAATGTACTATTTTTAACACATTAGAAATCAATTTCTTAATAATTTCTTTAATAATTTCTCATTTTCTTTCTTTCTTTACCCTAAAAATATTCTTGTGAACTAGTTGTTCAAAATATTAATAAATATTGGCGATATCTGGGCACCTGGCGGTTACTGGGTGTCTTACTTTAGGTTTTTAAATAAAAAGTAGCTATCTCAAATAGGTTTTTAAATAGGTTTTAAAATAGGCTTTTAAATAGGTTTTCAAATAGGTTTTTAAATAGGTTTTCAAATAGATTTTTAAATAAAAAGTATCTATCTCATATTTAATAATAACAAACGTATTTTCTGTATAATGATTACGTAATTTCCTTGTCATGACTTCTGTCAGATTGCTTTTAATATTTAAACTGGGTAATTATTAAAATGCAGGAATTAATTATGAGCAGTTTATTAATTCTTAAGTATAGATTAACGGATATTCTTAGGGATTATTACATTAAAAAAATTATTTCTTTATTACCTAGTTGAAAAAAGTGAGAAAAAAATTATTGCGAAAGGTTGAGTTAGGTTGTCATGACATTTTTTTAACTTTGAACCTTTTTTTTATAGGAGCAGGATCAAGATTTAAAAAAAAAATCTTTTCGCGGTATCTCGGGAGTAGATTTTTGTTTTGTTATTAAATTCAAAAATAGAATTTTGGCATATTTTTTTTCTCACTCTTGAAAAATTTGATTTCCTTGAGTTAGGCTGTTTTGTCGAAACACTCTTCAAATGCTCTCAACATCAATATAATCCCCCACTGAGTATTGTTGTAAATATTGAAGGGAATAAGTTCAATCTAAAAATATTCATATGTAAGAAAGGAGGCACTCGACGTAAAGTGGAGAAAAAATTGAATGGAAAAAAGAAATGCAAAAGAGAATCAAAGAGAGGAGTGCCTTAGAAGTCATAGGAATACATACAGAGAGAGAGAGGACGTTGCTCAACGCGGCGCCGCTTGGTTTAATAAGAAGCTATCTATAGTCTCGCATTATGTTACCTCGATACATCCGTGAGATGAGATGCTGCAATATTAATACGTCTCATGAAATATTCGTCGCCATCTTGCCATTCATCTCGCTCTCGCGCTACGTGCATTATATAGGAGAGGGTGGCTGGTAGGCAGCCTCCTAGTTCCAAGGATAAAGGGGGGTGGCACCGCCGGTAAGGGGGTACGGGTGGTTGGGGATGTGAGCTAACCTACATTTTACGCTACATTTGAAACGTCTTTCGTAATTTATTAACGTTCTGTAGGCAAGCTGGCTGCACTTTAAACGAATATTGTAAGGTAGACTGAGAAGTAGGGAGAAGGAGGCACAGAGCGAAACCGAAAGAGGGTGTCCATGGTAGCGATTTCTGCAGGGGAAACAAAACCTCCAAATTACCTCCAATCGCGTTTTCTTGATTTAAATCTTATTCCATTTGTATTCGTTATTTTAAATTGCACTCAGAAAAAAGTTTATTTGATTTAACTAAAATTTGGTTGAATCAACCAAATAGCATTGCTATTTGGTCAAATCAAGTTTTGGTTAAATCAGACAAAGTTTTGATTGAATCAAACAAAGTTTTAGTGGATTCAATGAAAAATTTGTTCATTTAACCAAATTTTTTGGTCGTTCAAAAAATTTATTAGATTAAACCAAACGTTCATTCAAATCAAACAAATATTTATTTGAATTAATAAAAATTTGTTTGAAATAACCAAATATTTGTGTCTATTTAAAGAATCAGTGTGTTTGATTTAAATAAAAATTTTCTCTCAGTGTGCTTTTATTTACAAAGAATGTTAAAAAAGTATTAATTGAGAGTAAAGTATCTGATAAATTCTGGTAGTTACTATTTTTCAGTGCTTAAAGCTTGTAAGTGAGTTAAGTGAGTTGTACTTGGTTAGTGAGTTAATGTTAAACTGATGTCAGATTATGCAAAAAAGTTAACTATTTAATTTAAGAGTAGTAATGTATCGAATAGATGATGTAAAATTTATGTATGAAAAATTCTGGACTTTAAAACTGTAAATTTATGTGACCGAATAAATTATAAAAGGAAAAATGAGCATGATAAGGTGATAGATAGTTCTTTCCTGAAGAAAAAAGAAAAAAATTGAAAAAAGTTAGAACATATATTTTGAAGGTTTTTACGATAAGTACATTGACCTCGGATGAGATAGGTTTAAATCTTATATTTTTGTTCAAAAACTTCTAGAATTTATCAGAATTTTTATGGAACTTCCAAGTTCCAGATGTCTACTAAATCTTCCACAATTATTTAGACTTTACAAGAATATTCTAGATCTAGAATCTTGAAAGATCTTCAAAAATTCCCCTGAAATTTGTTTTAGTTTTCTAGTATCAAACAGAATACTCAAAAATTTTCTACTCAGGTACTTAGTACTTAGGTACTTAATCTTTTCGGTTCCTTCATATAATTTTTTACAATTTTCCTAAACTCCCCAGAATCTTCTGGAATAATAATAATAAATTTTCTAGATATTTTAAGACTAGTTAAGATTTTTACAAAGTCTTCGACAATCTTTAGATTATCCATTACAATCTAGAATTTTGCACAGATTTCTATATCCCTCCAGAGTTTTGTAGAATCCTAAAAAGTCCATAAAATGCCCTCAATACTTTTTTGCACTTTTTCAAAATTTTCTGGAACCTTGCAGGATCTTCTAGATTCCTTTAGACTCTTCCAGAGTTCCAGAAATATCTAGAACTCTTTCAGTTTTCTAATATCTACAAAAATTCCTCAAAACTTTAAACTCCTCCTACAGAAACTCCTCCTCAAATTATTTAAATGCTCAACAATATTTTGGATTGTTCTAGAATCTTTTAAAATCCTCGAGAATCTTCCGGATTGTTCTACAATCCTCAATACACCTGTAGAATTTCCTAAAAACTTCTATAATATTCGATAAATAATATTCGAGAATCTTCTAGAACCTTCGAAAATTTTTTAGACTCTTTTATAAGCTTCTTTAAAAATTCACAACAATATGCACGAAGAAGTCAATATAAAAACAGTTTCCATCCTTACCATCTGATATGAAAGAAATATAATATGCAAAATCTCTCGACAATATTTTAGACTCCTTCAAAATCTTCGATAATCTTCTGCACTTTTTCACAAGCTTCTAGAATCTTCCAGAATCTTCTAGACTCTATCAGTATCTTCCCGACTCTTCCAGAATCATCCAGACTATTTGTCAAAAGCTTCTAAAATCCTCTATAACCGTAAAAAATTTCTAAAAATTCTCTACAATATTCTACTCTGTTTCAGAATCTTCCAGAATCTTCTGAATTACTCTATAACCATTTAGAATCTTCATAGCCATTCAGACGGGAGAGTCTTTTAAAATCCAACAAAATTTTCTAAGATCCTCCAAAATCTCTTAGATTCTTGTAGACTATACCAGAGTTCCAGAGATATCTAGACTCTTTCAGTTTACTGAAATGTTCTAAAATTTGTAAAATGTCTCACAATGTATTTAAATTCTCGAAAATACTATGGATTGCTTTATAATCTTTCAAAATCTTCGCGAATCTTCTAAACTCTTCCATAATTCTTAAGATTCTTTGAGAATATTTTAGAATGCTCTAGAATCTTTGGAAATTCACTGCAATATTCGAAATCTCTCAACAATATTCTAGACTCTTCCAGAATCTTCGAAAATCTTTTGGAATCTTTTATAAATTTCTAGAATCTTCCATAATCCTCAAGACTTCTTTAGAACTTTCTAAAATTCTCTATAATCGTTAAAACTTCACAACAATATGCTAAATCTCTCAGCAATATTCTAGACTCTTTCAGAATTTTCTAAAATCTTCCGGAGTCTTTCATAAGTTTCTAGAATCTTCCAGAATCTTCTAGTCTCTTCCAATATCTTCTCGACTCTTCCAGAATCATCTAAACTATTTCACAGAAAATTCCAGGGTATCATTTTAATCGGCAGCAAAATGAGAAATATAAAAACAAAAGACCTCTAAAACTATAGGATAAATGATCCACTTCAGATCAGAATAATATCGTTGCAAATTAGAATAATGTTCCACGATTTAGTGCATTGTCAAATTCCTTCAAAATTTAGTGAAAAATTCTCTAAAACTTCTAGTTTTAGTCTGTTTCGGAATCTTCTAGAATCTTCTACATTCTTCCAAAACCATTTAGAATCTTCAGAGCTCCTCCTACTCTTCTAAAATCCAACAAAATTTTTAATGATCCTCCAAAACCTCTTAGATCCTTCTGATCGAATTCATTTCAAATCATGCAGGCCGGCGGGTGACCTGTTCAGAATTGGCTTGCCAATGTAATATGTTTTTATACATAAAAAACAAGAGAGCACGTATTTTCTTGTTCCAGTTCGTTAAATTTTTCTCACTCTTTCGAAATCCATGAAGAAATTGAAAAAATAATAAAAAATGATAAAATTAGTTCGATTTTTGGAAAAAACGATTTAAAAAATTTTCTCAAAATCCCCACCTTTTTTTTTGCTGAAATTTTTAGGAACAATAGGTATAAATATAGTCCACTTATCATAAATTTCCCACATGGTATTTTTTTTGTTCTTCGAGAGAGAAAAATTATTATTTATTTTTGCTTCGAAACCTTGCCATTTTGTCAATTTTTGAGATTTTAAGGGTTTTCTTGTTTCAGTTCATCAAGTTTTTTACACTCCTTCGAAACGGATAAGAGAAACAAAATTATGAAACGTTACCGAAACCGATTCAAACGAACTGTTTAAATGTTATAAATTAATACCGGAACTTCAGAGCGGACCTTTTCATAAATAAACGATATGTTTCCTTCC
>JBAGKK010000078.1:352326-363627 GCA_037177015.1 Euceroptres primus
TATATTTTATAATATATTTTAAAATGATCTGCAATAAAAAAGACTTATCTAACAAAAATTAACGAGTTAAAAAAGTTCAAAATTATCTGCAACAAAAATGAACTATCACAAGACCCTGATTTGGTTTAAAATGAATCCTGTAGTAGTGGATATTAAACTGTCATTTTTGTTGCAGAATTGTATTTACAATTGTTTTTTATTGTTAAAAAAATTGAACTGTTCAATATCAACCAATATTGGATTCATTTTAAACTAAATCATTTTAAACTAAATTGTGATAGTTCATTTTTGTTCCAGATCATTTTGAATTTTTTTAACTAGTAAAAAAAGTTCAAAATGGTTTGCAACAAAAATGAACTACCGCAAAACCCTGATTTAGTTTGAAATAAATCCTGTATTAGTTGATATTAAACTGTCATTTTTGTTGCAAAATTATATTTATAATTGTTTTTTTTGGTAAAAAAATTGAACGATACAATATCAACCAATATAGGATTTATTTTAATCTTAATCAGGGTCTTGTGTAGTTCATTTTGGTTGCAGATCATTTTGAATTTTTTTAACTAGTTAAAACAGTTCAAAATGGTTAAAAAAAATTAAACGGTTCAATATCAACCAATATAGGATTTATTTTAAACTTAATCAGGGTGTTGCGATAGTTCATTTTTCTTGCAGATAATTTTGAACTTTTTAAGTAGTTAAAAAAGTCTTGTGATAGTTCATTTTTGTTGCAAATCATTTTGAACTCTTTTAACTAGTTAAAAAAGTTCAAAATTATCTGCAACAAAAATGAACTATCACAAGACCCTGATTTTAAAATGAATCCTATATTGGTTTATATTGAACTCTTTATTTTTTGTAACAATAACAAATAATTATAAATACAATTCTGCAACAAAAATGAACTAATCACAAGAATCTGATTTAGTTTAAAATGAATCCTATAATCGGTAAATCGGGAGGTATCAAAATGATCCAAAAAATGGATCAATTTAATCTGCAACACTTTTATCAAAAAAAAATATATATTTTACCCATGTATTTGCAATTGTTTGTTACTGTTACAAAAATTGATCGAGGAAAAAATCTGCCACACTTTGATATTCTGAATTTACTGCCCTGCTAAAATCAAAAGAGATTTTTCTTGTCGCAAAAGAAATCATCCTTTTACCGTAAAAACATATTTTTCTGAATGAACCCCGACATTTTGAAAAGGCTTGGATCTTGGAAATTTTTTCAATTTTTTCCAATGATTACATTCACTTTCTAGTATAATGAGTATAAATTCTAAATTCATGAAAAATTGATAACATTAAAATTGTCATTTTCAAAGCCCGTTTAAATTAAAAATCATTATGATCTTGTGAAAGATTGTTCTTCTTTAAAGAAAATGCAAAATTATTAAATATTAAATATAAACAAAATATTAAACCATTTTAAAATATTTTACACCAAGTTAAAAGCAAAGACACCAAATTGATAAGAAAAATATATTTTCCACTTTTCGTACACATTTCTCGGAAACTATTCATCCTAGAAGGTTTTTTTTTTAAATTCAGAAAATAATTGTTGGTAATAAAGACTTATAGTTTCCTGTCATATTTCTTGAGAAAAAGGAACCTATTATTTCCAATTCAGAATACTTAACAATTGTTCTAATGATTGTTAAAGTCCTTTTAATATTAATATTAAGAGGAAACGCGATTATTTGTATTGTATGTATAATCTAATTATAAATACTAATCTTCTCCTTTCCTTTGTTTCAGGTGAGTACCTTGATGCTATTATCGCCTCGAGTTGCTATTGTGCCAGACGCAAATTTAACGTCGTGAGTAATCTTTGACCTGATTCTCATTTTATTACAGCATAACAAAATTATCCCTCCTTTAAGTGCGAGTACAATCATCCAATTTAACGAAAAACAAATTTCCCACCGCGATTTATATTCGGCTTTGAAGAGCAATTTCGAGATTAATACTTTAATTGCATTTGATATAAAAACTTAAAATAAATTGCCTAATGCATTGAGTGTAGCAATTAATGCACCCGATGATTCATTCGATATGGCTCAATTACTCTGTTAATAAATTAATCAAATTGAGTGGTCATCCAAATTTACTTCTTGGTCAGACTGAAATATTTATCATACTTTCGATATAAAATTAAATCATATTAAAATTTCTGTTATACCTTCAATTTTATATTATTTCTCTTATTCTTATTCTTCTTGCATACTTCAATTATTTCATTTTCATATATCTAAGGAAAAAGATTAATAATACTTTAAATGAAAAGTTGATTGCAAGAGTTGTTTTTAATGTGAGAAAGGCTGTTTTGTATGCAGAATTTTGAGGTTTGAGTGGTCGCAGGAAATGATTTCTTCCTTTTCTGGATTCTGCTTCCTTCATTCGATACCGCGCGTCATTCCGGCGAATCGCATCGCGAGGAAGAGGCCCATTAGTAGACAATCAACGTCTACGGGGCAATAATTAATGCTATCTACCGATCACACAGCGTTATGCTAATCGGCGAGTGTAAAGCGGCACATTGTATTTTGTAAAGCGGACTTTACGGCCTCGATACGCTATATAGCCGAACGAGTCGAACCGACGGTGAATTATTGGACCCTTATCATCAAGAAAATTATTATTACTCTGCTCATTATGCGACCACTCAGTATCCACATCCAGAAAAAAAAACCTGCAACACTTTCTCGTTATTCAAAATAAATTTGCAATTCAAAGTTCCATTCAATCCTGGAAACATCAAGCATTTTTCCTGCATTAAAATTTTTCCCTTTTAACAATGTTATTGCAAAATATTGATAATATTTTTAAAACTTTGACTTTAACTCGCCTAATTGTTTAAATACAAAGTGCTTTATCTGGACTAAAATGTAAATTAATTTTTAATCAGAAATCGAATCCTGGCTCGGTGCAAACGTGTATTTTAAGTTCCGGTCATTTATAGTATTTCACAAACATGGATTAATATTTATTTATATCCATTGTCTTCCGTAAATCGCGCTTTTTCCATGAATTGTGTATTTTCGTTTTAAATAATATAGTCAGTCGCAAATCAAGTAAAGCACTTTGTGTTTTATTTAGCTTAGCGCGCAACTTGAACATCGATTTCAATTTATCAGTGAATCGATAAATATCGAAATTACGTGACAGCAATTCCGACCAGTGCTTTATCAATGTTTCATTGGAGGAATAAATTTATTTTAAATATGTATGTAGCGAGAGATGAACTAATTATAGGTTAATTCAAAATGGCTCGATCGCAGCATCGATCCCGAAGACGCAGCTGCGCGTAACGAATCATCCCGATGTTCGAACGCTAATTTCGGCGGTAGACCAAACAGCGCAATTAAAATAATTTATTTTCCAGCGCCGCCGCATGATTTGAATTGCCTTCTACGTCACACAGGCACCCTCGATCACTTGTACTTCTAGTACCCTAGGTTAGGCATACTAAAAGGTATAGGTAAATCTTTTATATGCTCTATACATAACGTAGGACGTAGGTGACTAACCTTTACGAGAAGTCTATAGCCAATGATATAAAGTGCAGCCTAATCTCACCAATTACAACAATTATTCATCAAGCGATAACGATCATACTTTTTCATGATCATACCATTTTCTCTCTTCTTGGATATTTTGAATCAATGAGGAAATAGGGATTGGAAAATTTTTTATAACAAACTGCAGGGATCACGCACAGTCAGTCCCGTATTCCCCTTTTTCCCTTATTTTTCTCAAGGTCCTCTAAAATCCCTATTTTTGAGAATTTTCCCACTTTTTCCCCTTTTTTTATTCAAAGTTCTGATTAATTTTACAAGGATTATAATAAATAGAAACTTATGCTATTCAAAAACGCGTGTCACAATATTAAAATCTTAGAGATTCGGAATCTTCTAGAAACTTTAAAACTTTTCCCAAATTTTTTAAAATTTTCTAGACTGACTTTAAATCTTCTGGGGAGAGACTTAGCTTAAACTTTTCCCAAATTTTTTAAAATTTTCTAGACCGACTTTAAATCTTCTGAGGAGAGACTAGCTTAGCGCTAATACTAACTAAATAGTTATTTGACATACTTAAAATTGTTTAAATTTACAAGATTGACTCTTTTAAAAATAAATGATCTTCCACAAATCATTTCGGTTGAAATTCGAAAAAATGCCTGGAAATCGGTAAAAAAAGATGCACTTAACCTAAAACTGTACCGTGATATGTTTTGTTTCACTAAATTTTACGATAAAGTTTCAGGTTAAGTGCATTTTTTTACCGTTTTCGAAAAACTTTTTTGGAATTCAACCTAAATAATTAGTTGAAAATCATTTATTTTTAAAGGAGTTAAAATCTTGTAAAGTTTAAACAGTTTTAAATATTCCAAATAACTATTTAGTTAGTATTAGCGCGAGGCTAACTTAAAATCTCTCTCCTAGGTTCTTTCAATATCTTTAAAAATTTCCCATAATCAAATCCTCTAATCTAAACTCTTCCATAACTATCTAATATCCTCTGAATTTTCTAGAATATTCTCTGGAATCTTTTTTCTAGGTTCTCATATAATCTTATGAAGTCTTAAAGAATCTCTTCCAAAATTCTTTAATATTTTATAGGTTGTTCCAGAATCTTCTAGAATCCTCCAGAATAGTCTGCTCCAGAATTCTACAGAATATTTTAGAACCCTAGGAAATCTGCAAGATTCCCATAAGCCTCAAGAATGTCCTATGTGAAAAAATTCTATAGAATTTATGTAGAATGCATTCTATGAATTCTATAGAAGTTATACTAGAATAATTCTCACAGAATTCTTGTGAAGTCTCTATAGAAATTTGAATAGAATTCTTATTAAGATTTTATAAAATGCACTCTACATAAATTCTATAGAATTTTTCCATATGGGCTTCTACTAGACTCTTTTCAAAACCTTCTGAAAATTCTCTAGACTGTTACATAAAAAATTTTGAATATTCTAGAAAATTCTAGAAGATTGTCGAAAAATCCAGAAGATTTCATGAAGGATTTTAGAAAACTCTAGACGATTCCAAAGGTTTTGAAAGTCTAATTTGAGGAATATTTTATTAGACTTTTGAGGATTTCTTAAGATTCTGGAGATTGCAAAAGACTCAATTCGGGAATTTGTTTTGTTGAAATTTCACAATTATCAGTTTCACAATTATTCTTAATTCTGAAATATAAATTCTTATCCGCAATTTTAGCAGCTGAAAATTTTTATATGTTTATATGTAATTTTTTATATGTAATTTTATATGTAATTTCTTAGTCAGCAAATTTTTTGTTCGAAAATATTTGCTGACGGAATTTCTTTCATTAACTTCATGTATCGATAAAATTATTTTTCGGGAATTTTATAGAGCTTCTGATAATATTTTTATGAATTAACTGCTTGTTTAGTTACAGTCAATAGAATTTTATTTGTTAATGAAATTTGAGTTTTCTCATTAAAATTTTGAATTTATTAACTTTTACTGGCTTCCTCGGTATTTTTAAAAGAAACAATCAAATTTCTCCCTTTTTTCCCTTTTTTCGAAAAATAAATCCCCTATTTTCCCTAAAGTTCAACTTCTGAACTGCTGTGATCCCTGAAACTGAAGTAGAGAGTTTGAAAAAGCTTAATTTTTGAACGTGTTGGACTAAAAGTTTGAAATGGAAAAAAGGGATGAATATCAGTTGGCGACAAAGGCGTTCGCACTACGATAAAAATCAAAGGTTTCGCAAACGAGACAATTTATATTGAAGCAAAATCCAATGAAATATAGAAAAGCACACAACGGTCTGGATGGGGTATCCGAGACACAAAAGAGAAAGCGTCCGGAGCTTTGACCGAGTACCCAACTAGTGGAAAACTTTTGATTGGACAATTCATCAAACGAGTACCATTTCCGGCCCTTTTTATCGCTAGGTCAACACCATTTTTTATCACAAGCAAAACAATCCCTATCTCTCATATTTTCGCACGTCAAACTTCAAGAACGAAGACGAGTTTCGTTTTTAAGCAAAAAATATTATATTTGTTTGCAATATTGTCTTTTTCTTAAAATTTGTCTTATTCTTGAAATTTACCTTTTTCTCAAATTCTGTTCTTTTTCATTAATTAGTAATAGGGGGACGTGGGGCGTGATGGACATAGTAAATATTTTAGGCTACTAATCGTAAAGGGCAATAAATATGATGGTCTAGCTTGTTTAATAAGATTGTGGCAATATTTATTTAACAAATTTTAATTATTTTAAGGCATAAAAACTTAGATATTTTTTTAAAGAAGAGAAAACAGAACGTGTCGAATTGTCCATAGCGCCTCATCAGTGGGGTTAATAAAAATAATATTATTAACTAAATTTACTTAAATTAGTTGAAGGGTGTTTTGGAAAAACAGTCTAACTCCAGGAAATCAAATTTTTTAGAAGGGACAAAAAACGATCTTAAAATTCTATTTTTAAATTTAATAACAAAGCAAAAATCCGTTCCCGAGATACCCCGAAGCTGAATTGAACAGCGAACAGATTTTTTTAAAAGCTTAATCCTGCTTCTAGAGAAAAAGGTTCAAAGTTCAAAAAATGTCATGACAACCTGACTCCATCTGTTGCAATAATTTTTTTTTCTACTTTTTTCAACTAGGTAATGAAGAAATAATTTTTTAAAAGTAATAATCCCTAAGAATATCAGATAATCTATATTTAGGAATTAATAAGTTTCTCATAATTAATTCCTGCATTTTATTAATTACCAAATTTGAACTATTTATTTGACGTACGAGTCGTGACAAGGAAATTATATAATTTCCTTACACGAAATCATTGTACAGAAAATACGTTTGTTATTATTAGATGCGAGATAGGTACTTTCGGTATAACAATTTGTTTAAAAATCTACTTCCATATTTTTTAGAACTAGCCGTTTCACTGCGTAATGTATCTCAAATTTAGAGAATTTTTTAGCAAAAAAAAGAAAACGATTTTAAAAATTTTATGGGTTTTGCCGAAACCGCACATTTTCTCAAATTTGTCCAGTGATTAAAAATACATTTTTCAAGTTCAGAAAAAAACACAAATTTTATTTCTAGTTATTGAGCTGCTGAATCGACACAAAAAAGTTTGATTGGAAAATGTCATTAAGTTCCGAGAAAATGGATGGGGAAGTTTTCTTTTCTTTCCAGATGCGCGTGTTTTCAAGTTTGGACGCTGATTAAAAATCAAATTTTTCAAAATCAATTTTTTCAACAAAAAAAAACTTGCTACCGTGGTACAATAGTACTGAATTGATGCATGAAAAGTTTGATTGAAAAAAGTCATTGAGTTCTGAGAAAATAGTGGAAATTTTTTTTATCCAGAGGCGCATATTTTCTCAATTTTAGGCCAATTTTAATCCCATTTTAGGCGAATTAGGAAAATGACATTAAATTCTCAGAAAATGGAAGAGGAATTTTTCTTTTCGTTTCAGATGCGCGTTTTTTCAAGTTTGGACGCTGATTAAAAATCCAATTTTCAATTTTAAAAAAACTTGCTACCGTGGTACTATAGTACTGAATTGAGACATGAAAAGTTTGATTGAAAAAAGTCATTGAGTTCTGAGAAAATAGTGGGAAATTTTTTTTTGTCCAGGCGCATATTTTCTCAATTTTAGGTTAATTTTATTTTCAAAGCAAAGACGCAGAAGCAAACTAGATTTGAAGCTATGGAATTGCAAAAGGTTAAAAAATGTGGCAAAGACTTGAAAAAACTTAAGAAAAAGTGTTTTAAAAAATTTTTAAAAATACAAAAAAAAATTGAAAAGTTGCAAAAAAATTTGAAAAATGAAATTATAAAGAAATCCTTTGTTGAGAATGTGTATTTAAATTATTCAGAATTTTCTACCTAATAATCTCATTTTAGAAAAATGTGGTCACTTATGGCGTTCTACCCTTCATTTCAATTCGTTTCCTCTGGATTGAAAATTGTATTGAACACGTATTAAAAATTCTATACACATTTAAAATATGTATTTGCTAGGGACAAATGTATTCTGCGTAATTTCTGACAAGAACAGTTTTTTCTAATTGTTATTTTTCGTAATTTGGGGACGAGCCATCCAAATCGCCCTGGCCATCACGCCCCACGTTTCCTTAGTAATTTCGAGTTTCTTAGATTGGGAAATGATTAAAAGACGCTGGTGAGTGGGAATTAGTTTTCTGAGAGGAGGGAGCTTTTTCGAGTCTCGTTTCGGGCGCCTTAATTCGGTTTAATTTAACTGTGGCGCTTACCCGCTTCGGGCAAGTAAAAAAGCCAGTTTGGCGAGCGCTCGTAAAATGTTTAGTTATTGCAAGCATTATATCGCTATTGCGAATCCGGCACGAGCAGTGTCGGCCAGAAATAATCCGTGAGTAATTTCTGCCAGCTTGCAATAATAGCACTGGGCGATATATGACCAGCCACCCCGTCGAGAAACTAGAGGGATGTCGCACCCTTTCAACTCTTTGAATTCCTCCGAGCTTCCGATAATCAAATCAAAATCTATTCTCGCGAAAATCTTATTTTCTTGTCTCCGATTTACCTCTCAATTAATCAACTCCCCCATTCTCTATAAATTTAATTTGTTCTTAATGCAATTTATAATCACTTGTAGACAAACTTTCCGGTTCCAACTTGAATTGATGTTTTTAACTAAAAGATAATAAAAATTTTCAAGCATTTGGAATACAGAATAATTTTACTTCGTGAATTTTAATTTTAGATTGAGCTTTGCAGACGACTTATAAAAATGTGCTGTATCTGAAGGAATCTTTCCTCTTAGAATGTTGGTCATGTTTAAAATAAAAATAAACTTTATTTTTAAAACTGTGAAAAGTAATGAAAAATGTATTCTTCAAATTGTAGGCATGAGGCAGAGAATATTTTTAACTTTGCAGCTATGTATTTCAGTAAACAAATAAAAGTTCCTTTTTTATGTTTGACTCAGTTTTATTTGAACTTGTCGAGTTAAACAGAGAATAAAACCTGATGGAAAAGCTCGTGAATAAGAAAATTTAAATTTAAAATTAAAATTAAGGTGACCTGATTGGCGAAGGCGGAAAAACGCAGATATTTGAAAACGTAATAATTAACTCGACCTTAGCAGTCATAAATCTGGGGCGAATTTAATTTACTTGGCAAGCCAATTCCATTAAAGCTGGCCATTCGACCTGGTAGTTGATTTAATAAAATTTTTGGTAGATTTCATTTATTATTTTATACCGACAAACCCAAGATGATAAATTGCACCCGGCAGATTTTCCATTAATAAAATATAACAGTGAACAAAATATAAAAGGAGTAGGGAGGAAAGCAACGCAGCGGGCGCACTTTTTAATGCATTAATTTTCCGCGTCCTCGATTTTTCTCTCTCCTGATTTTTTATCCGGTCTTTTTTGTTTAAACAGCACCACGAGAGGGTCGTCGCAGTAAATTTCCACTATTTTCTAATTTCTTTCCGCCGATGCATGCACGACCCGGTGGTAATTCACGCACCGGGGTAGTCGCAAGACACAGACACGTAAGCGTAGGTGCAAAAGCACGCCGTGCAAACACAGTGGTGCGGGGGCGAATGCTAATATTAAAAGTAATATTTCTGGGGCCGTCCGCCGCGCGGTGGCTGCGACCACCCATCCCTCCCCCAACCCCCGAACCTCTCGCCCCTGCGGCCCTCCACCAAACTCCAGCCTTCACCCCGACTCTATTTATTTTTAATATAAATTAAACAATTTATTTTCCACTCGAGCCGAGCTGCAGGCAGGACCGAAATAGAGAAATAATGCCTGGCGCGCAATATCGAATGAAATATCGCTCGACGCCATAACGCTCGTTCTCTGCTGCTGGTGTTATTACTGCTGCTACTGGGAAGGAAAATACCTAGCTTTTGTAATTTGCAATCAAGTGCGGGTGCCTGGGCGGTAGGGGATGAAAGAAAACAGGAAAGAAATAATGAAAAGTACGAGAAAAACAGATTCGTCCGTTTTACCTGCTTCTTAATAATAATCCTTCTCTAATTCAAGCTTGTTCCTCTTTTAGGGATTACTGACCACATTTTTTATAAACTAGGGGAATAGTGGATTTTTTGAATTTCGGTGGAAGATAAAAAGTATACGCAGAAAACAAAATTATAGCAAATTCTGCAAGAATAGTGAAGATTCTGGAGTAATCTAGAATCCGTACAGATTCTTAAGTATTCTGGAAGATTCTGTAAAGTCGGTATTTTTGAAAGTTATAGAAGACCGAATCCATTTCAAATCATACAGGCCGGCGGGTGACCTGATCAGAATTGGCTTGCCAATAAAATATGTTTTTGTACGTGAAAAATAAGGGGATACATATTTTTTAAAATTAACATTGTGTCATATTTACATTTTTTACGAATCTTTTTAATTTTTTAAAAGAAAAATTAGTTTTTTGCCAATTTTACTTTCAGAACCTTGCCATTTTTGAAATTTTTGAGATATTAAGGATTTTCTGATTCCAGTTTGTCAAATTTTTCTCACTCTTTCGAAATCGATGAAGAAAATTAAAAAATAATAAAAAATTCTAAAAATTCGTTTTAAAATTTCGTTTTTCGGGAAAATCGAAAACAAATTTTCTCAAAAACACCACCTTTTTTAACTGAAATTTTTAAGAATAATAAGTACCAATATAGTCTACAATATAGTCTACTTACTATTTCCCATTGGGTATTTTTTTATTTTTCGGGATTTTTGAGATTTTATTGTTGTTCTTGTTTTAGTTTATCAAGTTTTTTACACTCCTTCGAAACAGATGAAACAAACAAATAATAAAAACTGGTAAAGCTATTTCAATTTTTTGAACAAATAAAACACGAGATTTTCTTTAGCTACCTTTCCTCGTGTTGGAATTTTCAGGTGTGTTTGGTGGTAATATAGTCTACTTATCATTTTTAAAACTAGATTGTATTTGTATTTGCAGAGAAAAAAAATTCTATTTTTTCTAGAATACAATAAATGCAAGAAGAATAAGGAAAATAGAGTTTCTTGTTTCTTGAAATATAAGTACAATCCAGTTTTAAAATTTATAATAGGTAGACTATATTATCACCCAACACTCCTGAAAATCGAAATAGCTTTCCTAATTTTTATTCTTTCTTTGTTTGAAGAAAACCTCGTGTTTTATTTTTTCAAAAAATCGTAATAGCTTCACCAGTATTCATTATTTGCAGGGAATAAAACGAAACATGCGTTCCGGTGTTAATTTGGTATTGAGACCCAAACGAAACAAACAATTTCATGTCGTTCGGTAAGAGCGAT
>JBAGKK010000078.1:365818-396418 GCA_037177015.1 Euceroptres primus
TCTGAAAAAAATTCAAAATTCTCAGCAACAAAAATGAACTATCACAAGACTCTGATTTAGTTGAAAATGAATCCTATTATGGTTGATATTGAACCGTTCAATTTTTTAACAATAAAAAACAATTGTAAATAAAATTCTGCAACAAAAATGACAGTTCAATATCAACTAATATAGGATTCATTTTAAACTAAATCAGGATTTTGTGATAGTTCATTTTTGTTTCAGATCATTTTGAACTTTTTTAACTAGTTAAAAAAGTTTTAAAAAGTGTTGAAAAGTTTATTTATTTAAATCGGTGAAAGGGCAAAGCCCTTTGGTACAAAGAAACTTATTAACTAAAAAGAACACTTAAACCTAAGTAAGATAAATTCGAAAGGTTTGTACCGCCGCGATTATAAATCGTGTTATACAGCAAGGTTCTGAACTGAGACGCTGATGACTTAAAAAAGTCGAGCAGGTTGTTACGGTTTTTAGAAAGTTTTGAACTTTTTGAACTAGTTAAAAAAGTTCAAAATGATTTGCAACAAAAATGAAGTATCACAAGACTTTTTTAACTAGTTAAAAAAGTTAAAAATTATCTGCAATGAAAATGAACTATCACAACACCCTGATTAAGTTTAAAATAAATCCTATATTAGTTGATATTGTACCGTTGAATTTTTTTAACAATAAAAAACAATTGTAAATACAATTCTGCAACAAAAATGACATTTCAATATCAACCAATATAGGATTCATTTTAAACTAAATCAGGGTTTTGTGATAGTTCATTTTAGTTGCAGATCATTTTGAACTTTTTTAACTAGTTAAACAATTTTTGTCAGATAAATCATTTTTGTTGCAGATCACTTTGAACTTTTTTAACAAAAATGAACTATCACAAGACCCTGATTTACACTGTTAAAAAATTCTGTATTAAGCTTCATACACAGTATATGAAACAAACATGCAGTACGGCCATTGAAATCTAATATACACACGCATATTAAATTTAACGCAAAAGTATCTTAACTCTAATAAAAATGTTTTAATATAAATATGTAGTATATTTAATGTACATTGTATATTAATCGTCAGCTAAGGTACAATTAAGATACTTAAAGATACTTAAAATTAAGATACATGTACATTAACCTTAAAAATTATGTGCATATTAAATTTAAGATCATTTCTAATAGTGTAGTTAAAAATGAATTCTATATTGGTTGATTTTGAACCGTGTTTTCGTTTCACTTTGAACCATGGTCTTATAATTCATTTTTGTTGCAGATCACTTTGAACTTTCTGGTTCACCCTGAACTCAAATTTTGTTTCTGTGGCGATTCTTTTGCTTCCAGAATTGGAGTGATAATAAGTATTTCATAAAATATGAACTGATTTTTAAAGTAAATTATTAAACTATGAAGAAGGAAGTCTCGAGTTCTTTTTTCACTTGAGTTCTCCATCCACGAAATATATTCATCATTAATCACCCATAAAGCAGAAAGAAAAGAACTGACGCTGGCGAGATCCGCGTCTGACCTTAATCGAAAGTTCGTGCTACATTTATCAAAAATGGCGGAACACTGAGAGAGCTTTGTTTTTCGACCGACATATGCGATATCTGGCTAAGTTATGCTTCGACCTAGACGAACACTTATTTAAATGAGAACGATTCGCAAGGGGTGAGGGGGCGAGGGGGATGGAGGGAGGTTAGAGGGACGAAGAGAAGAAACGTATCGCGCCATTCAGTGGATAGATCGCCGGTTGATAGGGACTGTAGAGACTTTAATTATCATCGCGTACAGACTATTTATATGCCAGGAAGCACTTAAATAATATTTCTCCGAGTCGAAGAGTTGAGTCGAGAGATGGGAACGGGATTACGGGAGCCTCGAACCGAAGGTTCTGATCCACCCGGCAGATAAGCCACCGTCGACGGTGGGCGGAATTGCTTATATATCGACCGGAAGTCAAAAACAATATGCGCGAAAAGGATGAAAATTGTGGGCTGCCTTCTATGCATCGTGCGCGCCATGAGCCCCAAGATTTACGAGCTCGATAGTATAGATATATCCACTAAAGATTTCTCGCGGAAGTCCGGATTATTTTACGATTGAATTTCTTCGACCACCCAGAAAAAAAAGGCTTCTGAAAATGGCTAAACATTCTTTTAAGAATCAGACCGAAAAGTTGAATCATTCATCATTCTGTTGAGAGGCATTTTAATTCTTAGCATGAAAAATTTATTGTTTTACATTGTACCGTAGGGTGGGGCTATTATGTATAATTCTTACGTATTTTTCGAGGTTTTTTTAACTTTACGCCCAAGAAAAATTTTTCAACTTTTTCATTTTACAGACAGATAGAGGACTCAATTCAGAAGAGAAATCAATAATTTTTAGATTTTTTAATCATTTTCTACTTACTAATAATAATTGTTGAAAACTTGTACCTTTTTGTACCACCGATCTTTTAAATAGGTACAACTATTTTTTTATGTTTTAAATGAATAAAACAATCTTTTATTACTGAAATACTACTTTGAATTATTATTTAACTGTTTGCGAATACTTTCTGATGATAAAATATGAAAAGAAAGTTTAATATTTTTCGATGATCATGCCATAGCTATGCATTTTATGAACATCTCTGCAAATTTGAGACAAATCGGCCCAGTAGATCAGCCGGAATCGTTGGTATCAGCTTAAAGGACACTGTTTCGGAAAGACGCGTTTAAAAATTATTAATAAATTAATATTTTGTTGTAACAGTTTTTTTGTACTCTTTTTTAGTAGTAGTTTAGTAAATAAAAAGATTTTTTGCATTAAATAAAATACTTTCTTAGAAAATAAATAAAGAAAACTAGTATATTTTTTGGCTCGAGGTTTAGGGGTACCCCCTTAAACATAACATTAATATTAACGAAATATATTTTTAGAAAAATCTATAATTTGCTTAACATCCATCTAAGATTCTAAGGTCATTTCTAATCATTTAATTTACTAGCCATCCCCAATTGAGCAATTTAACTGATCTATAATCTATAATTTAACTGATACAAATTTTCTCCTGGAAGCAGAAAATAGCTCTTTATTAAAATAATAATAATTACAGATAAATTTTTAGAGATAACATTTTTTCTTATGATTGAACTTGAAATATTTCAAATGCAGCACAAAAACTTGATTCTGTCATAGATTGAGCTACAAAATCGAAAATAATAGAAACTAAAAAGTGAGGTTAGGTTTCTGACAGGCATCCTCATATTTTATTTAGTTATATTTCGGAAAACTATCAATTATTGTGAAATATTATTTCAACTTAGCTTTTTAAAAAATTAATAATTAAAAAAGAAACAAATACCCGACTGCACAAATCGAATTTTCATATATCACCTTTGAACTAATTAATGAAAGCACAAACGCATTTATGAAACAAATTCCTTTTACCACTTAAATTTGGAAGAAAAACACGGGCAACCGAGAATTTTTTATTACTTTTGAACTATTGAACTGATACAAAGTTTGGAGGTCTGAAAAATTTTTTAAAATGCACCTACATATTTGAACAGTTTTTAATGTTTCTACAGAGGTCGCATAAAATTTCACCCTCATCCTCGGTAAAGTAGAAGTCCTTCTGAATCTTATATGCTAGGAGATTATTATTTTTATCCCCATTATCATATAGAAAAATATACTTACAGTGAGTTATACATATTAGCCCCACCATGCACGAATAACCCCACTCTACGGTATTCAATTAAATTAATGCTAAATGTCATTATTCAATATTAGGCATCACAGTATTGTTTTTGCAAAATAGACTAATTAATTAAATCATTAGCAATAAATTAATGTTAAATCCTAAATGATAAATGCTAATACAATATCAGGGATTACAGTATTTTTTTTTGTAAAATAGACTGATTTATTAAACCCCCCAATAAATTAGAAATTGTGATACAGCTTTTATGGGGCGCTAATTAGTTTTCCCTATTATTATTATTAGGGCCCTTATTAAAAAACCGGGAAAACAAGAATCCCTTTGTTTGGTCGCGGAAAATTATTAGGGACCCTAAAATGGCATAATTAAACTCGGCTCTTCCTGGGCCGAGTTTACCATCATAGAAAATCCCAAGGTATTATTATTATCTGCAGCAAAATGAGAACTCGAAAAACAAAAAAACTGTGGTAATAGAATAAATGATCCACTTCAGATGAAAATAATATTGCTGCAGATTAAAATAATATCCCACGATTTACTGTGATGAAAGCGAATAAATTAAGGATGTCACAATATTAGAATAACAAGGAGAGAGATGTGTGGGCCATGTTAGGCTCTGATGAGGAAATTTCTTTAATTTTTACGCAAGAAAAACTGTTTTTGCCCTTACAAGAACCCCATTTTCAATAGGGATTATTGGGGCAATTTCTACACGGGTTTTGATAAAAAAATTATGTTCTAAAAAATAGGGAACTTTGGAAAAAAGTAAAATTCTATAGAAAAAAAATGCTGAAAATTCTGGAAGATTAGCGAAGATTCTGGAGCACTGTAGAATATAATAATATAATAATAATAATCATAATAATAATAATAATAATAATAATAATAATAACAGCTTATAATTTCTCACGAAATAAACACATTAGAATTTTTTCCCTATCTTAAACATTAAATTATACACTCTTCTTTACCCGTTTGCAAAAATAAAAGTTAATGTTCACTTTTATTTTCGAAATTTATTTTTTTCCCCTTTTCAAATAGCCATAAATAAAGTTAAAATAAGTATATTTTATCATGAAATTAAAAAATTCCCGACCTGAAATAAAATTTCTAGGGTTTTCCCGGTTTTCTCCAGGTGAAAAATGAAGGTGAAAATTCTCGGGTTTTTCCTGGTCTTTCCCGATTTCTCGGTCTGCTAGACACCCTGAATATTCTGTGAATGTCTAGATAATTATAGAGAATTTATAAGATTCTGGAAGATGCTGAATTGTTTAGAGACATTCAAGATCTTTTTTGAAGAAATTTATAAGATTTTAAAAAGCTTTCAGAAAATCCTGAAAAAATGACAACATTCTGGAACAATCCAGTAATGCTATAATTTTCTAAAAAGTGGTGTAAATTTTCAGAAAATTTTATAATGATTTTTGGCTTTCGCACTACGATATTATTGTAATTTTTTTTAGTTTTCGACCTCAAAGAATAAAATAGGGCGATTGTGTACCCTGACATTATTATTACTAATATATTATTATTATTATTATTATTATTAAATCGTAAAGGAGTTTTAATTAGTATTGTTTGGGAATTCTTGTTTGGTATAATTGATGTGAGACATACTGATATAAAACATGTCATTTGACATAAAAGTTACGAGAAGTTAATGCGTATAATTACCAAGTGAGAACATAGCTATAGGGTCCAGGAGTCATTTCAATTTATCGCCGTAATCTGAATATCAAATTGGTTGTAAGCATTACAATACGCAGAGGGCAGCGGGCGGATCTATAAGTTCTTTTTCATTAAGCTGCTCGATTCCTCGCTACTTAATAGTGTAGAGGCTATTACAGAACCTATTTCTTTTTTAATAGGTGTCGCCACGCGAAAAGCGAGACCCTCTAATTTCTAATATCACTTGTGACATGGTCGATCGCACTAATTGCTGAGCAATCGAGATCGATTAACGATATGTCGAATATCGGACGATTTTTTATGCATCGAAAACCATTTTGCATACAATAAAGCGCCATTATGGTTGCTTTATTATGCGAGGCTATCGATCAGCTGGAGACCAGTAGCCATTATTATGCTCCGGTTATTATAACCCAATGGGATTAGCGATTGCTTTTGGTTTGGCAGACTTAAGATTGAAGGCATTACACATATTATTCTTTTATATCTATTTAGATTCATTTAATTTTTTATTGTTTCTTTTTTTAAAGAGATAACAAATGAATATTTCGATAAAAATAATTATAAGCGATATAAATTCGTAAAAAGGTCAAAGAAAAGTGAATAAAATTCAAAATCCATTACCATTTAAATGGGTAATGAAATTGCATTACAGGATGCCTCAGATGTTTAATATAAATTCATTTTTTATATTTGAATTATTTCATAAAGTATTATTATAATTGTATTTTATTAATATTATTAAATTGATTTTTAATAAGATTTTAGGTTTAATCATTGAAAGAGAAAGTAAAATAATCATCGGTACATATGGAGATAGAAATCTGACAGTAGAAACATCTGTGATGTTGCCTAGGTCAGCATGCAACTGCCGCAACATAATGGCTGTTACTACTGAAGCAACATCGATTGTAACATTTCCATTGGTAAATATTTCAGCAATTAATTCCTAAATCGTCTTTACAAATGCAGTATATGCTTATAGTTAGGTGGGAACCCAGCACTTAGAACTGATATTTCACAAGTGAAGGGAATGAGAAAATGGTAATTAATTTCTTATATGTTGCAAGAATTACAATACTTCATTTTATTTTCATGTAAATTTGGTAATTTGCATAGAAAAGGTTTTGTATAAGTATAAGTATACTCTAGCTTTGCACAAATGTACAATTCCAGTTCAGTCTGAAATTTTAAAGAATTTAATATTTTTACATTCGTATAAAGTATTATTTAAAATAATTGTTTTACAAGATTTGCTTGGAATCCACACGAAATTCTATATGGAAATTCAATTTTGAATTCCTAGATGAAATTTTCTCACATGGGTGCATAGATATTTTATTGGAATTTCAGTGAAGTTCTAGGGAATTTTCATGGGAACGATAATTGAAATCCTGCATCCACTCATTTATAATATTTTAATTTCAACTTTTAAGAAAATAGATCATTTTCGGTAATAATAGCCTGACCCTCCCTTTGTGTTGTATTCAAGTTGTACGGAAATTTCCGTAATAATATCCTCGGTATTAAAAAAAGTAGTTTAAACGTATTTTAAATCTAAGTCAATTTGATGAAATAATGACTGAATAGAACATTGCAAATACAGTAAATTAAAAGTCAGGATGTCTAGCGGACCGGGAAATCAGGAAAAATCCAGGAATTTTATTTTACCGGGGAAAAAGGGGAAAAACCCGGGAGTATTATTTTACCGGGAAAAACCCGGAAATTTTATTTAGGATCGGGATTATACTTACATTTTATTTTTTTATACTTCAGATTTTAGTAGCATTTAAGCAACTACTTGTGATTCTAACTGCATAATTTTAAAAATATTTATTTGTGTTACGAAAGTTTTAAAATATGTACTTTCGATTCATATTTGTCACTTCAGTCTGTGATTAAAAATAAGTTTGGCACGTGTAAATAAATAAGTTATTTTCTTTACGATATAAATTTTGAATTATGTTATGTTATGTATATTACGTTCACAGGATAGAAACGCGTGGCGGTCTCGGGTAGATGAGGCAATGACCTTTCGAGTTCCAAATGCCGATAAATAATAATAATAATAATATGTATATTACGTTCAAATTCCCATTTCTATGTATACGTACACTTTCAAAAATCACAAAAGGACATTTTTAACTTGATCGGGAGAAAAAAAATTAAACGGGAAAAATACGGGAATTTTAAATGGCCTGATCGCTAGACACCCTGAAAGTTCTTTAAATAGCTATAAAAAATTTTTGAACCTTATTCGAAACTTTATTTTTAAAAAATGATTTAATGATAGTTGACACCAATTGCTAGTTTTGAATGTGATAAATTTCTCTTTATGATAATTCTTTAAAAATTTTTTTGAAAAAACGTCAAAAAAAGGGGAGATCTCTCAATTTAAGGGATTTTAGGGGTTTTGGAGAAAAATAGGGGAAAAAAGAGGAATAGGAGACCGACTGTTACCCCTGCAAGGGAAAAAAGGGGAATAGGAGGAAAGAGGGGAATAGGAGGAAAAAGGGGAATAGGGAAAAAAGGGGTGAAGAGGGAAAAGGGGAAAAAGGGGAATAGGGGACTGACTGTTATCCCTGCAAGGGGAAAAAGGGAAATAGGGGGAAAAGGGAATAGGAGAAAAAAGGGAAATAGGGGACTGAATGTGATCCCTGCAATTGGATAAAAATGACAGATTTTTTCATTCAGAATCTTTATACAAATATTAGTTGTATTTTCAACGAAATCGGTCTACAGATTCAGAATGAAAAAAATCTGTCATTCTTATCCAATTGAAACTTTTGATGGCTTACTTGATCGGAAATACAATTTTCAACATTTCGACTAAAAAGAATTGATGAAAAAACTGCTTAAAATTAAAAATCCAATTCTTCCTTACAGTCTGTCAAGTAAGAGCGTGATCGGCAAATGTCGATGAAAACTGCACACTAGAAATAAATCATTGTTATAAATTGAAAGAGAAGAATTTACTCTAAGATGCAGTTTGAAAGAAATGCGGTTTTGTTTCTTTTATACGCTTCAAATCATATCGATATTTTTAATCAATTTTAGACCCAAAATAAGGCCAATTATTTTCAACTTGCTGTTACTCGGACCAAAATGATAGGAAAATTATAAACATTAAGGGACTGCACGTCCCTTAATGTTCATAATTTCTCTATATTCATAATTTTCCATAATTTTCTAATAAAACAAGAAAAAGAAAACCTAAATCCGTTGATAACTTTTCGAAATATTGAATTTCAAAAAGGTATCAACGGATTTAGGTTTTCTTTTTCTTGTTTTGTTGGGAAAAGTAATTTCTACATGTTTTATATGAAAAAATTTTCACAAAATTAAAATTGTTGACATAGTTAACGAAGAAAAATTTTGTGTTTTTTGGACTGAAACAAAAAGTCGAACAAGATTAATAAACACGAATAGACTGGCTATCGTCGTACATGGCGATTTTTTTTCTTGACAAAATGGCGGCCTTTTTTTGTTCTTTTGCATTTTTTCCAATTTTCAATAATTTTTTTCTCCTGAAGTTATGAGAAAAAAATCCCCGTGTACGACGAGAGATAATCTATCTAAAAATACACTTAAAAAATTTGAACCAAATCGGATAAGTGGTTTTTGAGAAACTTCTGCCGCAGTGGCAAAAAGACACAAAATTTTGTTCGTTATCTATGTCAATAATTTTGACTTTATTAAAAAAATTTTCAGACAAAACTTGCAAAAATTACTTTTCCTAACAAAACAAGAAAAAGAAAACCTACATCCGTTGATAACTTTTCGAAATAATGAATTTCAAAAATTCTGAAATAAAATTCACAGTGGTGTAGTCCCTTAATGGTCTTAATCTACATAAAACAAACTTTAAAGTGATAACTTGTAAACAAAAGAAATCTACTGGTTTCAAAGATATTGACCAAGTTAGAAAATAGTGATAATCGCGATATTCACTTTTTGCATTTTTTCAATTTCTCATGATAAATTGTTAGATAAATATGTCACTGATGCTCACTATTCATTTTCGACATAATAGTTGCTTTCTCTGAAAAATTCTGTTTCAGTGAGCTATTCCTGAAGTTATTTTCACTATTTTTCATGCAGATATCGCATTTAAAGCGCAATAAGGTGTGAAAGTTGCATAATCCTGTTTTACAGTAGATAACTTCGCAACCGAACCTTTAACCGAACTTCGCACTGAACCTTTAAAAGATTTTTAGGTATGATTTTAAAGCTAGCGATCTAAACTTTCCGTTTGAAGTGTTTTACATTCTCTCTAAATCTGAATCAGTCAAAATTTTCATTGATTTCATTCAGTGACCCATTTCTAGCTAATTCATCAATGAATTTTGACTGAATTTCAGTCAATTTCACTAAAATTCAGTCAAAATTCACTGATGAATTAGCTACAAATGACTGAATTTTAGTGAAATTGACTGAAATTCAGTCAAAATTCACTGATGAATTAGTTAGAAATGGGTCACTGAATGAAATCAGTAAAAATTTTGATTTAGAGAGTTCTTTAATGGTTCTTTCTAAAACGTGAAGTTGTTTAAACATTTCGGTTTTTGCTTTCCTCAGCGAATAAATTAGACCTTATTAGAAAAAATGAATACTAAAAAATAATGCAACAGGAATTGCGGCATTCTGAACATGTTGCATCTTAGAGAAAATTCTTTTCTCTCAATTTATAACAATGATTTATTCCTAGTGTGCAGTTTTCATCGATTTTTGCCGATTACGCTCTTACTTGACATACTGCAAAGATAACGAAATTTACTTCACATTCTACAAAATTCCAAAAAGGAGAAAAATCTTGACCAAAAAACATTTGTTTTCAAATCAAATAAAAAACTTCATCTCCCTGCATTCTAGGTTGAGACACTTGTTTTGATATTGAACCATAAACAAGTTAGAGGATCGAAAGAACACTTCACTATCATGGAGAGGTTGGTCGATCGATGCCTATGGTCCAGATGGACTCGGAGGTTGGGGGACAAGAGAAAGAGATGGCATAATAGAGAGTGAGAAAGCAAGAGATACACAACAGCGAAGGAGGGTGTTGAGGGGGGAGAGGGTGGGGGTCCAGAGAGGGAGAACAGAAATGGATCGCTGAATTTCTCGAATAATTAAGTTAGACCTCGGTGAGCTAGGGGTGGCCGCTTACCTACCAACATGCTCTCATACATTATGTACTAGGAGGTACATACGTGTGGAGGAGTGCGGGTGGGTGGTTCCCCCTCCCATTGCTGCAATACCTCCCCCCACTTTGTACCCAGTCGAAGCTACCCCCGAACGCGCGTGGTACACTCGGTGGCATTGGATATATACTTAATGAAGCGTAAATAATTGAGTAATGTGCTTCAGGCTGTTCGATCGCCGTTCCTATTGGTCAGAATTAATCTATTCCGGCGCATTAGCGGCCAGTATCTCTGCAAACCTGTCTAGGACTATCTATTGGCTCGGGCATATCCTAGACCCTGCAGAGTAGGTACATCTCTGTCAGTGTAATCGATGAGTCTGCGGTCAAGAGACCCGAGAAAGAGAGGATGCCTCTTTCCAAAAATCGATCCCTCATTCGATCAGAGCACTACTAATTGTTCCGAAATTGGGCTTTGTGAGCAACGTCCTACCTTGTTAGAGAATTATCAGTAGCAAATGGGAATCAGTCCATTTCATATGCGTGAATTATTTCCTTCATTAAGAGAATTACATGTTTTCTTCATTTTAACAATTTTCAGTGGAGAAGCACTTACTTTACAAGAGGGACAAAAAAACACAAAAAATTGTGAACTCAAAAAAATGTTTGGTTAAAATAACCTTCGGAATTCTGGTTACATTTTTTGAAGTAAATTTGCAATTTAAAGAAAAAGCAAAAGTTCGCTTCTGAGCGGAAGTTTTCTTTGAAAAAAGACTCACTTCTGAGAGCTGAAGTTTGATTGGAAAAAGACTCAGTTCTGAAAAAATAAATACTGCATTTGATCAAGTATGGCTGACATTGACCTTTCTTTCCAGGTTAACTTGGCTTATTCGGATAATCATGTAAAATCCAAGTTTCAATTTTATAAAATAATAAAAACTTTCTTTCGAAATGTTGAGTTGCTGAATATGGGGACAGAAGATTGATTAAAAAATTGTATTCAATTCCGATAAAATCAAAATTGAATCTTGAGGTTAGAGTTTCCTGGATTTTGAAAATCGGTTCATCACAAACAGGTAATAATAATCTTTAATAATTTCTTAATTGTCTGGACTTCGAAAATCTACAAGAAAGAATTAAATATTAAAATTGCAAAATAAGCTTTGGAAACAGGAAACGATACTAAAAAGATTGCAGGCATTTTTCTTCTATGGTTTTCCAATTATAATTAAAAAGTTCTCTGACTTTTCCATGTTTTCCTGTCTCGGATTCATTAAATTAAAATTTGAAATTAATTTAATCTCTTTCTAAATTAAGTCAAAATTATGCACACGTAGCAAATTCAGAAATTATTTTCAGCACGAATATAATAAGGACGTGCGAGAAAAGTAAATAATATAGGAAATATACGGCAAATGTGATTGTAAATAATAAATGTAGTTGACGATAAACTACAATAAAGACCTATTTATAATAATATAAGTTTGAAGAGATATGCTAATATAGGTATTCAAACTTGTACATGTATATTTATAAATTATTCAACTTTTATGGACATCTAAATAGACTTTATTCCCATATTACATCAGAAATAATTAAACTCCTATTTACATTTTAATCCCTTCATGAAATAATCATTAGGATACATATTTTCACATCAATATTTAATTAAGGAAAATGTTGCGTTTTTAATTGTAAAGTTTCAAATACAAACGCCTTGGAAGTTACATTTTTTACAACTTCTGTTGTAAAAGTGTTTCAATAGTAGTACACAAAAAAAATTATCAAAACGTGGAATATATAACTCGTGAATGAATTTAGCCTTCCAATTAGCCAGGGGGAGAATTTCTCCCCATGATTTCCGCCGGTCGATTTCTGAGGCTATCGCCTGATCGTTTCGAGCCTGGAGGCATAAACCTCTGAGGTCATTTCAATTTCCTGACCAATGCATGTCGCTTAACTTCCACTGCGATATGCACATTATACCATGGACAATTTCACTTGATACAGTAAGAAATATCTCCAAGATTAGGAGCTGCAAATGAACCACAATTACTCATGAAAATAAAATTTTTTATGATTCAAATTGCAAAGAATAAGTGTAAATTTAATCCCTAAACTAATAATAATTAGATTAGAATCCATTCCCTTTTTAAAATCAAAAAATTTAACAAAAAATTTTCGAGCTTTTTGAGTTATTTTAATTAGATCCTATTAAAATTGCAACGCTTTTGATTTGGAAGCAATTTAAGTTTAAATTGAGAAAGTTTCCAATGAGAAGCATTCCTAATTTATCATATATTGGAGTTTACAGCGTTGAATAAAATATTAAATGAATTAAATATTTAATTGAAAGATTCTGATTTAAACATCTCGTCGTTAAGTCGCTTAGAGTCATTTCTAAAATTGACACAGTTCATAATAATAATTTAAGAATCACGTTAGACTTTTAGACAAGAATAAATTTTTTATTGAAAAACTTGCGCTAGAAACGTCGATAGATTTAAAATAATGCCCATCCCCCTGAATTATGATTGATTAAAGGAAGAAGTACAATAATAAGTTTTATAACTTAACCAAATCAAATATTTCACGAAGTTTTATGGTTAGAGTAAAGTTTGACTTAACATAAATTTAAATTTCTCCATTCACCTTCGTGCTCCAAGTTATCCAGAACCCGAGTTGAAGCACTTTAATCACAAATCACCTTCACAAAATTAATACCACATTTCGTAATTGAATTATAAAATCATGACTATATAACTATAATAATAATAATTTCACCAAGGTGCGATTCAAATAAGTTAAAATATTTCATGGCAAAATGTATAAATTTTCTCATGAATTTAATACACAAGATAAATCCAACTAAGGAAAATTCTTGCCAACGTGTCATAAATTGCTAATGAGTACCTTTCAGATATTTAATAATTAAGAATTCCGTTGAATCTTTATAGATTGTAAGAAAATATTTTATATATTATATTAATTTCACTACCAAAAACTTAAGACTGAGTTCTAGAACACCTGAATTCAAGAATTCAAAGGAATTCGAAAGAATTCAAAATAAGAATACAAGATAAATTCAAACGAATAATTTAAAGAATACAGGACAAATTAAAAAGAATTTAAAGAATACAAGGAGAATTCAAAAGAATAATTCAAAGAATACAAGGTAAATTTAAAAGAATTCCAAGAATGCAAGGTGAATTCAAAAGAATCCAAAGAATAAAAGGTCAATTCAAAGCAACTCTAAGAATTCAAAGAATTAAAGGAATTAAAAGAATTCAATGAATTAAAATAATTCAAGGAATACAATAAATTCAAGGAATTCAAAGAATACAAGGAATTCAAGGTGAATTCAAGGAATTCAAGGTGAACTCAAGAAATTCAAAGAGTTCAAAGAATTCAAGATGAATTCAAGGAACACAAGATGAATTCAAAAGATTTCAGGAAGAAGCGAATCAAGGAACACTTCTGAATCAAGATGAACTCAAAAGCATACAATTTTGATTCCAAAGAACAAATCAAATAATACAAGATAAATTAAAAAGAATCCAAAGAATACAAGGCGAATTCAAAAGAATAATTCAAAGAATACAAGATAAATTCAACAGAATGTAAAGAATACCAGGTGACTTCAAAAAAATAAGTCGAAAAACACAACATAAATTCAAAAGAATGCAAAGATAACAAGGTGAATTCAAAAGAATCCAAAGAACTCAAGGTGAATTTAAAAGAATAATTTAAAGAATACAAGATGAATTCAAAAGAATGCCAAGAATACAAAGTGAATTCAAAAAATTCAAAGAATGCAAGAAATTCAAAGAATACAAGGAATTCAAGGTGAATTCAAAGAACTTAAAGAACACAAAAGAATACAAAATAATTCGAACGAATAATTCAAAGAATACAAGGTGAATTCAAAGGAATTCAATTTGAATTCCAAAGAATGATTCAAATAATACAAGATAAATTTTACAAAATCCAAAGAATCAAGGTGAAATCAAAAGGATAATTCAAAGAATACAAGATAAATTCAAAATAATGCAAAGAACACAAGGCGAATTTAAAAGAATACAAAGTAAATTCAAAAAATTTATGTTGAATTAAAAAAAAACACTTCAAAAAATACATGATAGATTCAAGAGAATGTAAAGAATACCAGGTGAATTCAAAAGAATAATTCCAAAAATCTAACATAAATTCAAAGAAATGCAAAGAATACAAGGTGAGTTCAAAAGAATTCACAGAATACAAGGTGAATCCAAATGAATAATTCAAAGAATATAAAATCAATTCAAAAGAATGCAAAGAATACAATATGAATTCAAAATAATTCAAAGAATACAAGATAAATTCAAAATAATTCAAAGAATTCAAGATGAATTCAAAAGAATGCCAAGAATACAAAGTGAATTCAAAAAATTCAAAGAATGCAAGAAATTCAAAGAATACAAGGAATTCAAGGTGAATTCAAAGAACTTAAAGAACACAAAAGAATACAAAATAATTCGAACGAATAATTCAAAGAATACAAGGTGAATTCAAAGGAATTCAATTTGAATTCCAAAGAATGATTCAAATAATACAAGATAAATTTTACAAAATCCAAAGAATCAAGGTGAAATCAAAAGGATAATTCAAAGAATACAAGATAAATTCAAAATAATGCAAAGAACACAAGGCGAATTTAAAAGAATACAAAGTAAATTCAAAAAATTTATGTTGAATTAAAAAAAAACACTTCAAAAAATACATGATAGATTCAAGAGAATGTAAAGAATACCAGGTGAATTCAAAAGAATAATTCCAAAAATCTAACATAAATTCAAAGAAATGCAAAGAATACAAGGTGAGTTCAAAAGAATTCACAGAATACAAGGTGAATCCAAATGAATAATTCAAAGAATATAAAATCAATTCAAAAGAATGCAAAGAATACAATATGAATTCAAAATAATTCAAAGAATACAAGATAAATTCAAAATAATTCAAAGAATTCAAGGTGAATTTAAAAGAATTCCAAGAATGCAAGGTGAATTTAAAAGAATCCAAAGAATAAAAGGTGAATTCAAGAGAAAGAGTTCTCTTGAATTCAATTCTAAGAATTCAAAGAATTTAAGGAATACAAGGAATCCAAAGAATACAAGGAATTAAAGGTGAATTTAAGGAATTCAAGGTGAATTTATTTATTTATTGAACAGTGTGCGGGCAATGCCCTTTAGTTGCAATCAAAATTATCTTAAAATTAAGTCCTTAAGTATGGTGACAATTAGCTTAGCCCGCGTTGTTTTCAATATGACATACGATTTTTCGAAGTGCATTTCTGAACCTCGTTGCAGAGGTTTCGAAAAAGTCTAGTTCCATACACTTTTGGTTGGCTTCCCCACATAGTCTCGTTACAACTGAGTTCGCCTCGTAGTTAGCGCGATGGTAAGCTATTCAAAGTATTTAAGGAATTCAAGGTGAATTCAAGGAACACAAGATGAATTCAAAAGAATTCAGGAACAAGTGTACATCTGAATCAAGGTGAACTCAAAAGAATCCAATTTGAATTCCAAAGAATAATTCAAATAATACAAGATAAATTCAAAAGAATAATTCAAAAATATAAGCTAAATTCAAAGAAATGCAAAGAATACAAGGTGAATTTAAAAGAATTCAAAGAATACAAGATTAGTTCAAAGAAATGTATAGAATATAAGGTGATATCAAAAGAATGCAAAGAATACAATATGAATTCAAAAGAATTCAAAGAATACAAGGTGAATTCAAATGAACCCAAAGCATTCAAGTGAATTCAAAAGAATAATTCAAAGAATACAAAAAAAATTCCAAAGAATGCAAGGAATACAATATGAATTCAAAATAATCCAAAGAGTTCAAGGTGAATTCAAAAGAACACTTCAAAGAATACAAAATAAATTCAAAAGAATTCAGGGAGAAGTTGTCACCTGATTTCAGTGGTGGTTATTTTGGTTAACCCCCCGCAAAAGACTGTAAAGTTTTGAATTAACGTAAAAGGTGTTCAATTTTTCATATACAAGTGGATTTAATGTATGCACGTGTGGTTATGCTCCGACACAATGATTTCGTGTTGCGGGATGCACGAGTGCATCGCTGATAGGGGATGGGAGACGGTATGGTGTCAGGCAAAAGGGGCAGAATGCAGAGAGCCGTAGAACCCCAGACAATAACTAAGTGGTATTCTCAGACACCCCGCTGCATTGATCGTGCAAGATGCCTCGCACATAGTACGCACTCGTATAGGTCGCGACATTAACTCTTGGAGTGCTAACCTGGTTGACAACTTTCCAAGCACCAATCTTATTTTCCATTGTCAAATTAGAAATCTCACTCAGAGCTCCTAACAAATTTAAACTTTGATTTTCACTGCAGAACGGATTTACTTGACAAAAAATACTTCTTGTCACAATTCAGAGCTGGATAATAATATAAGAAAAATGTAATTTATATATTTACAAATTTCATTCTGAATAAAAAAAGAAAGGTTACAAAAAAATAAAAAATAAAATTATTGGTCGCCTTCCATTTTTTAATTTTTTTGTGACCTTTCTTTTTTTGAGTTTTTGTAAATGTGGTTGCATGAACTTTTACAATTTATTCTTGGACATAAGTTTTCGATCCTAAATATTTCACTGAAGGTAACACCCAAGCGGTTAACTACTATTGAATTCAGATGTGTACTTGTTCCTGAATTTTTTTCAATTCATCTTGTATTCTTTGAATTCTTTTGCATTCTTTGAATCCTTTTCAATTCTTTGAACTCATCTTGAAATTTTTAAATTCTTTTGAATTCTTGAATTTCTGAATTTTGTTTTTGAGTTTATCTTATATTCTTTAAAGTTCTATTTTAAATACACCTTGAATTCTTTTGAATTTATGTACCTTGGATACTTTGAATTATTTTGAATTTGTCTTAAAATATTTGAATTGTTTATTTAAATTTACCTTGAATCCTTTGAATTCTTTTGACTTCACCTTGTATTCTTTGAATTCTTTTTAACCCCTTGAGCGGCAAGAAAAATTTATGGTCAGTGCCAAAAACTCGGAGAAAAAAAATTCCTGCGATTTCGATGAAAATTGGTACTCGAGGGTTTTCGAGGTCACTGGCTACGAATCCGCACGCGTAGTTTGAAAATTCAAATTGGTATATAAAAGATATTGGGGTAATCTCACTTGGTAGTTATACTTTCAAAAAAATATATTTTTATCGAGCCGCTAACTACCGTAAATTTTTACATTGTGGTCCGCCATATTGAATTTTCGAATTTTGAGTGTCGATTCGTAATCAGAGAACTCGAAAACCCCCGGTTACTCATTTTCATTCCAATCAAGTAATTTTTACGTTTTGGTTCCCCATATCGAATTTTCGAATTTTGAGTGTCGATTCGTAATCAGAGACCTCAAAAACCTCCGAGTACCAATTTTCATCCGAATCAAGTAATTTTTTTTTTTATTTCGTGTCCGCCGTAGTAAATCCGCCATTTTGAATTTCCAAATTCGTATTCAGCAACCCGAAAAACCCCTGGGTACCAATTTTTGCGAAAATTCTTCCAGCCAATCGCAGAAGAATCGATGTGCGCCCTATGGCGTAAATGCGCGTTTCTGGTACGAAAAAAATGTGCGCCATATGGCGTCAATGCCGCTCAAGGGGTTTTTAAAGTTCTTCGATTCATTTTAAAGGTGAATTTTCACAGAAAATTGTTCATGTACTTCTACAAGATTTTACCAATGTTTCTCTCCAAGGGTCAAGAGGTTGAACCTTCATGTATGGTTTTATTTATCATTTAAAAAAATGCTAGAAATAAGTAGAGTGCATTTTTATTATGTCCAATAGAATTTTTTTGTTATTAATAAAATAATTTTATAGAAATTAATTTCTAGAGAACTCCTTGAATTTTTACTATATTTTATTTTAAAAATCCATTTCTTGCGCATGGAACAGATTTGTAAAATATTGTCAAAATATTAACAATATTCTGTGAAAATATTATCTTGAAAAAGAGTCCCAGAATTTTGAAAAATCTTGATTATTGTGGTAGTTAATAATATTTTTAAGGGTATGTCATACATAATGATGTCACGAATTACCAACCGATTATTTATTTATATTCAGCGGGTTCATTAAGAGAAAAATGCAAATATAATGCTGTAATTTGAGGAAATGATAAGGAATTTTATTAAGGAATCGATGTTTGGTGCGTTTCAATTTTTATTTTGAAAAAAAATTATTTTGGAAAAATCTTTTTTTTCCAAAAAGTCTGGTGGCGCTTTAATTTTTATTTTGAAAAAAAATTATGTTGGAAAAATTTTTTTTTCAAAAAGTCTGGTGCGTTTCAATTTTTATTTTGAAAAAAAATTATTTTTGAAAAACTTTTTTTTCAAAATAAAAACCGAAACGCACGAGACATCGATATCCAAATATATCTTTAATATTTGTCCTAAATCTTTCCTAAAAGTTCAGCATCATATTTGCATTTCTCTCTAAACCCGCTGAATGTAAATAAAAAGTCGATCGGAAATTCGTGACGTCATTATATATCACATACCCTTAAAAAATATTGAAATAACTAAGAATAAATGGACTCAAAAATGTAACTAGAAGTGTTATAAAATTATGACTATATAACTATAATAATAATTTAACTAAGGTGCGATTTAAATTCGTTTAGCAACAATTCAAATGGTTTTGCAAGTCAGATAATTTACAACTACCACTTATCATACTTTTAATAACAATACTTTAAATTCTGGAAGGTGTATAAAAAAGAATCAATACTTGTAATCATTTAATTTTTTTAAATACGTAGAAAATTATGACCTTTTTCGTAATTTTCTGGATTAGTCGGGAATCAAATTGCATGGCAGATGAAATTTTGCTTCCGTCGAACGATTTGTGGACTATAACTTCACTCGCATGTGCATATACGAAGTTGAAAGAGAGACGGGGAAATGAGGAGAGAAATAGCGGAAGTCCAGTTATTTCGGATATTAAACACGAAATTGCGTGTAGAATAGTCCGGAAAAGCTGCTGCTCTGACCCCTATGCAACCCTCTCTGTACGCCGGCAAGTAATTCGAAAATCGTATAGGCTATTAGCGGAGAGGTAAAAATTAATCAGACCAGAATTTCCGCAAATCTTCCAATCCATCAGAGAAAACATCCCATAGAAAATAAAAAAAGAAACATTCACGAAAGCTATTTCAAATTATAAAGATTTTCTTCCTGGTAAAATAAATACTGACATTTTCAATTTTCTCCTCTGTTAATTAATTTTCCAAATAAACAAACATCTGTTTTATATCAATTTTGATGATTGTGTCTTTCACATTACGTATTCACCCTGTTATTTGCTCACATATTTACAGATAATTTTTATGTATATATTGTACAAAATTGTTGAATCTATTAAATTTAATTAAAACATCCAATTCATTATAAAAGTATGTATTTAAACGCAAATATTCTCCTGATGAAAAAAAAGGAAACTCGAAAGGAAAAGTAAAGGAAACTCGACAGAAAATCTGAGTTAAGTTTAATTTTTGCAAGTGGCAATTGTGAAAAAGTATTGAAATCGTTTCCCTTCGAGTAAACATTTTCGAGACTCTTCTGAATCTCCTCTTTTTCTTATTTTTTCTTCGGTTTTTTCCTTTTTGCGTGTAGTAGACCTCTCTTTCTTTTTTTTTTCTCTCGAGCCACCCCAGGAAGGAAAGTTAGCGCGCTCGAAGTATATAGCAGTCCCAGGGCACTTTCTTTGAAGCCGACTACCACTTGGGGGTGGTGGAAGTCGAGTTTGGGGCAGGTCGCACATCAAAGAGTGAAACACTTGAAGCTGAGATTCTACCCTTTTCGCGTAGCCACCCACTCCTTCGTTCTCCCGACCTCACCAACACCGATGACCTCCGCTCTGTATTGTCCGCACTCGACCGAAATTGGGCTCATTTTTCGCGAACACCGGAAAAGCGGCCACCGCCACAAAAGGTCTTAAAGCGATCAAGAAAGGGCGACAAGTATTTCGTTCTCTTTGATTAACGTGTCCGTTAACTTCCTCCTATAATTGCGGTCTTCATACGGTAAATTAAAATTTAACTGCCGTCTGCACTTTTTTTTTGTAAGATCATTTTTCTTTTTTGGAAATTTCTTTATGAAATCAGTTTCTTCTACAAATAAATGTGAAAAATCCTTCTCTAAAGAAAGGAGAGATGCACTTCTCCTTCTTTTAGGGAAGGATTTTTCACATTTATTTTTTCACAGTAAAACGCCGATCCTAAAAAATCTACACCATTTTTGGTGTTATTTCTAGGTGCAACAAATTTGAGAACATCGTTCTCATTTTGAGCAACTAGTGATAAAGTGTTGAATTGAGACTCTTTTTTCTTATTTTGAGAATAGTAGAATCTCGAATCGAACTATCATCCAGCTGTCAAACGAGTTTTGTTCCCAGCTATTTCCACCAAATGGATGACAATTGTTAAGTTAGAGATAATATGAATTATACAATTTTTAATTTCCTTTTGTTCAACAGCGTGTTCCTGTGATTTCAAATAAATTTGAAGTGTTTAGATACGTAGGTTAAGATGACACTATTTTGCCATGCCATTCTAAGCTTTAAAACCGATGCAGATAAAATTCTCCAGCAGCATGATAGAGTCGAACCTGTACACATAACCTGTAAAAGTTAATGTGTTGTATGTTAATTCTCGACTTTTTTATATTAAGTAGTGAAACACCAGTCATGGAAATGAAGGTCAAAAGAAAAGATGCGATTATTCTTTTTAAAACATTTCAGTCACTGTTTGGACCCTCATCAGTCAAAAAAACATTTATTAGATCTGTAAAAAGCATACAAAGAAGGTAGAAAAAATGTATAACAAAATAAAAAATAATAGGTGATAATAAAAATAGAAGATAATAATACTCCCGCTGACTTTATCTTCGTATTTTAATTTATACCAGGTATGTTGTTTTTCTTACTGAACTTCCACTTTATTTCCAGTTAATTTTCTGAAATATTCAGTTTTGCTTTGACTTTTTCGTTATGAACAAATAATAAATGAACAACAACAAGAATCATTCTTTTAAATAGTACTTTATTCTTTTTCAAAGTGAAGTGTTTTTACTCTTTCGCTAATGCTTTACAAATATTAATTTAAACAAAAAAGCTATCATACAGTAGAGAATTAGAGATAAAAAGAAAGGATAGAAAAATGAGGAGTAGGTAGGAAGAGTAGGTCTATAAATGAGGTGTAAATTTTTTTTTTTAATTACAACACGAAGTTTATTTTAAAGCGTAAAAAAAATTTGGAATTGCACACATTTACTATCAGCCCCCCCCTCTCTTTCCCTGGAAAAAACATAAGATTAAAAAGGCCTGAAACAAATAGTTAATATATTGATTGTCAATATATTAATTATTTGATTGTAATAATTAAGTTGTATTAATGATTATCTCATTAAGCGAAAAGTGGACAAAAATTTGTTTAAACAATTATGTTTGTTAAATTGAATTAATTATTAACTCACCCTTAGCGGAAAATTGACAAAAAGTTGAATATTTCAGGAAAAACCGCAACTTTCTAGCATTATTCAAAGAGAAATTATTAAAAATAATAATAACTTGTTGAAACAATTATGTTTGTTAACTTGAAATAATTATTGCCTCACTCTAATTGAAAAGTGGACAAAAGGTGGAAAATTTTAGAAAAACCGCAACTTTCTAGTATTATTCTAAGAAAATATTGTTATAAATAATAATAAATTGTTTAAAAAATTATTTGTTCACTTTAGTTGATTATTGCCTCGCACTAACTGAAAAGTTGAAAACAAGTTGAAAAATTCGGAAAAACCGCGTTTTTCTAATTCTATATTAAGAGAATATTGTTATAAACAATAATAAATTGTTTAAACAATTTATTAAAACAGCTAATTTCAGAAGAAAGTAATATTTTAAGTATTAGAAACAATTTGTACTAAAAAAACACCTAAAAAAAATCATAATTAGCACTAAAAATGCGCAAAACTCAATTTTTCACTTATGGGATTTTTTGGGACCCTATAAAACAGACTTATGAGGGTGATATTTAAAATGTAATTGTTGATTCATATTCTATAGCCAATTGTGAAGAGAAATTTCAGTTTCAACTCGATTCACCTAATATTGATGATTCTGAATAAAATTTACAAAAACGTCTTTTTCATGGGAAATACGTGTTAAACTTTATGGGGCTTGCAGAACCTCTAAACATAATTTTTTTCCAAAAAAAGGCATTTCTTTTTTGTAGATTCGAACAAATTTGGGAAGTAAGAGCATGAAAATTCATAGAAAAAAATTTGTACCACCCTAATGCACATTCAGTGCTACTGGAGTCGCAAAATTCGAAAAAGTAACTTTATTGTATGGAGGGCTATGCAAAAAGTTCATTTATTTATTCCTAGAGTTTCGTAAGAAACGCAACTACATTCATGTTACAGCCGGGAAGTTGAAATTTGTCGAATTTTCATTTTGAGATTTTTGACAAATGAGCTACAACAAAATTAACACCCGCGGTTTTCTGTGACAAATATGGAAAATCATTCTCTAATAAAAGGAGAGGTGTCACAAAAATTAGAGTAAGAGTTTTTTTTATTGTTGTCGTGAATGCGCAATGCTTATTAGTTGATTTGATTGTGTAAGTCGGCACTTTCAAGAAATGTACGCTATTTATATTTTTGCTCAAGTGTGAAATTGCAGTTAAAAGTAAAAAAAAATCATTAATATGTAAAAACTTATTGTCACAATTCTCAAGTAACCAATAAATGTGTATGTACTTAAATTTAGAGTGTCAAAAATAATTTTGAAAAATATTGAAAGAATTTGGTAGCTATGTAATTAAACATTCTCAAGTTTTAATTATTTAAGAGTCTTCAGTTGCAAGATTGAGAGTCATTACTCTCTCTAAACGTAATTAGATTATGAAACGTAATTAGAATAGAATGGTAAATTAGATTATGAACGTACCTTTGTATAATTTTATTATCCTTTAATTTATTAGTTTATTAAAAAGAATTTACGGTGTTTCAAAATGAAATGACAATTATGAAAAAGTGTGCAAAGTTCGAAAAAATAATAAGCTTACATTTCTGAAAAATTAGAAAAAAATTTAAATTAGATTACAGTGGGATATATTAATCAATTACGATGCAAAAGCAACCTTCTCTAAAACGCAATAAAAATCTTAAGACAAGAACAATAATGATCGACCTCGAAAAATGAATAAATTTCATTTTTCTTTCAATTCGTCTCCGAGCAAATATATATTGCACGTTTCATGTCATCATGTCACGATGACTCATCGTGACATTGATTCATAAATTATTTACGAAAATCAGCGAAGTATTTTCTTGCTAGCAAACTTCGTTGAAAATAATACAAATTTCGAATGCGCCTAATTAAAATCCAATGAACTAACAATAAGTTCTGCCAACAGAATTGATTTACGTCATTGCCTCATTCTTTTCTTCAGTAACTATCTATTCTTATTAAACCTGAATTCATTAGAAATATCTGAAAAATAATTGAAAAAATTTGACATTTGAGTGGCGTTACATTTAAATTAATGTATGCGATTATATTAACTTTCTTGTATCCTAAGCATTATTACATTATGACAGGATGTACTTGGTATGTATAATCATCAGTGAATAAATAGATTATAAGATCGAGATCCCGTTTGCAGGTCATGAATCGATATATAAAGGAAATAGCATGAGGTATGACGCCATCTCTCGTCTTTTAATATATAAGTGGCTTAGAAGAATGTGAATTTCGTTTTTTTTTCTTTTTTTTTCTGTTTTAAAGGAAAGGCAAATGTATATATTTTGTGATAGCTGATGTAATAACTTAAAATGACTAAGCGAATTTTATTTCATTGAAACCAGTTTCAGTATTTTTTGTAGTCTTTGGAAGTACTTATATAATTAAATTTTTTATTTTCCGTTTTTCCACATGGCTACTTCATATTCAACCTATATTTTATATAAACCTATACTTATTAGATACTATCTTGACTACAATTTAATAACACTGTGATTTAAATGTAAATTCAGATGGCATTTGGGGATCGTGAGTGGCTCTATTTTTTCAGCACACTGTCGCAGCAACGACAGCACAGATATTGCAGTATGGCTTGCGAGGCATTAATTTTTTAATTGCTTTCTGTTTTTACAAGCGATTTTGCGCTGATCGAAAAATCATCGCCCGCTTCGTTTCCGACCGCGGTTTCGATACAGCTGTTTGTCCGGCTCTCTCTTTCCGAACACACCTCCCCTCTCTCTCATTCTTTCTGTCCATTTTTTGCAAACGCGGCTTAAAAATTAATATGCATGGGATTGGCGAGCCAAACGTTTATCTTGCGTTTGATTTCGTTTTGATACGCCGACAAATTGCATTCGCAAATCAAAGACTATCCGTGACCAATATTGACTGGAAATTTAACTCGAGTCAAGATCAGAGAAAACAAATGTCGAAAGATGAAACATGAAATCGTAATTTGCACTCGAATTAAATTGTTTGCTGAAGAGAAATGTTATTAAAAAAAATGAGAATGGTAATTAGAATTAAAATTTCATACCTCACAACTCTAAAGTTAAATTCAAGTTCTTTTGTACATGAAGAAACAAGCTAACAATCGAAATTCTGAATATTGAACCAACACAAAGAATCGTCAAGTGGCAGCAAGTTCCGAATCAATCGGCGATTAAAAATTAATAACGAATATCAACAAAAGACCAAATCGATAACGAGGTCGGCGCTTCATTACTCGAAATTAAAAAATCGTCCTGCCAATTGGCTGAATAAAAATCACGGCCGGACTCGTTCTGTAATTACAAATATCCACACGAGTGACTGTTGAAAAACCGGTAAACAGATTCGTGATCGATGGCTCCCTCTCCCATTTTTATTTCACCCCCTCCCTTTTTAGTCTACCCCTGCTTGCTCTTTTTTACCCCGTGTCGCGAATTACCATTGCAAACGCCGTTGGTCGAAAGAGGGGGTGGGATGACGGTAGCAATATAAAACCCGGGGCTCGCAAAAAAAAAACTTTCCATGTGATTATTAAAGAATAAATTTAAGAAAAAGAGACAAAGAGAGTAAGCATGAATAAGCATTACGGAACTGATAACGCCTCGGGACCTTTTTAAAAACGAGAATTTTAACTTCTCCTCATTCATAAATCATATTGAGATTTCCCAGGCTTTGTTTATTTTAATGAAACTTCTCTTGTGCATTCTACATTCAAGAAAAATGTAAATGAAGTTAAAATTTTTAAATGAGAATTGTGAAACTATTTAAAAAAATATTCTTCAGAATAACAACGAAATAACTGTAAAATCATTGAAGCTGAATTTAGAAATTTAATCAAAAGAGGAAGAAGTTGGGCTTTTGAAAAACAGGGATGCGTAAAACAAAGTAAATTTTTTAACGAGCGAGGCTGTTTATTTTTTATAACTTCCTGTCGAATTGGGCACATTGGCCACTGCCGAATTAAGCCATCGAATCAAATTGAATTATCGTCGATGCTTAAATATCATTGTTTCGACGAAATAACCGAGCTTCCGTCGTAGCATAATCATTTTTATAGCTTTTAAAAAATGCAGGGATGCACACCTATCGGTCTACGTACACACTCACATGGGACGGAAATTGTCACTTTTCATTGGGAGACATCCCCTAGGTCCCCACCAGGGCTTCGGAAACTCACCCCACACCAGTGATTCCACCACTCCCTTCGACGTGTGGTCAGTGCACGATATTAAAACGGGGCAGCGCGAAAATAATTACATTTAATAATTGGCTAAAATATCAGAAACGAAAATTAGTTCATCGAGCGACGCATTAATTAATAATTTCATAAATAATCGAAAGAGTCGCCGGGGTGACATTTTGTGGCCCTTGTGTCGTTTATAAAAAGTAATTTTAAACCGAGCTCCTCTTTCCACATTTATCCAGTTATTGAAATTATAATTGGACCTTTTTATGTTGCTGGCATAAAATTAGTATTTTTGGTTTATAATAAATTTTCATGAATTTTATTCTACCAGATTTTTATTCTATTTTTATAAATTTTCTAGGATTTTATTCCACTTTTAACTGTGATTACACAAATAATCATTTTCAGCTTAAAAGTAGGAACAGTTAATTGGCAGAGGACATGGTTGACAATGCGATAATTTAACAACATCCCGTTTTGCCATTGGAAATCAAGTTTACAAGTCGATTGATTTTCCTTGCAACGTAATCTCATTCATAAATCCTATTCTGTTTTTTGTTTCCAGGCAGAAAATAGTTCCCGTTGGGAACTTTAAATAACTTTGTCATTAAAAATTGAAAACTAAGGGTTTTTTTGAAAACTGTGATTAAAATTTTAGTCAATGATTAACTCAGTTTAACCACTCATGATTGGCCGGTTAAGGAGTTAACCTTTGATTAACTTTTTTAATGAGAGTTGGTGAAACCGGCCCTAAGATTATGAAACTAAAATTAGAATGTTTCGAGGGATTAACCACTAGCAATTTTGATGTACAGCTGAATTAAAAAATTCAAAGAATTAAAAAATTCAAAGAATTAGAAAATTCAAAGAATTCAAAGAATTCAAAAGAATTCAAAGAATTCAAAAGAATTCAAAGAATTAAAAGAATAAAAGATGAATTCAAACGAATTCAAAGAATACAAGGTGGCTCCACCAGAATTTAAAAAATTTAAAGAATACAAGATGAATTCAAAAGAATTCAAAATTAGAATACAAGATAAATTGAAAAAAATAATTCAAAAAGTACAAAATGAATTCAAAAGAATTCAAAAGAATTGAAAGAATACAAGGTGAATTCAAAATAATTGAAACGAATTCAAAGAATACTAGGTGAATTCAAAAGAATTCGAAAAATAAAAGGTGAAATCAAAAGAATTCAAAGAATACAAGGAGAATTCAAAAGAGTTCAGGAACAAGTGTACACGAGAATTCAGTAGTGCTTGACCCCTCGGACTGTTTTAATATTTTATTAAATTCATCAAGACTTTCATTCGTCTGACCGCATTTTTTTTAGTTTGATCGATGGAATGAATACAAATGCTTTTGGACTTTTTCATCGTAAAAATCCTTTTAGAGATCCATCCAAAAATATTATTAATGCCAAATGCAAGTGCGAGCGAGTTTTCCGTTCTGAATAATAAACATTCGAAATTAACACAGGCTGAAAGCATTTTTACGAGGAAATGGATGCAAATTTAACTCCTCTCTTATATAAAAAAAAATGTGATTATTCTCAAGGATATTTTTAAACCTTCGATTTTAAAAAAAAGAACATTATTTAAAAAGTAAGTCACTCAAGCGATTAATTTATCTAAAAATTATTCAGCAAAATATTAACTCCTGAAAATAAAACCTAAGTTATTCATCCTTCTTAATTTCTAAACTGAAATCAATTTGAATAACGAGTAATTATAGAAAAAAAATCAAATTACAGGTCCTGACTAAATTTTCCGATGCTAATTTCCCTTCTAATTATTCAAGAAAGTGCAATTTGTGTTTAAAAATGGCTTGGATAATAATATTTTAACCAAATAACTCTTGAGATATTAGCTGGGGTCGATTTGCGTCATAAATTATTTTTATACATCGCTTTGAATATTTTTATAAGCTGAATGCTTTGAGCAGCTGGCCTGATTCAATTCTGACTGGAAAAATAATTTAAATCTATCAGGCGCTTCAGAATAACTCGATACAAATATATCAACTATTTCGTTTCCACCGGCAATTTCTATAAATGCAGCAATCGGAAACACCGATCAATCTTCGTCAAATTATCAAACACGTTAATATTTCGATAATTCCACTCCGGACATTTGAGAATAATAAATTTCACAGAGATCGTTTTTTTTATTTTTGTTTGAATTCTCTTAAGGACAGAAAATTATTATGAGCAAATAAAAATCGAATCAACTTTGACATGAAAATGGAATCAAATCTAACGCAGTCATTTTTTATCGGCAAATAAAAATGCTTGAACAAAAAAGGCTATAAAATTAAAAATCAAATTTCTGAAAATTAGTGGTTTGAATAAGTAGGGGGTTCTAGAAATAGAAGTGGTACGAACTCATGTACCAACCATTTCCCCCTGGGCTGGCAAATAAATTTGAAAGAAATTCGAACGTAACAATTTGTTCGGCGAGCGAAATAACGGTCAGTGTTTTGCAGTAATATTTCACCGGAGCAGTTGGTATTAATTCGTAATATGTTACCGAACAAACTATACGAAAGCCCGTACCTACCCCCGCGACACCCCCTTTTCGCCCTCTCATCCCCCGTGACAAAACCCGTTCCACAACCCTCCTAATATATGGTCCGGTATTATTGCAATGCAATGGACAGAATACTGTCAAAATTTATCGGTGGCCGTTTTTCATGCGCGCGTCAAATGAGTGAACCGATTAAAGCGCGCGAATTAGCCGAAATTTCTGCATGGACGTCGCAATCGACAAACCAGTGGGGGAAACAAATTGAAAAAAAGAGATATCCTAGTACCCAAAAAATAGCAAATTAAAATTTACCTCGGCTAATCATGCAATAAAATATTTGTGGAAATTAAAAAACAAGCGAGATGGTAACATAAAAATGATAGAAAAAATATTCTATTCGTTGGGAATCGAACTCAGGCCGGGTCTGCAGGTTTCAAAGGTCTGTCGTCAATCCACTGTTCTCCAAAAAGGTGAAATGGGGTGAGTTTTTCACAAAAACAGACGGAAATAGAGGAATCAATTATACTAATTACAACAAACAATCCAAAGTAAACTGTGGGGTATTATTTTAATCTGCAGAAATATTATTTTAATCTGAAGTGGATCATTTATTCTATTTTCAAGTCTTTTGTTTTTCGATTTCTCATTTTGCTGCAAATTAAAATGATACCTTGGGATTTTATGTGTACTTTTATCAGAAATTTTATATTCAATTTAATTTACTTTTATATTAAATCCTTAGTTTAGTCCACCAATGTTTTATAAAAATGGTATACTAGTAATATAAAACTTATGTTTGGAAAATCACAAATTTTTATTAGATTTAGATTTTATTCACACATATATACCCTTCTTGGGTTTTTACACACACTGCGTCCCTTTTTCTTATACCGCTATACTTCATTAATTACACCATTTAATATTGAAAATAATTAACTTTTTCACAATAAATATTTTTTTCACAATTATACAATTTAAAATTGAAAACAATCGTAAATATAAAATCAACGTAGAATCCTTCAAAAACTGGAAAACGTAAATTGAGAAAAGTTTGAAATTCAAAACTGTATAATTCAAAGTGTTCAATATTTAATAAATTTAGATTGAATGCATATTTAACTAATTGCTTTGTTTCAAATTTAAATCGTTCAACAATAACACAATTTCAAATTAAAAGTGCCTAAAAATGGACAAATTTTAATTCAAAATGTACCAAACTCAGTAATGTCGAATTCAAATCATTCAAAATTAAATTTTTTGATTTTATTTACCCTATAAGACCGGCATCTCTTTTTACGTAAAGAAAATCATTTTTTTCAACTGATAAATGTTTTTTCGCATGGAAAATTTTTAAAAATGCCACTTTTAAAAAATTTACCTTTTGAATATTTTCAGCTAAATAAATCAACTTTTCAATGAATTTCTTTACAGAAGTAAAGCGCAGTATTTAATTAGTTATTTAATTTAAGCGCAGTACCTGTAAATTTTTTCAGAATTTTTGCAATTGAAATTGGTAGAACTATTACAAAAAATATGAATTCTTCGAACGTAGCAACTTTGCTACATATGGCGCTACAAAGTTTAAAGCCATCCAAAAAGAATTAGAATGTCGTTGAATTTTTCAATTTTAGGGGTATGTGATAAATAATGACGTCACGAATTACCGACCGATTTTTTATTTACATTTAGCAGATTTATTAAGAGAGAAATGCAAATATAATGCTGAAATTTTGGGAAATAATAAAGAATATATTTAGGCATCGATGTC
>JBAGKK010000078.1:398484-422502 GCA_037177015.1 Euceroptres primus
TCTTTCTCCTTCTAATAAAATTCATTTTGAAATTTTACAAATTCCTGTAGAAATTTTAGTATGAAAAGTACTATAAATTTTGGCCTTGGTAAAATGATTTATTGTACACTTTCCCCCACAACAATAGAATTATTCGGTTTCGAGTTATTAAGCAAAATAAGGCGATCTCAATAACGGTGAAGCATTTCACTAGTTAGTATATAAGGAAGTTTCAAATCCTTATTTTTAGCATTACTCTTGCGTGCGATGCGATAAGTTAGGTTTATGTTTACTTATAATGTATACATATGAGTATATTTAGCGAGCGTGTGTATTATTTACTGCATTTATATGTGTTATAATAATGCGTATTTCCCATTGACTATCATTTACTGGGAAGGAATTGGACGACAACTTCCGAATTCTCTTCCATTTTTTTTTATTCATTTCAAAACGTCTCGAATGACTCACAATTTTTAGTATAGTCTTTAGCAAATATCAAAAGGCTAAAGCCTTTTGATATTTGCGAAAAAGGGGTTATATCACCTTGACGTACTGCAAAATTAGGCTTTCTTTAGGAATTTTTTTCTTCGCTATTAATAAAGCAACAAAAAATGGTTTTAAGGGTTTATTCCATATGTCATTAGGTATACAAAACAATTTTCTCTTTTTTTATTTAATACAAAATGTCGGCGTAGAAGTAGCTAAAGCGAAACCATGTTTTTCAATTTGGTGGGCAGTACAACTCGAGCAATTTTCATCCGATTGACTTGAAATTTTAACTGTAGCTTCTTAAATAGATTATCTAAAGCGGTGCACAAGATTATTAAAAAATATATATTTTTTGCAAAATAGCAGCAGTTTTAAAAAACTCTTTTTTTTTGGTAAAAAATCAGAAAGTTCATTTTTCGATTACGAATGGTTCTTAGCCGCCCAAAGATCCTAATTTGTTTATAAAAAATGTTATTGGTAATTAATCGTAAAAACCATGTATACTGCTTTAGATAATCTATCTAAGAAGCTACAGTTAAAATTTCAAGTCAATCAGATGAAAATTGCTGGAGTTATACTGCCCACCAAATTGAAAAACATGGTTTCGCTTTAGCTACTCCTACGCCGCCATTTTCTATTAAATAAAAAAAAAAAAAGAAAACTGTTTTGTATACCTAATGACATATGGAATAAATCCTTAAAACCATTTTTTTGTTGCTTTATTAGTAGCGGAGAAAAAAATTCCTAAAGAAAGCCTCATTTTTCAGTACGTCAAGGATTATATAACCCCTTAATATAAAGACCCGATTTCCTTAAATCGACTGTCCCGAAGAGAACTGCCTTAACAAAGATTTCCGAAAACAGAGTGTATCAGCTATATTCTACTTCGCTAGAGTGTCGTATCTGTGTGTATTAGTAAATGGAGATGCGACACTCTAGCGAAGTAGAATATAGTTGATACATTCTGTAATCGGAAATCTTTATCAAGACAATTTTCTTCGGGACAGTCGAAATCGTAAAAGATTATACGTAATCAGTAACTAAATTTCTTTCTGTGTATGATACAATCAAAAATTCGAAATTGTAAAGATTAGAAGCTTCTAAAAGAGAAAGAATGCAAATCCAAATGCTTGAAAATATAAAAGCACTAAATTCAAATTTCAAAAGCTTGCAAACGGAAATCTCCCGCAAATTGTAAAAAGTATCAGAAAGAAAAATGAAAACTAAAAATCACAAGCAAAATCACAACAAATATGATATTCGGGACAGACATGGGGAGCTTCTCTTTAGCAAGCCTTTAACTCGACTAACCCTCAACTCTTGACTCTTAACCCGTTTCGACGCTCGACTCGTGAATGATAGGTGGGTTGGTTGGTTCGAGGGGGGGGGGGGTGACACTCGAAGTAACGAAGTGGAGGTTTCGGTCTGAGTCGAAGGCTCCTTGCGGGGCTGTATTACATTCTTTTTTAATAAAATGTACGAGTTATTCTCTGCCTGTCTTTTCCTCTTCTCTGTTTTCCGACCATCCCTTTCCTCTTTTGCTTCTTCTCGTGTGTCTCGCCTTTCAGATTTTTCTGTCTCTTTCACGTACCCGTCCCACTGCGTCGGTGCATTCAGGCATTTACGTCGAGAGACTGCGCGACGATGATAATTAGTACCTATATAAGGGGGATGAAATATGAAACCCCTAGAGTACGCCGTGCTGACTTCTCTAGGCCTCTAGAGGTTTACCCTATCATGCTGCCACAGGCACACGCCGTAGAAAAAGACGTCCATCCACACCGCGACCTCTTTTGCGACCACCCTTTCTCAGCCTTCTTCAGACTACTTTCTTGTTCTTAGATTGTATCACAAAACTACTTTATCCTCTGTTACTAAATCATAAATCCTCTAGGAAACTTTCTCCGTCTATTGTCCTTAAACCGGATGTGCAGCGGAAGCCTACATTGTTAAAGATGAAGGGTCGTCGGGTAAACGGACACCCACTGGGGTGAAATCAAAAAACGAGGTTCAAAATGACATTTGGAATGCAATTATGCACCGATTTTAGATTTTGTTTTCGAAAACTTAAGAACTAAATTCTTTAGAGATTGGTGAGAGTAGATTTTTTATTTTTTTGTTTATTTAATTTTTATGTTAATACAAATAGCGAAATGAATGTCGATTTTTTGAATTTCATTTTTTATCTCCTAGAAAAAATTTTTCTTATATTTGTCGTCGCTTAGATTCACTGAAAAGAGGTATAAGAAAGGAAAAAAATTGTTAGCTTGTGACGATTGTTAACTTGTAACAATTAACAATTGTTAATTGTTATAGACAAATTTTATTAACAAATAATCGACATTAGGGATTATTCGTCTTCAAAGTATATTTCTGCTCTGAAATCGCTTGTTTTCATCGTTAGGATGATACGTGGCCATTAAAATTTAAAATTGGATGTTATTAATTAATTCTATAAACAAATTATACAAACAAATGTACATCGCACATATTTATAGGCAGAAAGAAATCTTTTCTCCTTCTAGTCTTGTTGTAATTATATTACCAATGATGTTTTCTGAAAAAATTTTGCCATTCGTCAATATTTGTTTATTTTATAAACAAATTATATAAAAATGCACATTTTAGGAGTTTTTAAGCGAAACGAAATCAATTTTTCTTCTAATCTTGTTAAAATTATATTGTCAATTATGTTTTCTGGAAAAAGTTTGCTATGCATCATTAATCGTTTATTTTATAAACAAATGCACATTGCAGATATTTATGGGCAGAAAGAAATCGTTTTTCTTTTATTATTTTTTAAAGCATATTGACTATGGTGTGTCTGGATGAAATTTTGTTATTCATCACTCTTTGTTTATTTTATAAACAAATTAGGTAAACAAATGCACTTAGCTTTATTGAATCGTGAAAGAAGCGCTTCGAAAAAAGCAACCATCTCCGAGAAAACGCTTGTCAAAGGAACGGCGCGTCCCAAAAAACGCCGATTTTGACTCAGGAAGAGTTGCATAACTTTTTTATTTATTAATTAAAAAATAAAACTAGAAATACGTCTAGCACTATTACTTAGTTCTTTTGAATCCTGAAAGGAACGCCTGGAAAAAAGCCACCCCTTGGCAAAGAACGTCCCCAAAAATGCCAGTCCTGACAGAGAAAAAGCTGCATAACTTTTTTATTTTTGAATCTAAAAAAAACTGAAAAACCGTTTCGATCTATTATTTATCTCTATTAAATTGTGAAATGAGCAGGCGGCAAGAAAGTAACGACTTCGGAGAAAAAAATTATCAAATATCGATTTCGAAGATGATATTGAGAAAAACATGATTTCTTTCAACTGTTTCACCTTCAAATGTGTATTAATACTTCATCCTACAAACAATGCTTTTTTTGCGACTTCACAACTCTCAGACATGACATTTTGCGGCCATAAAGGCCAAAATACTCTACGTGGCTCATGGAACTTACGCCCTTATGCACTACTTTTTTCCCTTGACCCACTTCCAAATCAAACTGGACCATAATTTTCTACAAGGATATGAGTTAGGTCAAAACAATTAATTTAAGACAATAAAGCGAAATTCCGAAATTTGGCACTTACGCCCTTTCGCCCGACGACCCTACAAATGTTAGAAATTTCCGGAATTGTTATGCTTCGAAAGGTTTTAAAACTTAAGACACTTGAGAAACCGTGTCTGAAAATTAGTACAGTACCGGCGAGAAATATGAGACCACCTGTTTTTTGTTAGTTGCATAAAATCAGATAATTTTGATAATATACAAATTAAAACTTTTGGCTGAAAGTAGCATGAAAGATATTAAAATTCTGTGTCCAATTACCTCAAATTGAAGTATTTTTGCCCATTTTTTCAGATGATATTGCAAAAAAAGTCCAAACTTTAATGTTTTTTAAAATTTTGAATAATTTCTGAAATAATGGATATTTTAGGTGTGCTTGGGCTCGTTTTAAAGATAAGTTAACGTAAAATATGACCATTTTGTCAAGAGTATCCTACACTGTGAAAAAAATATTTTTGTTAGAATATGCTCTTGCTATCTACCAAAAGCAGATGCTATAGATTTCAAATAATATGCTCTGGCATGTATCACAGAAAACCATTGGTGTGAATTTTGTTGCATCTCATTTTGAATAATTTAAAAAAATTGAAAATTTCATTGTAATTTCAGATGTTTTCGAGTCTCACTGTTGTTGCAACTCATTTTGAGGAAAATTCATCGTTAAATTGAGGATCGACGGTTTACTGTGATAGTATGGCTGTTGAATCAAAATCTACTATTTTTTAATCAAAGTTTACCATTTTCAAATCATGTGTGATACTTTAAATTCTTTAAATTCTTAAATTAATACTTTAAATTCTATAGTAGAGTACCGGTCACGAATTTGAGACCACCTGTTTTTTGTGAGATGTATAAGTTCTCCTCATTTTTTTAATCTACGAAATAAAATTTTTTCCATAAAATAATACGAAAGATATTAAAATTCTGCGTTAAATAAACGCAAGGTGAAGTGATTTTGTCAATTCTATAAGGAAATATTGCATTTTTCGATTTTCTCGAAAACTTCCAATAACTTACAAAATAAGTAAAAAATTTTAATGACCTTGGGCTCATTTTAAAGATAAATCTTCCTAGAATTTCACGAATGTATGGAGAGAACTCTCTAATTTTTTTCTAGATTCTGCCAAAGACTGACCTTGGAAAAAAAAGTTGTAAAATTTCAAATAAAGCGAGTACTCAGAAACATTAATTTTACAAAATATGGAAATTAATATTCCTATGTGTTCTAATAAAATTTATTAAAATGCAATATAAACTGATTTTAAATATTTTTTTTTAATTGAAATTAATCACTAATTTGAAATTAATTTATTGAAATTATTAGTTATTGAAATTTTACAACTTTTCTGTGCCAAATTCAGTCTTTGGTAGAATCGAAGAAAGAAATTGGAGAGTTCTCTTTAGACATTCATGAAATTCTGGTTTATCTTTAAAATGAGTCTAAGGACATTAAAAAATGTTATTTATTTCGTAAGTTATTGAAAGTTTTGGAAAAAATCGAATAAATATTTTTGCAATATTTTCTTACAAAATTAACAAAATCACTCCACTTTGGGCTTATTTAACGCATAATGTCAATAGATTTCGTTTTATTTTTAGCACAAAATTTTATCTCGTAGGTTATTAAAATTAGGAAAACTTAGGTATGTCACAAAAAATAGGTGGTATCATATTTGTGACCGGTACTTAACTGAATTTTCATGAATTTGCCTCAAATTTCAGTTACGGTGACTGAATTTTTCTTGTATCTTAAACAAGTTTGACCATTCTTATCCAGGTTTCTGCACTAAAAAAAGTAGGTGTGGTAAAGTCAACCATAGTGGTTTAGTAAAAAAAAAAGTAGTCAAAAATGCCATTTTTCCAATAGTTATAACACTTTTTGAGTTGTAAATAGTACCACTTTTTAATGGTCAATTAAACGTAGTTATAATTTCTATTTCTTACAGTTGAACCAACGGGAATCAATAAAAGTAACTATTCCATATAGTTTAAATTACTGTAAAAGTAGTAGCGTTTACTACTTTCCGTAATTCGCTTGACTACTCATTTTATATTTTCTATAATTCTTTCAACTAGAGTTTAGACACGGGCTCCTGAAACTTATAGCAAAAATAGAGGAAAAGTATAATCATTTTTACTAAGAATTTTTTTCAGAGAGGGTCATCAACGCCCAATGATGGAACTGTTGTTTCCATATTTCCACACATATTTCAACGTAATCTACATTAAGAAACACATAGTTTTAAGTGCCACAAACTCCAAGTTTAGCCGTTCCAAGTTTAGTTTGTAGGCTCAGAATTGTGTTCTATCTGTGTTTTTGTTAACTTCACTAGAGAGTCAAATACAAATTGCAATTTCGTTTACCTCATTATTAAGATCAACCTTTTTGTATTTACATTTTTTTAAGTACATCGTACTTACTTTTAAATGGACATAATACTTAAAGTTTAAAACAAAAAAATGTCAAATTTTGTTAATCTCTTAAAGATATTATGAAACAAAAGTTTGGTAGATACATAGAACAATACGTCTCTAAAAAAATGACATTTGCCTTTCATTTTAATTCTATCTATACTCAAAAATGAGCATAATTTACTTTAAACAGCTTGAATTTATGAAATTTAATAAAAATATAGGTTGAAATATAAAAAATTTTATTAGATGATAATTTTCATTTAAAATTTCGACAAAAAGTGGAGATTCTAATTCTCCATTTTCTCTAATACTCTAATTCTGAGCCCGCGAGTTATACGTATCAAAAAGAGAAGCCAAGCAGTTTTTGTATAATTCCTTAGCAAATTCATTAGAACATTCCTTAGTGAATTCTTAGGGCAATTTCAATGGTATACTTTTTCATGTGTACGCTTCTTATGGAAAGATGAACCATTGGAAGTGGTCTGAGGAATACATGGGAAGGTGAACCATTGGAAGTATCCTAAGGAATATGCTAAGAAATGATACAAAAAGTGCTTGCCTGTAAGTACTATCTTCTCTTTTAGAACACTCAGCTCGTTAAATATAATCACAGAAAAAACTAAGGATAACATTTGTTGCCGGTAATTTTTTAGAGGGGTAAATTCTTATTCAGATAGCTTCCCTTCTATCAAAATAAATGTGTTGTTATGGAAAAGCAAAATAAATTTTAACTGATTTTTGGCTAATCTTTTGGCTAAAAAATAAATTTATTTTTAAATTGCCCTTGACCTGCAACGGCGGGGTTTTTGAGAATTAAAAATGATGCCACAAATTTCCGACCGTTCCTTATTTATATTCAGCGGGTTTATTATTAGAGAAATGCAAATATAGCGCTGAAATTTTGGGAAATGATAAAGGAGGCATCGATGTCTGGTGAGTTTCAGTTTTTATTTTGAAAAAAATTTCTTCTCCTTCAGTGTTGCCTTCAACACTAATTTTTTATTACCAAAATTTAATGCAACCTAGGTGGCACCCTTGTCCTTTTCTAAAATTTCTTTCTGCTTTAACAGCATAGTCGCCATGCTGTGAAAAAATTACATTCGACGGACTTCTAATTACAATAATATATCGATCTGTTATTTTAGGAAATGATAAAAGACATAACCGAGCATTTACGTTAACTGCGGTGCAAATTTTATTTTGTAAAATATGTTCAACTTCTTCATTTTAAATTATTTTAGAAGAGCTTTAGAACATAATCATCTCATCTCATCATTTCTCATCATCTCATCTCCATAATATGAATTCATAATGTATCACATTTCAGGAATATAAAGATATGGAATATCTTTATATAAAGCGGGTTCACTATTAAATGAATCAAAATATAGGGCTGAAAATTTGGGCACTCATAAGGAATAAATATGGGTATCGATGTCTCGTGCCCTTGAATTTTTATATGAAGCGGAAGGTTGTTTTTAAAATTAAATTGTGTTCACCTTCAAGTACCGGTGCGTTGTTGGCGTGATTGCACATGGACGACCTGAAATATTTTCGTTTATTATTAATTTTTGGTGCATTTGCAGCTAACTAAAAAAGATAAAATCGATATTATCATAAATAAGGTTAATGAAAATATGCGCGAAATCTTATTTGTAATTAAAACGAAGGAATAAAGTCGCTGAGTACAATCGAAGTGAGAATGCGATGCTGTCAAAGCAGAAAGAAACTTTAGAAAAGAACAAGGGCGCCACCCAGGTTGAATTAAATTTTTGTTATAAAAAATTAGTGTTGAAGGTAGCACTAAATTTGGAAAAGCAATTTTTCTTCAAAATAACAACTGAAACTCACCAGACATCGATGCCTCAATATATTCTTTATCATTTCCCAAAATTTCAGCACTATATTTGCATTTCTCTAATAATAAAACCGCTGAATATAAATAAGGAACGGTCGGTAATTTGTGACGTCATTATGTATAAAATCCCCCTAAATCTCTCTTAATGTAGATTAAGTTGAGGTGATCTTTGGGCGCTGATGGCTCAAAATGGGCGAACTTCTTGATGAAAAAGCTAAATTACCTCTTTCATGTAACTGCAGAAAGCTTCAGTTAGCTGCTGAACGTAAAATTTTCTCTGTTAAGTTTCAGAATTTTCAATTACAAATATTGTAAAATTACGTTATTTTAACGGAATAATCAGTTATTTATAACTGAATTTTCCTAAATTTATCTTAAATTTACGAAACTGCAACCAAAGTTTCAGTTACGGAAACTGCTCTCTAAAAATTACCATAGAAATTTCTACCATGTATTCAGTCCGAATTGAAAACGGTAAAGATAAAATGTACGTTAATAAAATTTTATGTCCAAACTTACAAAAAGTGACTATTCTTAGAATAAATCAGCTAATGTTTTTATTATCTATCTGAAACTAAGGGCTGTACACGTATTTGTCAATATAATTATTTTAATTTAAGTTCCTTTAGAAATCTTTCGAATCTTTAGAAATGAATAAACAAACACATATTCTAAATATTTGAAAATTCTAAAAATATATTTATCGGTTAACAGTTTCAGCTTTATGATTTCCTTCACGACCGTTTTTAGTTAGAGGAAGCAGAAAATTTTCGCGTTTCAGTGTATAGCAAATAATAAAAAAAGCTTTTTAAAAACTAACTAAAAGTAATTAAAGTAATTTGAGAGAGAACTAATTAAAGAACTAATTAAAAGTAAACGAGTATAAATCTTTCGCCTCCCCTTAAGACAATAATTGTGCAGAAGAACACAATTTCTCTTCTGTGACTATAAAATAATCACACTTTACTTAAAATTAAAATTATATAATTATTTAATAGTTTGCACAATTCCGTATAATTCTCGCTTTTCTCGATCGCTAGACACCGCGTTAAAAGAGTCAATAGACTTATTTAGAAATAATATATTTCGAATCGAATTTGAAGGACTTTAAACATGAACGGTCTTAAGCCTTTAATATCTTCATCTTAATCTCAATTGATTGCATTTTTATTTTATTATTAAAATATTTTTTATTATTATTATTAAAATTATTATTATTAAAATATTTTATTATTATTAAAACACTTCCCAAAATACGAAATCAGATCCTAATTTAGTTCACGTTTCAGTTACTTTGATCAAATTATTTCAGTTTGTAATAAAAATATTTTTATCGAATAGTAGAAACCTAATTAATTATTTCCTCTTACCCCATCCCTGCTGGTGATTAAGTAAATTCAAGGGAGACACTTACCTGAAACAAAAAAGGAAACATTTCACTAAAAAATGTTCATCAGAGACAACAAAGATAAACTTTTAATAAGTAAATTTAAAATGATCCAGCATTTCAAGCAGGAATAAAAATGATATGTCCATAAATTTATCAGAGTTGATTCATTTGGGAGTAACACTTTTTTGCAAATTCGTTAATGTTTAATATTCCCGCATCAAAACGTAATGAATTCTTGCTACTGTATGGTTACAAGATACAATGTTTAAAGCACCTCTGAAATTGGATAAGTTCCTTTTCAAACTGTATTCTCGAGTTCATAAATACTTGTTCTACTTTTCCCACCTATTTTCAAATACTTTAAATGTACTTTCAGGAATAAATAAATAATGGTGAAAGAAGGAGGACGAGGACGTTCGCAATAAAGTAGATAGAAGATGTCACAGTGCACTTCTCCAGAACAAACATTTGCGAGTTTCTGCATCCATCTTTTCTTCCTTCTACTCTTCCATTTCCTGATTTTTTTGCCTTCTTGTTTTGCTGAGAAACTAACAGGAAAATAATACCTCGTTGATTGGCAATTTAGCTTGAGATTGCAGAGAACTGCTTGTAGACAGCCTGCGTGGTGGTCCAAGAAAGAGGAAAGGGAAGGGCAGAAATAGAGGTTCGCAAGAAAGGCAGCAAATGTTTTGCAAGCTTTGAAGCTATTGTCAAAAGCTACTGACTAGTTTAAAGATTGATAATTTGGAATTTAAGAAAGTCAAATCAGACCGAAATCCAACTCAAATCCAAATCCCATTTGGATATTTGCATATTGGATTGATAATTTAAGGAAAATTGAAATTGAAAGAGAGATTGCATAAATTTCGACAAATTGCAATACCAGAAAACCCTCTAATCTTTAGCCTTACTTTATAATTTAAAACTATAGTACGATGATTCAAAAATAAATAAGCAAGTAAAAAAGTAATCAAATACAATTCAAATTTCCAAAAATTGTCAAAGGTAAAGTCAAAGCCATCTAAATCTCTGTGCCATAATTTCGAAAAATATTTGACTATAAATTAGAAAAATTTTAATTTAAATATTAGAAGTTGCCAAAAATTAATAGCGAAGGCGTTTTCATACAGAAATGACGTACTATATGTAGACGTACAATATTTAAATTAGACGTACAAGACGTACAATATTTAAATTTATATTTTTATAATTTGTAATCAATAGTTCTTTTAAAATTAAGATACAGAGTCCGGTGCTTTTGTAATAAGGGAAATGAATTTGAAATCGCATAAATAAATTTTCAGTGCCAAAGGTCAAATAAACAAAAACATAGATTTAAGTTTAAAATGGCTACGTTTCGGACGCTACGTGACCCCTTTTCAAGCCTGCAGTAAATTTATTATAAAAAATTAATTAAAATAAATACGTAAATTCTATACATAATAAATCATCATAATCATAACGAAAAAAATAAAAGTTTAAAAAATTTTCTAACAGTAGTAAATAACAAGTATAGCAATTAAATCATTACCTGACACTAATTGAAAAGAAAATTGAAAGAGCTATGGATTTAGTTAAATCGGAGCTTATTGGATCATCCCTCATCCCAACATTGTGATTCATTATCCAAATGTTTAATCGAAAAATGAATGAAATTATAATTTGTATATTAATGTTGACAACAGTAGCCATTAATATCACTGTGGAAATAAAGAAATTCAAGATAATGTCAAAAGAAATTTGGTAAAGTTAAGGTTAAGGTTAAGTTATGAAAGTGCATAAATGAGATTATAATCACAAAATGATAAAAAACTTACCAAATTTAATATAAGTACACATTTTTGCGATTTAGGATAAACCAAAATAAGGTTACATATGTTTAATAAAACTCACATTTTTGATTTTGGAGAAAATTTTGAAGAGCAGAAACACGAATTGCAAATCAAAATTAGTTTTTACATAATAAACTATAAAAATCTGTAAGTCTGGAATTATCGTACCTAAGATTAATACATTTCTTTTTTTTGTTAATGAAGAAAGATTCAATTCTTAAATGTTTATTTAAATTTTTTTCGAAAGATAGAATTTTTGGATGTTGAATTTTTGGATGATTTTTGGACTTATAGATAGAGCTAATAAATTATCTTCCTTACAATTCAGACCACAGAACATCAAATTATTGCAACAAATTTTGACTAGTAATGGTTATCCACTTAATTTGATTAATAGATTATTTAAAACCAGAATTTACAATATTTATAATTCAGGTAATAAAGAAGAATCAAAAATTTTTAAAGCTTTCACAGTAGTTGCCTACATATCTAGTATTACGGATGAAATAGCTGCAATATTAAGACAAAAAGGTATGAAGGTAATTTTTAGACCAACAAAGTCTAATTTAAACTTATTTCCATCTCCTAAGGATAAATTAGATATTTTAAATAAAAGAAATGTTGTTAACTTGTTCAACTGCTTAAACTGTGACCGGTGTTACATTGGACGCATAGGTAGACCATTACATTACAGAATTAATGAACATCAACGTCATAATTTAAATACAGATAATACTACGGCACTTGAAAGTCATAGAATTGAGACCGGACATAATTTTGATTTTTAACATCCAAAAACTCTAGCTTCCGAAAAGATTTAAATAAACGTTTAACTATTGAATCTTTCTCCATTAACAAAGAAAAGTTATTTATTTTGACTATTTTTCATGCAGATATCGAATTTAAAGCGCAGTAAGGTGTGAACTATTCTCTTCTTCAGCGAATAACTTTGCAACCACTGCAGGTTTTACATATTTCTAAGAATAGATTTAAAGCTTACATTTCATAATTTATGTTTAAAGTATTTCACATTCCTGTAAGACTTTTTAGTCTTGTCTTGTCTGAACATGTTTTTTGTTTGTTTTTCTAAGCAGTAAATTAAACTCTTTATAAAAAATGAATGCTCACAAATAATATTACATAAATTCTGGTATCTCCAACATATTGCGAACTAGAGTAGTGAGAATTAAACTCTAAAATTAAGGAGTCAAACCAAAAAATAAAAAATAATAGCTCAGTTAAGAAAAAATGTGCTAGATCTATCACAATCAAAGGATTAGGTTGTAACGTAACACAAGTGCATATATATGCGCGAGGCTAGCTTAAACGAAAAGAAAAAAAAAGTCAGGAAATAAAAAAATCTCCGCACATGTGTGGATTCTAAACTTGCAGACATGTAAGCACCCTAATAAAAAATTCCTCATTTGCAAGAGCCTCTCGAAAAAAATATGTTGCACTTAGATGACGAACTGCAGTCTCCCAACCCTGAGTCGTTTCTCTCTCAAAAGGGGTGAGATGACAGGAGACAAAACGCAGCTTCAACGCATTGTTTCGATGTTTCAATGAAGCGGATACAATACGAGATAAAAGGTGAAGTTACCATTGGATATGGACATGCATACAGGAATTCGATGGTCTCCTATCAACAGCCAGTTGGTATCATTTATTCTCGAACAGACATACTCTTTCAAGAAACTTCTCCTTCCCTATATTTTTGCCATTTCGACGTTTTCAGGGGAGAGGAAGAGATAAAGAGGGGATGCAATGCAAGAGAGAATGTGTAGAAATGCAAGAGGGAGGAAGCACATGTGCAACGAGGGGTTGATATATATTTGAGGACAGATACACCGGTTCCATTATAAGCTCTTAATGAGACAGATTTGTTATATGCGACATTTGTGCTTTTTTTTGGTGCGTGCCCCGATAACAACACCTTTTCGGTGCCATTGTTGTGCCGTTCGGCCATTGTCTGGTTGAATAACATAATCTCGTAATAACCTACTCAACCGGAAAGCAGACACGGTAGGTTGGCCGCTCTTTTATATCTCATGTATTATCGGCAGATTAAAATCTGGGGATAAAAAAAAATAAATTCATTTGATTGGGAGAGATGAATGTTTCACTTTTATGATATGAACGTTATGATGCATGACTGCATGAGACCTTGTTTATCCTTTTGATAAGAATAAACTGAAATTTTCCGTTTTCAAAACAAATTTGCTCTCTGACTCAAGGCAAAAAAGCAGCATTACAAATACTAATTGCGCTTTCTATTTGTTAGACTTAATATCTACTAATGATGATTAAATATTGAATATTTTGTCTATTATTTTTTGCAACATTCGAGGGAAGCTGTAAGTTAATAAGTTTGATAAATGAACTTATTCTGAATTAATCAGATGCAATTGTGGCACACTTGAGAGGAAGAACTTTGCTCTAGTCGATAATGTAGTTAGTGGTAGCAGAATCACGTAGTCAAGTAGTAACAGACTACTCGTCCCAAGTAGTTCGAGGGTCGGAGTAGTCAGACAGTAGGAGTGCACTCCGTGAAATGCGTGCGAGGTGAAGCGACAAAAAATGTTGCCTCTTTAGAGTTTACACTTTAGACTCTTGCAAAAAAGTGCTAGTTTTACAAATCTTATTGAAAAATAACTTTAGAGAGAATAATGTCAATTTTTTTTAAAAATCACATTAATTCAACATTTCTTGAGTAAAAGGGATTTAATTTTAGGATTAGAATTCAATAAGGCATTGAGAGATCTCCAAAAAAGAAAAAAATAAAGCTTTTGAAGACTTAATAACCAAAAAGTTCCTACAGGAACTTTAATAAAAATAAAAATTGAAAGAGTGAGACAATGATGTTCTTTGTTCTAATTTATTTTTTAATGTTTAATTGTTCTAATTGTTTTTGTTCTAATTCTATAGAAATTTATTTACATATAAAATGATCCCAACAACCTTGAAAGGTATACCTTTCAAGGTTCTTGGGGTCATTTTATAAACGTATATCACTTTTTAAATGCATACATAAAATGAGCCTAGAATGAAGTTATTTTGTCAATTCTGTAAGAAGATATTGCAAAAACGGTGCAAATTTTAATGTTTCCTTCAGTTTTGTATAACATCTGAAATAATAAAAATTTCGCAGTAAATTCAAAATACTGATCAATTTTTATAACAATCAAAACTAATTGAAGACACATAAGAGAAATATTAAATTGAAAAAACATGGCAAAAATATTCAATTGAAGAAACATGGGAGAAATATTCATTTGTTTTGGGATAAAACTATTGAAGATCAAATTAATCCATTTTTTTGATCATTTTGATAATCAGAAAGTATCAAAACGATAAAAATATGTCAATAATGTACTTAAATTAGCATGCGTGACATTGAATTTCAATTGCTATAATTAATTTATCATTTTGATACTTCCTGATGAATCAGGAAATACCAAAATGATCAAAAAATGTATTAATCTGATCTACAACAGTTTTATCCAAAACCAAATGAATATTTTTTCCATGTTTCTTTAATTGCTTTTGATTCTCATGAAAATTGATCAGCAACGCTTTGATATTCTAAATTTACTGTGAAATGTTTATTATTTCAGATGTTGTATAAAATTGAAGGCAACATTAAAATTTGCACTGTTTTTGCAATATCCTCTTACAGAATCGACAAAATGATTTAATCCTAAGCTTATTTCGTGCATAGAATCTTGATAGCTTTTAACACTTTCAAGAAAACAAATATCTCTCGTATTATTAAAATTTAATAGAACTTAATCAATCATAAAGAAACAGATGGTATGTCACTTGCGGCTTACAGTGTATTCGACCCTGTTTACGAAAATGTATATTTAACATGAATTAAAATTCAATGTCAAGTATGCTACTTTACGAACATTATTGAAATACATTATTTATTGTATACAAGTTATGTACACTTGCTTCCATGGATATACGTAGGGTATATAAAATGATATATAAATAAAATGATATAAAGAAATAAATAAAATAAAATAAAATAGGGGAGAGTGACTCAATCTGGATAAAAAAGTTTTGACTTTATAATAATTAAACATTTTACAGAAAAAAGAAAAGTATTACGTACCAAATTGAAGATAAAACATTCCTTTAAACAATACCAGTAACGTAACAAAGATTATATCAAATATTTATCCGTAATAATTCTTTTTCTGAACAATTGCGCTTTTATGCAGATGAGGATTTGGGACCACGACCCGGATAATTAGGTTTTACAGCACTCACCTGTTAATTGATCAATATCTCACTTGATCTCATCGAATAGCATTTCAGCACTGCTACTTTTGAATGTTTTTGTCTTGCCGAAAGTAATATTTTTTAAATATATTGGAAAAAATACACCAGCTATTATCTCTATTGTATTTACTATTAAATGATGACAGCCACTTTTGCCAACTTCAAATGCTGAAAAAATTTGTCAAAATAGCTAGTTCTTTTATGTTGGCAAAATGCGTGGGTCATTTGAAAAACTTTTGAATGTATTTCTCACAACTTATCTAGATCGGGAAAAATGACAATACCAATAAAAACATCTTAATTACGTTGTTTGTGATAATTAAAAGTCTATTTCTGTGGATAGTTTTAAAGCCAAATGTTCCGTGAATACAAAGAACAAAAGAAACAGTTGTAAAAAAATCCTGCGGCAAATAAGTTGCAAACCGAAAACCGTATTGTGACACAAACCCTTTCTGATAATTTTATTTATAAAAAATTACTCCAGTTCCTTTAATTTAAATATTTAGTCATTTTTACGTATTATTCAGGTCGGGAACCTATCCAGTTCTGAACACTTTTCCCTAAATGAAATAAATAAATAAAAATAAAATAAATAAAATAATAAATTAAAAAATAAATAATATAAATGAAATGAAATAAAATGATATAATGATATATCAATAAAATAAAATGATATATAATTCCTCCTAATAATAGTCACAACAATAATTTAAGTGTTAGTCAATGAAAAATAGTACAATCAGCCGAATCTTTTAGAAAACTTTTTTAGCTTGCCCTTCATAAGCTCTGGAAAAATATTATGATTTTAAGCTGATACTTGTGTTTATTAACAGCTTAAAAAATGGTTTATAAGTGTTTTTCCATAAATAGGATGAAACCATAGAAAAGTATTCATTTTATTTATGCGATTAAGCAAATAAAGTTATTTAATGGATTTACAAGTTGCACTCAGAAAAAAGTTTGGTTCAACCAAAATCTGGTTGAATTAACCAAATAAATGCATTGGTATATGGTTAACACAGGTTTTGGTTGAATCAAACACCGGTTTAGTTGACTCAATCAAAAATTTGGTTCATTCAACCAAATCTTTTGGTCGAAAAAAAAATTTATTAGATTAAACCAAACGTTTATTTAAATAAAATAAATATTTATTTGAAGAAAACCAAATTTTTTTTTAAATAACCTAATATTTGTGTCTATTCAAGGAAAAAGTGTGTTTGATTAAAATAAAATTTTTTCTGAGTGCGTTTGTACACAATTTAACTAAAAAAATGTATAACGAAAACAAAAGTACAAAAAATTAATAATTTTAACTAATCTTTTTAAAAATAATTTTCACTCTTTTCATTTCATTGCCATGAGAAAAATATTTGGTTGAACCAATCGAATTTTGGTTGGTTCCATCCAAGAATTTTCTTGTTATACGGACAATTAAAATTTGGACTGACATAACCAAAAGTTTTAGTTCATTTAACAAAAAATAAATAATTTGGTATATTCAACCGAAGATTTGATTGAATAAACAAAATATTTGGTTGATTCAACCAAAATTTGGTTAGTTCAACCAAAATTTAGTTGGTTCAGCCAAAATTTGGTAGGTTCGACCAACATTTTTGTTCAAATCAACTAAACGATTTTGTTGAATCAACAAAAATTTTTTTCAGAATGTATAAATTTATCTGCTCTTTTTCCATCAAATGCACTCAGTAAAAAATGTTGTTGATCGAAAAAATCATTTACTTGATTTACACAAAAATATTGATTAAGGGAATCAAAATTATGTTGAGTCAACGAAATGTTTTGTTAATTGAATAAAATCTTTGGTTGGATATACAAAATTATTTATTTTCGGTTAAATCAACAAAAACTTTTGATTGCCTCAAACATTTGGTTCTTCCTAAAATAACGAAATTCCATGGTTGAAGCAATTGAAATTTGGTTGATTCCATCAATCATTTTTCTGAGTGTGGCCTCAATTACTTATTAAGAAAATGTCATCTTAAAGTCGTGGACAAATTCTGAAAAGCAAAACTGAAGTAAATCGTTTCCGTGGTGTTAAAAGCGACCTTGAAACAGCAAAAACAGTGGCACGTGCCGGAAAGTTTCGTTTCCAGTTTTCCCTGGGAAATTCGAAACCTCGAACAAATCCGCAGGCCGGTATCGCGTTTCCCATTCCACGCCACACTGAAGCCGTTCACGGCTCACGAACCACGACTCACGGATGATGGGCTGCGGGCCACGGGCTAAAACGCCAAACTGTTTTACCACGACAACGTGCTAACGATTAACTCACCAACACCACCGCCAACACCATCACCATCACCATCACCAACACCAACAACGAACGATGCCTCTGCCGGCTGCACTATCGCCCCCCCCCCCGATCCGCCCGCTATAAACACCCCCATATGCCGCTATGTATGAAGCGTGTTCAACCCATCCTCTGATTCTGTCCTCCACCGCCACATCCACCTCCTTCTCTCACGCCCCATCTGTGCGCTCGACACCCGATACCTAATTATGTTAAACGCTTCCGGATTTTGCGGCCGGATTATGCAGCCGATCATTCGTCCGATCAGTGTTCGCCTCCACTTTTTGTTCAACTCTTTTTAGAGGTTTTCAGGGTCTAGGAGAAACGAAAATCGACACGAGTCGTCAATTTGTACGGATTAAGAGGGAAATAGGGCGGAATAAAGATTTAAATTCCACGCGCGCCCACAGACATTTTTAACGATCAAGGACGGTTTAAGGGTTTAGGATACGGATTTGGCTTTGATTGTGAGCTTGAGTAAAGTCCGGTTACAAGTGGTGTTGCATTGTTTTTTCTAGTTATTGTGTTTTAGTTGAAAGCAGATGGTGGATGAAAAAATACTGGAGAATCGGGTTTGCTTAACTTTGTTAGTAGGATAAGTGTACCAGTGGTTGAACGCGCTGGAGTGGAACATGATTTTTCAAATAAAAAATAACAATTATTAACAGAATTATTTTAAACCTCATTAAATTTATAAAAAAGTATATATTGTTATATTGTATATTGTATATTGTTATATTGTAAAGTATATATTATTTTAAACGTCAATAAATTTACAAAAAAGTATATATTGTACAATTTTATCGTACAATTAATGGAATGTATTTTTTCAACGAATGTAAAAAATTTAGAAGTGTAGCAGTAAGGGCTTTGAATGAACGCGTTCGATAATATTGAAAATTCTATGATAAATAAACATTATCTAATGTAAAGTTTCTTTCACGGATAAACATAAGGTCAACATTTTAATATTGTGTCAAAATTTTAATAATAACAATTAAAAAATGGAATGTTCAATTACCGATACTTTTTTGGGCTACTTTTAGTGAATGAACAGACCTCTGCTGGACTTCTCATGTCACGTGTCGTCATGTGAAAAATATATAAAAATTATAATAAAAACCATGAGAATATAAAAAAATTCCTCACACACACATAACTGCATAAAAGAGATTTACCGTAGAATCACCTAACTTCGGACACTGTTCCTTACTTTGGACACCCATCTATCTTTGTTTCCAGATAATTGAATAGTATAAAAGTAAAATAAATTAATAGCCCAAAGCCTGAAGTCATCTCAAAAGTTATTTTGTATTACAAAATTAGTATAAATCCAAGAAAAAGAGGTGTCCGAAGAATGGGACAGTGTCCGAAGTTAGGTGATTCTACGGTAAGGACTTTCTCAATTTGTCATGTTTCTAAAAGTGGTATTTGATATTATTGTTGTTAATCTAAAACAATCTAACTTTTTGAAATTCGATTACTCATTGTTTCTTCGAAATATCAAAATTCTCAATGTCCATTCACTAAAACACTTCGTTCAATAACTGAAAAAAAGTCGCTGATTTACTGCCTCATCTGCGTTCTTTTATTAACTCACGTGTTCATTTACTTTTACATTTGTACCTACGTTATTTATTTCTTAATATCTCTTTAAATAGATTCGTTTAAGCTTTCAGAAATTTTATTCCGTTACTTTAAAGTATATACTACCAAAAAATAATATATATCCAAACTTTTATTTTTTTATTGTTTATTTTAAGGAAAACAAAGTTGTCATTTATCTTAAGTGTTCATTCACTGGTACACATTTGGTTCAACAAATTTCAACACATTTGATCCAACAAAAAAATTTTTTGATTAATAGAATTTGGTTGGTTCCAAAAAAAGTTTTGGTTGATTTAACCAAACATAACACTAATACATATTTGCTTGATTTAAATAAATGTTTGGTTAAATCGAACAAATTTTTCGATTGATCAAAAAAATTTGGTAGATGTAATCGAATTTTTGGTTCAGTCATCTAAAACTTTGCTGGACCAAAGTTACATTTATTTTTTTGATTCAAATAAACTTTGGTTAAATCAACCAAATTTTTGTTTCTTTTTTTGGTTGAATTAACCAATTTTTTTTTTTTTTTAGTTGAATCAACCAAAATTTTTCCCGAGTGGAGAAGAATTTGGGGTTAAAATGAAGATTACAGTTTACAATTTTATAAAATGGTCTGACAAATTAACAAAAATAAATTTATGCACCTCAACTAACTTGTTCTAAGATTCACACAAAAGAAAATTTATTTCAATCAAACACACTTACTCTTTGAATAGACACAAATATTTGGTTATTTCAAACAAATTCTGGTTGATTAAAATGAATATTTATTTGATTTGAATAAATATTTGTTTTAATCTAATAAACTTTGATCGACCAACAAATATGGTTGAATGAACCAAATTTTTGATTCTGTTAACTAAAATATTGTTTGATTCAACCAAAACTTTGGTTGACCATAATAGCAATGCATTTATTTAGTTAAAAAAAATAAACTTGGCATTATAGGACACTCAGAAAAAAGTGTGTTTGATTCAACCAAATTCTGGTTGAATCAAACCAAGTTTATTTATTTTAACCAAATAAATGCATTGATATATGGTCAACAAAAGTTTTGGTTGAATCAAACGATATTTCAGTTGACTCAATCAAAAATTTGGTTCATTCAACCATATTTTTTGGTCGATCAAAAAGTTTATTTGAAAAAGTTTGTTTAATTCAATCAAAATTTGGTTGAATCAAACTTTTTTCTGACTGTGCTATAATGACAAGTTTATTTATTTTAAATTACCAAAGTTTCTAAATTTCATTATAGACACATTGAAAGATGAATTATTCGGACTTAAAAAATTAATTAATTAATTAATTAATTTTGGATTATTAAAATTGTAGTAAAAAATAGTACCAAAATTATAAACTCTGAAAAATATAAGGTATTCAGACTCAAAAAATTAAAAATTAGAGTGCATTCAAATTCAAAATTTACAAACTAGAAGCATTTTGAAAGTATACAAATTCAAAAGTATCAAACTTTGCAAGTGTGCTTGAAGTTCTAAACGGTCAAATGAGCGAAATTTTTATTTGGTTTAAAATTAAACTCAAATTTGTTCTAAAATATCGGCTGATTAATAAGAAAACCTAGGCAGTGATGAAAAAGCTTACGACTCTTCTTTTTATTTATAGCCGGAAAAATATTTTAAGAAGTTCAGAAAGAAAATCTCGTTCATTTGAACGTTCAAAATTTCAGGTACATACATACTTTGCAAGCATGAAAATTGGAAACCCTGAGAAATTGAAGGCACTCAAATCTAAAAAAATCGGTAAATCTAAATGTGAAAACAACGAGAAATGAAAAAGTATTTAAAATTAAAGTTCCTTCCAAATTAAAACCCCTTAGGGGCTATACTCAAATACGTAACAAACAGAAGAACAAATTTCATATGTCGATTTCCCTCAATCTTTCGATAATTGTATTTTTACCTGTGTCATATTTATTATTCTGTTTGTTACGTAATTTATGTATCGCCGCTTGAGTAAATAACATCCCCATATAAAAATTGTTTCGCATCTCAAAATGTAAACAATAAAAATTTTAAAGAAAGGACTTGTATCGATCGGCAGTTAAAATAATACAAATACACAAACCCTTTCAATACGATTCACTCTTCACTACAAACACACACACACACAACCAAAGCGTACGCCTAAATTAGCCCTTAGACTATTTAGAGTGCCATGTTACGTTTTACGATCTTCTCTCACAAGTCACTTATACCTTTTCCAGATATCCTTAAAATTTCTTTCTCGTCTCCTAAGTACCTAAGTCACCATAACTCCATAAAAAATGAAGAAAAACAATCCCACCACTGTTCTCTTCTATTTTCTCCCTCCAAAATTTGACAACAAGATACACTAGCCTAAACTTGCATATTTCAATCTGTTTTGCCTCTCTCTAAAGGCAACTCATATCATGGCATGGCGGTTACAAAAAAACGTAAACACAAAAAAAGTTCTTTAAGTTCAGTTTCACTTCTTTAAGTTTAAGTTCTTTAAGTTTTTATTCAGTTTTCTTTGTGATATTTAGCCTCCTTCTTACAATTTTGTAAGGTGAGTTTCTCCACTAATTGATGAGACCTACAAATTTTGATAAATTCTGTAAATATTTTAAAAAATAACTATGTCTAAATAACTCTTCTCTGATTGGCGTAATTTCGATATCAAAGTCACACTTACCAAACATTAAATATATAGAAAAGTTTCTTCTTTTCTTGTCCACGAGTTACCAAAGTCTAACTTTAACTTCAATAACACTTACATATAAATGCGTTTATCGAAATGTCATCGTACTTCCTTTATTATTAATCATATTGTTAAGTTATTGACTTTCAAGTTTATAATTAAGTTCTTCTATTGATTGTGTTGAATCCACGAATGGTTTTTTGTTATTAAAAAAAAACAATTTTATTCTACAAAAGTGTTTCAAACAAGGGAAAAAATTTGTTCTCGTTTACAATTGTTCTACAATTCTTTAATTACTAAAGAGTTATATTTTTGTCTGAATTTACATCTCCAAAAAATTGTTTATTTACTACAAAATTATATCTTTCCACAAACCAACAACATTTTTGTATTCATATTTCAAAAATAAATCACTGATGAGGGCCCATATTCGAGGCCGAAACGTCTGATTCAATGACATAGATTTAATTATTTATGACCCTAAAGCCACTTTTACCATCAACATCTATATACTATACTATATTAATAAAAATTTTCCCATAAATTCGATTATACTAAAGAAATGAGATATTAATCTCTGTCGTTTGTCGGCAGCGGCAGAAGTTAAAATAGATTTTCATTAGAGATACAAAAGTTAGGGACCTGATGTGGTGAGGAGAAACCTTTGGCGGTGAGAGAGGTCGATGGTGGCGGCGGTTTTTCGCGTGGCCGCAATCATTCTCCGCGGTTTTTCGCGTTTACACCGCATCACGGATAACGTGGAAATCCGAGTCCCGGTACCGCTTTAGCGGTTGGCACGAGGGCGCAAAGGGTAGTTGGATGGTGATGCGGGATGGTCCGAGGGATGGTATAGTGGAGAGGGTTGGCACGCGCCGAAATTGGCCGGCGATTACCCCAGAAATGAAATACTCGCTTTTACGCGCTGGTCAAACAATCTGCGAAAATTCGGACTGCTCGTTTTCAGCGTCAGTGTCATGCTGCTTCCACCGTAATAGCGCCAGGAAAACAATGGCCAACAATAATAGCTTATCCAACCCTGCGATAAATTGATTTAATAGTATTTTCATTTTGAAATACTGCACTTGTCTGATATTTTGAACAAACTTTCCAATTTCCCTTTTAGATCAATTTTCCTGAAATATACATACCGTAGAGTGGGGCTATTCGCGCATGGCGGGGCTAATAGGTACAACTACTCACTTTAAGTATGATTTTTAATATGATAATTTGAATAAAAATAATAATTTGCTAGCATATAAAATTCAAAAGGATTTCTACTTTACTGAAGATGAGGATGGAATTTTGTACGACCTCTGCACAAGCATTAAAAAATGTTTAAATATGTGGATGTATTTTAAAAAATTAGTTAGACCTTCAAACTTTGTATCAGTTCAATAGTATAAAAATAATAAAAAATTCTACGTTGTCCGTGTTTTTCTTCCAAATTTAAGAGGTAAAGGAATTTGTATTATAAATGCGATTTTGTGTTTTTGTTAATTAGTTCAAAAGTTATATATGAAAATTCGAAGATCGGCGGTACAATTCGGCTGGTTCAGCAAGTTATGCTATGTGCTAATTTTTCAGTTTT
>JBAGKK010000078.1:430682-443797 GCA_037177015.1 Euceroptres primus
AAAATTTCTTTGCAGCAGAGAAATGAATCTACTGAATGGTATTTACTAAATATTTCTTTGTTGCAAGAAAATGCCTACTTCGTTTGGAAATCTTAAATAATTGGACCAAAAGAATATTTCATTTGTTAAAAAAAATATTCCATCAGTTCAAGGAAATATTTCTTTGGTCTAAAAGATTATTAAAAAAAAAAAGTAATTTGCACTTTTGTTACGTGACCGACTTTTTCTAAATTTACAAGTAGACATTTTTTATACATTATTATTATTATTATTATATATTTAACTGAAATAATTTATACCATTTAAAACCTTTATGAATTTGTAACAGATAAATTATTTCTTAAGATTATAAAAAAAATTTTTTTTAACAAAGAAGATAAATTTTTAGTCAAACAAAATATTTATTTCATATAAAAATATATCCCATTTAAATGAAATAAATAAACTTTTATCGCAACAGAATGTTTCTTTTAAATGAAGAATTTTCAATTGTCTCAACAAAATTCTTCTCTCAGTCGAAAAAACGAAATTCTTAAGTCATGCATGCATACATTGATTCAAATACAGATTTATCGTTTCAAATGCTTGAAAAGATTCAATCAAAGAAATATTTCTTTGGCAATGATTTTCAGTTCCAACGAACTCGGGTTTCTCCTGTCAAAGAAATCATTTCTTCGAGTTGATTCTGTCATGTACCCTGCAAAAAAATATTTCTTTGCAAGAAAGAAATATCACCAAAGAAATAATTTATTCGATTCGAATCATGATTCTTTTGTCTAGCAGAAATATTTAGTTAATTTATGTAAAAAATTCTTCGATTAAAAGAAATGGAAACAAATAAATGCATTCCTTTGGACTTAAGAATCTTTTTTTTCAGAGTATAATAGAAGTAGCTTGAAAACTTTGCAAAAATAGCCTTTTTTCGGGTGTCAAAAGTGGTATTATCCCTTAATAAAAATATGGTTCCCCTAACAGACATTTTTGTTTAAATCAACTAAACGATTTTGTTGGAACAACAAAATATTTCTTCTGAGTGTCTGATTAATTCTCATTTTATTACCATACTTTCATATCCCTCCGTTATTTAAAGATGCCCTTCAACTTCTCGGATGTCGAAAAAAATTTGGATGAATTTTTTTGGGTCAGAGACGACTAGATGCGAATATTAGACACCATATTTATAAATTTGGCTCGGCGGGGCTTACTTTCTTGGCTGTGAGCGGCCTTTAACTTTAACACTGATATATTTTCCGCGAGGCTGCACGAATGCAGGAGAAGGAGGATGCGGAGAATGAGGCGTTATAAATTATAAGGCATTAAGGGGGGCAGCCTGACTACGCTGGATGTGCTCGGCGGATGTGTGTGCAAGGGATGATTATGCCTAATGGTGAGATATTACCCGACCGGTATTACTTGGACACGAGCGAGGTCGTGTTCTAATCTTTCGACAGGGTTTCCTACTTTTCGACCTGTTACGACGAACGAGAAAAAACAGACCGTTATTATATCAAGTCCTGCTTTTAAATAACCGAGAACCTCCCTCTTCCATCGTTAAAACAAGTTTTCCCTCTGTTTTAGAAAATTAGAGATGAGACTCTTTAAAGAACCATCATTTCAGATTTGCGTCGCTTTAGACCTAGTCTTGTTCTCCCTCTATTAACACAGCAAAAAAAATTAATTCAAGCAAAAAATTAGCTGAAATTTATTCCAAAATTAATCCCTGCAGTTTTATAAATAAAAATTTCAAATATTATCCTACCCTTAAGTTGTTATTCTAGGAATAAATTAAGATAAGAACTCTGCCACTTATGCAAATTCTACATACGAGGGCAAAGTCAGCATAATCATTCCAATACTATTCCATCGATAGGGCGTTTCTCAGAACTAACACTAAAGTGTAAATCAGTCGCGTTTAAACTCACCCTCACTTCTTTCATCTTAAAGCCATTTTTCCATAACCTCCTTATAATTTAAATAAAAAATGACCTTTGGGAATTGTACAACAAAGGACTTCCAAGAAAGAAAAATTTTACAACCTCAACGAAGAGAAGAAAGGAAAGGTCGAAGATCGTTGGGCAAAAAAAAAGTTCCGAGGGTGAGAGAAATAACTATCAATCAAAAGTTATTCCAGGATAGATCGGAGGCAATAAAGGGTGTGTTTAAAAGGAAAAGGGCGCGAGTCAGCGGATTCGAACGTTTCGACCAATTTTACAATTTTAGACTCGGTTCGATATTGCCGCACCTCAGAGAGGGTGGAGGGTGGTTGTCTACTACCAATAACCACGGCAAGGTAGTTAGGCCCGTTAGGTAATATCTATTTCCTCCGACGCCATTTTTCTTTCCTTCATAAAACACTCTGATCTCTGGGTGCGGCACACACGGACGCTCGAGCACGAATCCCCCTCTGACAAGCTTACAAATTGCAAATTCTTAAGAGAATTTAGATCGATTACTAGATCCATCCTAGAGTTATTAATTCCAACCCAGAAAAATTCTGTAGAATGCGTCACCTAGAAATAAAATCGTACTCACGAATTGGCATGCCTTAGTCAGAGAATAAGATATTTCGAGACTCACCTGAAACAAACAAAAAAAGATTTGATTAGTCACCAATTTACGGACCTATAATTAAAGAATAAAGAGTTGAAAATACCAGAAAACTTCACATATCTCTCAAGATAGAAATAATTTTCCAGCTTCGGATCGCATAAATAATTCAAGCTTTCATTTAATTTGATTCGGCACTTTGTTCACCACCATTTCCGAGAGATTACTCTAAATTATTAAAGACTTTTATTTTCAAATTTACCTACTTTCTAAAATATTAAATTCCATTCAATATTTAATTCGAATATAGTTTCTGTATGATACACGATTGGCTAAAATCGTAAACATAATAAAAATTAGGATAAACATACCAAATAGCCTAAAACGCAATCGTAAATTTTCGAAAGCAGCAACGACTTGTTTCAATTAGGGAAAAATGAGTAAAAAACATGTTCAACATTCTGAAATGCTGGTGATCGCAATCACCTCGTAAATTCGTAGCGTTCGTGTAAATTCCTCCTCTACACAAAGCCCGTCGAGTCCAGCATGTATTCCGTCAAACCCAGTTATTTATAGGTTAAGTAAGAGCCCCCCACCTCCACTCATGGAGTCCCGTTCGCGATACGAATCGACCATTTTGTAAATCAGTTCCTCCATTTTGTCTTCATAAATCAAGAGATAGGACTGCTCGGGCAAAGGGTGAGGGGGCGCTGATTATAATTAACGCGGCCCGAATTAATAGACACGCGAAAGGGTGTCGTGAACTGCTTCCTTCTCACTTTCTATCTGTTTTTCTCTTTATCCTTCTTCTACCATTCGCCACCACCTGGGTTCTTAATACGTCCATCCGTCCGTCCATCCGGCCACGAAAGGACGGGGGTGAAATGCTTAAATCACGCGATGCCAAATCAAAAATCGTTTTAACTCATATCTCCTGTCTACCCTCCCTTCTTGTTTATTCTTAGTTTCCAGACTTTGAAAATTTGTATCCTTTTCTAACTAACTGCAGTTTCTCGTTTCTGCAGCAACGAGAAATTTTAATTGCGAGAACTACAATTATTTAATGTAAAATAATCCTATTTGATTAAAAAATTTATATAAAAAGTTTTAATCCTCTAACACTTCTGGAAATCTAGCTTTTCAATCCCTGATGTTAAAAAACCTTTAAACTTCACTAATTTAGTGCCGTTGTTAGAAATGTTCGTAAATCTCTGGAATTTTTAAGTTATGAAGGTTACAGAATTTTTTTTGAAATTTAAAACACTTTTCAGAAACCGCATATGAAAATTACCAAAATTCAACTGAATTTTCATGAATTTTTTCTTAAATTTCAGTTATGTTAACTGAATTTTCTTAAATTTATATTAAATTTACTATAAATTGTAACTGAAATTTATAAAAATGTATTTTAAATTTATGAAACAGTAACTGAATTTTCAGTTACATGAAACGGAATAAAACTTTAGTTGCCATGTACGTAAAATTTTTTCTGCTATACAATTTCGGAATTTTAAGATACAAGTTTCAGAATTTTCAGTTACAAGTTTTGTAAAATTACGTTATTTTAACGGAATATTCAGTTACTTGGAACTGAATTTTACTAAATTTATATTAAATTGTAACGGAAATTTATGAAAATGTATCTTAAATTTATGAAACAGTAACTGAATTTCCAGTTACATGAAACGGCAGAAAAATTTAGTTGCCCTGTACGTAAAATTTGTTCTGCTATACAATTTTAGAATTTTAAGTTGCAAGTTTCAGAATCTTCAGTTACAAGTTTTGCAAAATTACGTTATTTTAATGAAATATTCAGTTACTTTAAATGGAATTTTCTTAAATTTATATCAAATTTACTTTAAAATGTAACTGATATTTATGAAAATGTATTAACTGAATTTTCAGTTACATGAAGCGGCATAAAACTTTAGTTGCCCTGTAAATAAAATTTTTTCTACTATACAGATACGTAATTTTAAGTTACAAGTTTCAGAATTTCAGTTACAAGTTTTGCAAAATTACGTTTTTTTAATGGAATATTCAGTTACTTTGAACTGAATTTTTCTAAATTTTTCCTAAATTTTAATAAATTTTATTTTACTTTATTTATTTCAGGGATTCGACCGAAACGAAACAAAATACTGTCGTGATTTTCGTTTCGTTTCTATATCTGTCAAACATAACTATAAATTGATCAAACATGATAGATTGATCAAATATGACGTTAGAACAATTTCGTTTCTAATTTCGTTCCAATCTGTCAAAACGTAACCAAAAGGAAACAAAAGATTCGGTATTTTTTGGGTAACGTAACAAAATGAACGAAAGTTTCGAACGGATCCCTGATTTATTTTATTTATTTATTTTATTTATTTTATTTATTTTATTTATTTTATTTTTTTATTTATTTCATTTATTTTATTTATTTTATTTATTTTATTTATTTTATTTATTTTATTAATTTTTTTATTTAATTTATTTTATTTATTTTCTTTTATTTTTATCTAAATTTACGAAACTGTAACTACGTAAAACTTCAGTCACGTTTATCTGAAAATTATCATGGAAATTTTTAACAGTATGACCAAACTTTTTGTAGTGGAAAATAGTCGCATTTGACGAGAAAAATTATCCAAAACTCTGGAAGGATTAAAGGGTTATTTTTAAAGGGTTATTATTAAGGGGGTTATTAAGGGTTATTATTAAAGGGTTATTTTCGAAAAAACATTTTTAGTATTACAATTAAGTTGTTTTTAGGAATTTTTCTAAAGTAGGGGTTACCAAAAGGATGGTTTTCTGAAAGGGTTAAAGTTAGGAAACATTTTCTGACATTTTCTGTTGACTAATAGGATAAGTTTTCTGTTGAAGAAATTTTTTTATTTTAAAGAAATTTTTTCAGAGTTGGGCTGATAAAAGAGTGAGTTCCAGAAATATTAGGGTGTTAAAAATTCGAAAGGTAATTTTTATTGTGAAAAGCAACTATTTTCCATAGAAATTTTTGTTATTTAAGAATTCAGACATTTGTTAAGAGTTTTTAACTTTAAGGAATAAAAACGGAAGATTCCGGAAGAGATACCTCCTTTTCTTATTTACAAAATTCAAGAATCTTCAAAGTTTTAATAGAAAAAGTTCAAGATGCTAATTTGTATGATCACACTAAATCCAGAAGTATCATTTTTGATCCGAAGTTGGATCAAAACGTTACAAACAATTTAAAAAGACATTACTACTACATAAACATATCTATGTAGCGATTACATAGTTGTCAATCGTTTGTAAAGATTTGATATTTTTGGATTTAGTGTGATAATGTGAAGATTTTTAAATTGAAGTTTTTTGACACTTTTGACTTAAAATTCCCTTATTTTTGTCTTTATTAGTATCTTCTAATTTTACCGAAATAATTGACTTGACGAAGTTTCTTAAAATAAACCCCCCTCACAGAGAACGAACATAGAACATTTGATGAGTCTGAAAAATGTAAAGAATTTTCCAAATGTGCCTTAAAAAGCATTGTCTTTATAAAAAAACAATTGTCAGATAATTTGTGATTGCGATAGCGACAAATTAGTGCCAAACTATTTCAGGAATCCGGAGTCTTCAAACTACCTCCAATGGGCATCCTTTTCTTGGTCACGTTACGCTTTAACGAAGGAGAACTTTGCATAATGGCTGACGTGATAATTACGAAAGTTCAAAACACAATCCGAATACTTGTCGGAATTTAATTTGGATATCCATACCCTGGATAAATTTTAATTTCTTATCAGAGTTAAATAAAAAAGAAAAGAGTATAGGAGTCGTAAAGATTATAAAAAGAAGTGATCGCAAGAAAGGAAGTCGTGTATCAATTTTAAGATATTTACTCTTGATAATGATTAAGTATCTACGTGGAGGAAAAGAAGTAAATTACTTATGAACCGTTATTTGAGTAACAAAGAAAATAAGGATATTGAATTTACGTTCAATTTCAAGATTACTTTCTAATCGATTCTGCAGACGATCGTTAAAGTCCAGTGCTGTGTAGTCGAACAGTACCTGTACGTACCGACGTATGTACACGGGGCGGGAGAACAAACTTCGGCATGAATTACTTAGATTAATTTAGTTGGGTGGCAGGGCGGCTGCTGCTGCTGCCGCCGCTTCTGACGCTGCTTCTCCGCCCTTTGGTGTTTCGCACTACACCGGCGATATCGATTATAACTTGGTTGTGTGTTCTCTCTAATTTTCCGTCAGGACAAGGACAAAGAATCGCCAAGCAAGTGCAAAAGTTCCCCAGGGTCGCCTTAAATACTCAGATAAAATACCTCTACCAATGGTTCAAAAATGAATCTCCTTTCAAAGAGAACACTCTGTTAAACCCAAAGAATATTCTGCTCTTTGACAGATTTAAGATCTCATTCAGATTTTCTATTTCAATGAGTGAGGAGGAATTTAAGCACATAATATACATTTCGTGGACCTAGAACCAAAAGGTAATATCACTGTTGTTCTTAATAAAGAATCTTATCATAACAAAATGTAGAATATGTTAAATGATAACACAACATATCAAAAATTAGATGAGAACTCTGAGAAAGAATTAAAAAAAGAAACTTTTAGATTATTGAATTCATAGAGAACTAATGGTTATTTAGGTGAAAGCGTATTACGTCGTGATATTTTAGTTCATGATACTAACATTCCTAGAATATATTTCTAAAAGAATATATTAGAATTACTATTATCTAGAATATACTTACCTAAAGTTCACAAATCAGACTGTCCACTTCGACCCGTTGTTTCTTTGATAAATACTCCGATATATAAAATGGCTAAGTTATTTAATAATATTCTTAAAAAAAGCTTTAATAGTACCTAAGAGTCAAGTAAAAAATTCATTTAATTTTAAAAACGTAATAGTTGAAAAAATCTCCTGATCACATTATGGTTTCCTTGGATGTGTCATCTTTATTCACTAATATTCCAACTGATTTGGTAATTAACAGTATTTTAAGTAGATGGATTAATATAAAAAATTTCACTGATTTACCTTTAGATGAATTTAAAGGAATATATTTTTTCATGGAATAAACAGTTTTTCAATTTAATAATAATTTTTATAGACAGATATATGGGACCCCTATGGGTTCTCCTATTTCACCTGTGTTAGCTGATCTGGTTATGCAAGATTTAGAATCTACAGTTATAAAAGATTTAAATTTTTTCATTCAAACATATTTTAGATACGTAGATGATACTGTCATTATTTTACAGAAAGATAAATTAGATTATGTATTAAATCAATTCAATTCTTTCCATCCTATGCTTGAATTTACACATGAGATTGAAATTAACAATTCTGTTCCTTTTCTGAATGTTAAAGTTATTAAAACTGATTCTGGCACTATTATCACGGATTGGTATAGAAAGGATACTCTCTAAATCTGAATCAGTGAGAAGTGGGTCACTGTATCAAATCAGTAGGGATTTTCACTGATAATCATTGAAGTTTCACTGATAATCATTGAAGTTTCACTGACAATCAGTGAAATTTCACTGATGTTGTCGGTGAAATCTGAATAATCACTGAGAACATCAGTGAAAACTCCTTTGATTTGATTCAGTGACCCACTTCTCAATGATTCAGATTTAGAGAGTACTTATTCTGGCAGATACTTAAATTTCTTTTCCAACCATCCAATTCAACATAAAATAGCTATAGTTAAAAATCTTGTTGACACAGCTTTAAAACTATCATATGAATGTTTTCATAAATCTAAGATTTATCTTATTAAAAACATTCTTATTGTTCTAAATAATCATCCAAAAGAATTTATTCAAACACACATTACTAATAAAAAGAAGCATTTAATGATTCTTTATCTGAACAAACAAATACACACATAGATCATAATTTCGATTTTAAACCTTTCGTTTCTATTCCCGGTTGTCTTTTGTCTGTAGGTTGTATTTAAATACAACCTACAGACAAAAGACAACCTGATGCCTCAATAATTTTTCACATTTCCCCTTTAATACATCATTTTAGAAAATTTTAGAGATTTATTTTTAAAATTCTGAATATAGTAATCATGTGCAAAACTATCTTCTGATTTCGAATGTAAAAAAAAATTGTAAATTTATATCGTTAAAACATGAATAATAGGGTGGATAAAAGAAACAAATTTTGAAAATTGAAAACGCCTTAGCAGTGAGTTTCCTTTTCCCTTTCCCAAGAGTTTCCCTTTGAGTCCCCCATAACTTGTGTAAAATTTGAAATGAATCGATCAATATCGGGCGGAGCCGAAATAAGTTCTAAAAATTCGTTATTCTCAGGATTTTTGGAAAAATCGCTAATGTTGCTTTTTTATTCGAAATCCACATAATATGCCCAATTTTTATCATTTTGCTGAATTTTTAATTTAGCTTTATATCGGAGAAAATTTCATTCTTATATATCTCTTAAAATGAAAAAAAGTTCTAGAAGCTCTGCCAATTATAATAAAATTTTTTTGAGCCCCCAGAAAATTTCTGGCACTCAAAATGTACCTACAAAAAATGGGAAGAATTCAACATTAAAAATGATAATATCCTGAATCCGGATGACGGTATAGTCATTTCAAATGTTGAAGTCTTCCTAGAAACCGGGAAGTTTCTAGAGGTTAAGAAAATTTTTATTATAATTTGCAGAGCTTCTGGAACTTTTTTTCATTTTAAGAGGTCGCTAAGAATGAAATTTGCTCTTATATAAAGTCAAATTAAAAATTCAACAAAATTCATAAAAATTGGGCATATTAGGTGGATTTCGAAAAAAAATAACAGCGATTTTTTTAAAAATCTGAGAATAAGAAACTTTTTAAATTCTTTTAGCTACGTCCAACCTTAGGATATTAATCGATTAATTCCCATTTTACACAAGTTATGAGGGAGCCAAAAGGAAACTTTTCAGTGTTAAGGGCGTTTTCAATTTCCAAAATTGGGTTTTTTCGATCCACCTTAATGAATAATCAATAAAAAATGCCATTTGCTGAATCGAAAGCACGGCTAGCCTCGATTAAGTTCAACCCAAAAGTGCTTGTACATCTAGTTTCTCTTTTGTACGTGTTTCCGGGATGCCCCCGGTTATTTTAAGCCAAGGAAGAAAAAAATCGTACTACGCATTTTTGAGAATAAAAGGTTTTTTCATTTTTGACAATTAAAAATCTCATTTTTCTCGAATACAACGCAAAATATGAATAGCAGTTCATTGATCAAAATTGTTTCTATTCCTAAAATCTATAAAATTATACCTTTACTAGATGTTTATCTTGTGTATTTTAACAAATTTTTCAAAAAAAAATTGGCAAAAACGATAAAAATTGACTAAAACAGCATTTCGTTTAACGAACTTTAACATTTTAGTTTTAAAAACGTTTGTTTTTACTTTAGTAGCAATGTGAAGAACATGCTATATGTTTATTATTAAGTTTCCTAAGCTTCAAAGTAAAGAAAAATGGGTTTTTATTTCTAAAATTGAAAAAATATAATTTTTAACGATGAAAAATCTCATTTTTCTCGTAAACTAAGCAAAATATAAATAGTAAGTCATAGTTTTAAATTGGTCCCCTTCCTGAAATCTACGAAATTGCACCCTTACCAGATGTATATCTTGTGTACTTTAACAAAAATTTTCAAAACAAATATATAAAAAATCTATAAAAGCGACTAAAATCTCCAAAATTGAAAAGGTATCATTTTTAACGATTGAAAATCTTATTTTTCTCGAAAACGGCGCAAAATATAAATAGCAGTTTATGGTTCAAACTTGTTCCCCTTCCTGAAATCTATACAATTATACCCTTTTTTTCAAAAATTTTTTCAAAAAAATAGAAAAAATCGATAAAAATGGACTAAAGTACCACTTAGTTTAACGAACTTTAACATTTTATTTTTAATATCTTAAATATATTATTAGACATGAAAACTTTTGTAATGGAAAAGAGCAAACATGTTTTTTACATTGTTACTGGCCTAAAAGCAAACGTTTTTAAAACTAAAATGTTAAAGTTCGGAAAACTAAATGCTATATAAGTCAATTTTTTCGATTTTTCCCTTTTTTTGGAATAATTTGTTAAAATGTACAAGATAAAAATCTGGTAACGGTATAATTTTATAGATTTTAGGAAAGAAAACAATTTTGAACTATGAGCTATTCCTATTTTGAGCTAAAACAATTTTGAGCTTTCATATTTTGCGTCGTTTTTGAGAGAAATGAGATTTTTCATTATTAAAAATAAAAAAAATCTTTTTTTTCTCAAAAACGCGTAATAAGATTTTTTCTCTTTCTTGGCTATGATATTGAAGTTTGCAACGTTTAAAATCGAAAAAAAAGAAAAAAAATACAAGATACTAAAAATTTGGCTTAAAATAACCGGGGTGTATCTTCGAAACACGTAGAAAAGAGAAACTAGATGTGCAAGCATTTCTGGGTAGAACTTAATTGAGGGTAGGCGTAAAAGTGAATCATTCCATTTTTATTTAGTTAATAACATCACGACAGTATTCACCTGAAAACCTTTTTTTGCAATTAACTTGTTTAATGGCCTAAAACTGATTATAATATATATAATATATAATAATTATAATAATTTCAAGCTACAATATGTCCTTAAATATTTAATAACTTTTATTAACTTCCTTGTTTTTTTAAGAAACAGGTTTCCCCCTTTTTTCCTTTTTTCAAAAAGAAATCCCCTATTTTTCCTAAAATTGAACTACTGAACCGCTGTGATTCCGGCCATAATATATTGCCCTGGTAAAAATTAATTTCCGTACATTATAAAGGAGCTTACATCAAATTTAAAAAATTAATTAAAACCACTTCGAAGTCGCGCCACATTTTTTACTTCATTTCCGAATCCAATAAAAAAATCGCCTCTAACTAAAAATTCTTTTGCGAAATAAATTAAGAGGCATGAAGTAGAGGAGCATAAAAGTGGAAGGTGGAAACGGACAAAACTAAGGGAGTACACGTAAAACCATTATGTAATTACATCTGGTCTGGTCGAACGAACGAGGCAGAGCGCGGATTGTGGATGAGGAGGTGGAAAAGGGTTGAGAGGGTGGGAAAGGGATGAGGAATCGCGGGGGTGGTTTGAATTTGATTTCAGAGAAAAGGGTTGATACCGCTACTCGGTTCCGATCGCGTGATCTAAACCACCCTTTCGATGCCTACGTACAACCTCTCACCCCACCAAACTCCTCGCGAGTACCGAGTACGCAGAGTAGTCTGGATGGACGGGTATTAATACCCGTAACGCGCGATGTCTACGCTGACGGAGATATATTTGCGGTACAACGAATCGACTCGATTGCTATGAAACTCGTCGTAATTAAAAAAGAAATAATAATCATAATAACAACAAAATTAATGGCATCAGGAGAAACGGCCCTAGAGGTTATTAATGATTGTTCATTAATCGATAATTTTATGCTACTCCATCCAATTTTAGATCTCGCTCTCCCTTTTCTGATGGTATTGCTTTACAGGCCTTGAAATTTTCTACTCTTTCTTGAACAAGTTTTGAACAATATTTCTACATTAACAAATATGAAGAAAACTTTTTTCAATTAATTGGTTCAATCAAATGGCAAATATTGATCTTAAGAAAAAAGCAATTTCGCCATTGAATTCTACGAAAAACAAACCATTAAAGGAACGTGTGCTGCATTTAAAATTTTCGTCCCCAATTTGATACAGAAAATTTTTTCAAAATTGTCCTCAGCTTGAGCGCTAAAGTTTATAAAAGTTTTATAACAAATTCGAGAGGAAAAATATAAATATAACAAATGTTTTTGTAGTAATTTTTTCCCTGTGTAGGATAAATATTTTTCTATTTGGAAACAATTTTTTGATTAAAATAAAATGAAACGGAAGATGTTGATAGATGTTGATCACGCTCTGTTTTTAAAGGCTTGAAATCTAAAAGCTAAATATAATGAAATCAAACAAGACTGGAAATGAATATCCTTTATAAATCGAATATTTATTTATCTCAAATCAATGTTTCCAGCCCTGCTCGTTAATTTCGTTCTGAATCGCAACGTTGACGCTGAAAGAAATCGCGAACAAAAGCTATTGATTGAACGCACAAAATAATTCTCGCATTGGTTTTCCCTTTTTTATTTTTTTTTATTTTTTTTTTAATCCGATCACACCACAGGAATCCTAACCTCAAATGACAAGGACCACAGCACCTGCACACTAGGGCATCACACGAAATCCACATTTTTCGATTTTTCAAAACCTTAAAGCGGAAATTTAAAATTTTTAAATGAGTGCTTAACATCGATTTTGGGATAAATTTAAGTTTTGAGTGTCAAAATCGACCTTAAAAATTTTTTTAAAAATATTAAACTCACTCTTAAACAATAATAAAATTGACCAAGTTTTGAAAATGAGTTTTAATTGAGAAAATTATTTTTTAGTTAATAAAAAGTCAATATTAAGAGATACAAATACCTATGAGAAGTTGCCGAGAGAAGAAAAGTTGTGTTCTTAAAATTAACAAACTACACGATTATTGAAATGGTTCCTAGTATATATA
>JBAGKK010000078.1:452704-466177 GCA_037177015.1 Euceroptres primus
TACACTATTTTTGCAATATCTTCTTAAAAAATGGACAAATTGGCTTCATCTTGGGCTCATTTTATACAGAATTTTGAAAGCTTTCAACCTGCTAAGGAGAAGAAATTTAACTCTGATATCATTAAAATTAAGAGAACTTAAGCAATCATAAAAAAATTGAGTGTCTGAAAACTTTTGCACGGCAGTATATATATATAATTCTTTTGATCGAACACACTGCTCGGAATGAAATATAAAAATCGCGATGAAACGTCGCTACCGTTTGCCTCAATCCTTACCCTAAGGGATTCCCCAAAATCTTGTATTCTTTTTTAACAGGCAAATGGACGTCTTGAATTGGTAATCATAAAATTTCCAGGGCCGGATGCAACATTTATGAGGACGAGGCGAGCTTCTACATTGAAAAAAATAGATTATAAAAACTGGATATTAAAAAAAGGGATGTTACCCCACAAGAAAAAGTATATTAAAACTTGTAATCTATAATCTATTCATATTATATGAACATATTACCCAGTATAATCTCTAGATGCTTGTTCTTATAATCTCAACAATTAAATTTTAACATCTGAGAAGTTATGAAAAAAACTGCTCACAGTTTGGTTATGACATTTCATTGGTATTTTACCTACATCAAGTCGCATCATAAAAAGTAATAAGTGATAATTGCTTATTAGTGCTTCATTGAGACTGATTTTAACTTGGAAAATATTAGGTATAAAAATTGTATTTTGTTTTCATTACAAGTCACTCGTGTGGTGTGTGTGTGTGTGTGTAAAGAAACGTAACTTTTTGCGTGAAAGTGAAAAAAAGTTAGTAATAAAAGCAAAAAGTAATAAGAATCTGTATTATGTTGATTATACTGAGATTTGTAATGAATAAAATTGGGAAAGATAAATCTTTACCATTATCTTTCTGGTTTTCAACTAACCTACATATTTCAGGATTGGATTATAGATTTTAATATCTTATAGCTTATACATTTTTATTGTACATCTTGCATGTTTCAGTTTATAATCTAAGATATTATCCATTAACATCCATTTTTAACATCTACAGATTATAGCTCTAGATCGCTGTCCCATAGTTTATCTTCTAAGATTATACCCAGTAATATACTTTTTATTACATGGTAGAATCCATTTTTCTCAGTCTAAAAATGAGCTTTACCAATTTTACTCGGAATTTATTTTTAATCGTTGTAGAGTTCATGTGTCAAAAATTAAATACTCCTTTGACAGGCCTGCCATCGACGCACAATGGTCTGGATTAGGAATTTACTATTCAAAATCACCTACAGCCTACAATTCTTAACCAATTTTGAATTTTTATCATTTTATATTTTTTATATAAATAAACAAACAGAAAAAATGACTTTTTTAAATTATTAATTTTTTTCTTAAAATAAATAACTCAATTAACAACATTCACGATAAAAATGAATGTCGAAGTATCTTAAGAATATAAATAATTAACAGGATATCGAATCTAGTTGTTATAAACAAATTATATTAACAAAAATGTCAACATCATGAATTGTTTGCTTGCAAAGCATATTTGTAAGTTGAAATTGCTTGATTTTATCGACAAGATGATACTTGATCATGAAAATTTGTTGTCTGATATAATTTGTTTATTTTATAAACAAATTATATAACAAATGCATAGTTTGAACATTTATAGGCAGACAGTAATCGTTTTTCTTTCTTATCACCTTCAAATTATATTAGTGGTGATGTATAGTGATGTAAAGTGATCCAATCCATAGATGCTCTTGTGCAACTACTGCTGATCATTTCTATAAAAGAAAATTTAAAATTGGTTTAGAATTGTATGCTGTAGGTGATTTTGAGTAGTAAATTCCTAATCCAGACCACTGTGCGTCGATGGAGATTGAAAAAAGTGGAAAAAGTGACCACTTTTTTCAAAACAAATAACCAAAAGAGGTCAAACAGTGAGCAACAAATTTTTTTTTTTTCTTAAAGCAAATCGAATATGTCCTTTCATCAATGAATCACACTAAAAAATAAGTTTAAGAATTTTTTTCCTTTTAAAAATACTAAGAGCAAAAATAAATGTTTAAATGCATCATTTTTATAAGAAAACTCAAATTTTATTAACAAATAAAATTATATCCCATCCTTGGATGTTCCATTTCATTGGCGTTTAACAAGAAGGTTGAAAAAATATCTCAATTATATTAATACAAAAATTTTCAGCTGCTAAAATTGTGGACAAGAATTTCGATTTCCGAATTATCAATTATGAAATTAACGAATTTTTAAATTTTTAACAAAATTTCCGAAATAAGTCTGCTGCAATTCTCCAGAATTTTAAACAAAATCATCAAAAATCTTAGATTCCAGTCTAGAATTAAAAAAATAATCCACAAATTTCTGAACTTTCAAAATCTTTGGAACTAACTAGAATTTTATAAAATCCTTCAGGAAATCTTCTATACATTTCCAGAATTTTTTAGAATCTTCTACAATCTTCAAATATAGCCCAAAAGCTGTTATAATTTTCAAAAATATTCTACACTATTTCAGAATCTTTTAAAATCCTTAAAAGCCTTTTGAATTCTGTTATAAACTTGGAAAATTGTCTAGTTTTTTTTCTGAAAACTTGGGCTAGACAAAATTGAAGACACGAGAATGGCAACTCGGTAAAGACCATTTGAAGTTGGCCCCTAAATTAGGTTATTTTAACTATTACTTGGGAAGCCAAATTCAAATGGCCTTTAACGAGTTGTCATTCTCATGTCTTCAATTTAAAAAATTAACCTATAGTCCATGAGAGACGGGCATACTACAAGCCCACTTCTTCCGATATGTCGTAGAGGTAATGTCTCTCGTGGAAAAATGACGAAGAAGTTAATGTAAAAATTTCCATCCTTACCATCCGAAATGGAAGAAAAATATATTCTTCTAGTCTTTTCCAGACCTTTTTTCTATATTTTAAAAAGTCTAGAATTTAAGAAAGATTCTAAAAACAATCTAGAAGCATTCTTCAAGATTATGGGAGTCTTTCGTAGACTTTAGGCGGTTCAGAATTTTGGAGTTCAGAATATTCTTGATCATTCTAGAAGATTCTAGAACAATTAATAATATTTTGAAAGATTTAAATATATGTTGAAAACAATTTTTGAAGATAAAAAGATTCTAAGAGAGTCTGAAAAATTATGAATCAGTCTGAAATTCTAGAGAATTCTAACGGATTCGAATTTTTTTTTGAAAATTATAGAAGATTTGAGAAGAATTTGCAGGATTTTTAAAGGGTCTAGAGGATTCTGGAAGACTATGGGGTAGAAGACTACAGCGTAGAATTTTCTGAAGAATTTTAACAGAGACAACTTTTTTTTTAAGACAACTTTTGAAGATTTTTGGCGATATTGGGAGTCTTTTGTATATTTTGGAGGTTTCTAAAAGATTTTGGAAAAACATAGATATTTTTAGTCGGCTATGGAAGAATTTAGAAGAATTTAAAAATTGGAAACGGAGAATTTTAGAAAAGGTTCAAAGAGTTTTTGAACCTCATAAATTTCTATTTCTCAACATTTTTGAAAAAATAATTGGAACTTTCAATAAAAAGAGGAAAAAGGAATAAAATTCGCAAATAAAGGGATTCTAGGGGATTTTTAGAACAATAGGGGAAATAAGTGGGAAATAGTTTCATCAGAGAACTAAATTTAAAAAAATTATTTGTATTTTCAACGAAAAAGGTGACAAATTTTTTTTTTTGAAGTGGAAAAAGTGATCAAACCCATAAAAAGTGACTAAAAGTGACTTCTTCTAAGAAAAGTGATCAAAAGTGAAAAAAGTGACTCGCTGTCAGGCCTGCTTTGAATAAACTAAGGTTTTAAAAATAATTCTTAAAATTTCGTAAAATATATCCTGATTGGATTAGAATATTACTAAGTCATGGCATACTAATCAGGTAATTAAATTTTAATAAAGACGATCGCGTGTTTATTACAGGATGCTCTACTTCAAGAAAAGATATAGCGATTTCGTGTGCGATATTATTGAAGGGCACTGGATTCATTAGAATTCAGCACAAAGGTAGAAATATAAATTTATATTTCAAGTCCTCCTGCTGAATAATGAATTTATTTCTTCCTGGTAATTTGATAGAAATATTTAGAAGTTTCGCATCATTATGGCGACATATAGTTCCAGTGATACCTTGTGCCAACCAGATTAGAAGTATAGATTAGAATGTAGGTTATCTCTTATGTTTTTTTATGAGGAACGTTAAATAATATTCTGTAGAAAGAGTGATTCATACTTGTTCGTAAAACTTATCTACACTGCTCTATTCTCGAAGAACTGAAATATAAGTTACGTCAGAGTCTAGAATCCTTGATTTCAAATAATGTTTAATAATTAACTAATAATGAAAAAATTTGAATTTAGTAAACAACATTTAAATAGTGGTTCAAAGTTGGAAGAAAAACGATTTTTGAAAATAATGGGAAAGGTTGTTACGTGAAAAAGCAAGTTTTATACAAAAGCAATGCAATTGGATCTCCTTCATAAGATCTTTAGAAGTTTTTTAATACACGTTTAAAACTTCCCAGCGTCACATGACGCTCTTTTTCTCATTTTCTTTTTCGTCTCAGCCTTAGCCTTTGCCTTCTTTACTCTCCAAGCATTTCTCCATCCCTTTTCCTTCGGTATATTGCACTTTCACCAATTCCACCCGAATTTCTTACTTTCCATAACTTTTCAAACTTTCCACTGAAGAAAAGATGGAATTCAGAGGAAAATATTTCATGGTTTCCTTCGAAAAGTGCTTTTTACTTTATTTCTCTAAACTTGTAGGCAATATGAGAAAACTTTACGGAAAATGGGGCACTATTATTTATTGTAGTTAATGGTAAATAAAAGACTCTTTCGAATTTTTCTAGCAAACTGAAGATAACTTGTTTTTTTTGTTGAGGGTGAAATTTCATCCGATGGAATGGTGAAGGCAGACAAGAGCTGTTATTAAATTTATCAGGAGAGTATTTGCTGTCTTTTCAGGTGTTTAACGCTGAGGGAAAGAGCAACGATTGTCTTAATAAAGTTTATCGTTGGCGCCACCGGACTTGAAGTGATATATCGATCGGTGTTTGTTTCGCGAGTTGTCGAGGTAAGTTCGATTCTAATTTTACGTCGATGGATGTATACACATTGCCGAGGTAAGCAGCAATTCCCGTCGGGATGTGTAGGTAGGTCCGTAAGGGGTTTTCTCCTTCCTTTCCGTCTTTCTTTTTCCTCCGGGTTACCGAACTTTTTCCAACTCCCGACTCTCAGCAACGTATACAGGCGCAACCAGACTGATAAATGATTCATACGCCCCCTCCCACCCCTTTACCCGCTCTTACGTAGGAAACCGGCAAACATTAATACATTATATTTTGTTACCTATACTTATTTTTAAACGTGTACACTCTGTCTCGACTCAGCCAGATATACAGGGCCTCTTTAAAAACATTTTCCATTAAAAAATATGTACTCATTATAAATTAAGAAAAAAAAAAGATCGACAAAAAAGTTATAAAATAATTTATACAGAAACTGTTTCAAATATTAATCAGAGAAACAGACAGCGAGTTTTTATTGCTTTCTAGGACGTAACACTCGGACAAAAAGTGACAGTCATGTCTCCTTCATTAAACATGAAATTCACGTTGAATTATTAATGAGAGATGGAATATTTTCAGAAATAAATTTAATGCGAGGCAACTCCCGCGAGAGGATGGAATTTTTAGTCAGTTCTTTATACTTTAGTTTCTTCAGGATATAAATAAATGGAGATTTCGCGAAAAGCGCATGTTCAGGAAATATTGAAGGACTGGAAATATATGTTTGCGATCTTATTGTTTTTCGAATATTGGGATTGCGGTCTCTGTGGGGTGAAAAATCGACAAATCATTTGGCGACCTTTGACCGACGTGACGTGGACAAGCAACAAATAAAACATATTTTAAGATTTCCCAGCGGATCCTTGCGCCCCGCTTGAATTCTTCACGAAGCCTGGCGAGAAGATAGAAGCGAGTGCGCTATTAAATATTAAAAACTCAAAACCATTCCACGCCGCTTAAATATTAAGCATCTAAAGAATCGCGTTCATTAATTATTAATGAAACGAAAGAAACACAGATGGCGCCATCTCAATTAAGGGCGAAAGTGTAGTAATGCATTATCTCGCGAGAATGTCAATAAAATATACGCGACACTGAAAAAATGGTATAAAATTATTCATATTGCGATAAATAAGAGAATAAAAACTATATCTTCTCATCCATCGGTTTGTATACGTTTAATTGGTATTTTATTGACTTTTGCATCACACATTTGTACGTCGCTATTTCTAATATAATGTTTCAAGGCTGAGTGAATATGAATTTCAAACTGTGCATAGCATTATCGTACCTATTTATTTCAGTCCAAGCAATGTAGTCTGTAATCAAAACACATTTAATGCCAAGAATATTAAATACTGAAATAATTGAGCAGCGATGAAAGTAAAATACGATCTTATGCGTCGAAAACAAATTATGTAGTTGTTACCAATACATTCAAAGGTGCATAGTAAAGTTAATTATATTTTTAATGTGACTCTTGCGCGAACAAAATCATAGACTTGATAGTAGAATTATTGAATGCATTCGGAATAGTAAATAGTTGAATCAAACGAATGTTTCTTGAATCAACCAAAGAATTTTGTTATTATACAGACAATCAAAAGCTTTGGTTTATTTAATTTGGATGACTGAGAACCATTCGTAACCTAAAAATGAATTTTCTGAATAGTACCAAAGTCTGGGGCTTACTAAATAAAAGTTTCGGTTAATTTAACTAAATATAAATAATTTTGTATACATTATATTTGGTGGTCGTCTTCTTCACACTGACAGAAACTTTTCTGAAATGGGGAGAAAGGGGTTTGTGAAACGCACTCTGTTAATTTTTAATCTGCGGTCGACAGCTTAAGTCCTTATATGTCGAGAATGGAAGAACACCGCGGTATAATTTATTTGTGTGAGGCATAAAAGCGACAAACGCTGGTAAGAAATAATTCAATTTTGCAGACCATTTTAATGTTATCGATTGGCGAAAGGGCCGATAAAATATTAAAACGGAAAAAGCGTGAAAAAGTTGAGACGCGGTTAATAAAATATCGTGTATTCTACACGAACTTTCAACCGGCATGTACTATGTTAAAACCGCATCACGTGTTAAACTAAAAACTATATTGCATGCAAGAAGATTATTAGGGTGTATTATGTTATATAAAATTTTCCTACATTAATCTTGAATTTTTATTAACATATTTTATAATTTTATATAAACTTTATTATATTTCTATGAGTCAGTTCTTCTTTTTATACTTCATTTTGAATAGTTTTCAAACTGAAAATTATTTAAAAACGAGATATAAATTTGACCCATTTCTGCTACTCAAACATATTAATTTTTAACTAAGATAATGTCTATTATCGTCGTTCTTGTTAAAAATGCATTATATTAATACAAATGTCTATTCTTGTATGAATTTACAATGACATTAAATCTCTTGGCAAAGAAGAATATTCCGCAATTATTCTTAAATATGCCAATATTGAAAAACTATTTTCGAAAAATTCTAATGAGAATTGAAAAAAAAGTAGAGGATGCTAAAATCTCTACGTAAGTCTTTGATCGAAAGAGTCACGTGTAGACGCGTTCTAGCGAACTTCTATTGTCCTCTACTTCTATTGTCAGCTATACAATGCACTCGACGCAATTTTGATCTACCTTTTGTCGTTGCGCCCAAGGTAGCGGTGCTAAACCCGAATTTCTAAGAAAGAATTACAACGATGAACGTAACAACCAACGATAAGAAAAGGAAAAAAAACCTGATATTATTGTTATTATCTATGAGGAAAAAAGGTTACATATAAGCCTCTTTTCCACTGTGTTCATTTCCAGATTAAGCGGTTAGACTACCATTGGACCTCTAAAAGTAAAGTGATTGTGTTTTTTTTTGTCGAAATGAAAAACTATTGAGTAATTTAAAGTTAATGGCTTTATTATTTATAAAAAAGTGTCTAAAATAATTTTTTTTACTTCTGGAACTTGTCAGTGGTACGGCCCATCCAAGTTGCAGTAGTGTTTTTAGAGGACGTCCGCGGCAGGAAATCTTAAAAATTCAATTTTGCATCTGGAACAAAAAACAAAAAAAATTCTTAAAGTAGATAAGATTGCCCAGGAAAGTACCTACGATTTTAGAGATTGGCTGAAAATTGTAAATTTTATAAAGCTTCTAGTGTCATTTTTTTTTTCTTCAAAAAATCAAATTTTCACTTCAAATGATCACCATTTTCACAAAAATCAATATTTTTTAATAATCTTGGGCACTTCACTAGGCAATCTTATCTATTAAGAATTTTTTTGGTTTTTTGTTCCAGATGCAAAATTGGATTTTTAAGATTCCCTGCCGCGGACGTCGTCTAAAAACTTGGATGGGCCGTACCGCCGCCAAATTAGAGAATTAAAAAAATTATTTTAAACACTATTTTTATGAATAATAAAGCCCTTAACTTTAAATTACTCAATAGTTTTTCATTTCGTCAAAAAATCACAAAAATCACTTTATTTTTAGAGGTCCAAAGGTAGTCTAACCCGTTAAGTTATATATTCACGTTCTTAAAAAAATCGATAATTTTATGGGGAAAAAAATAAAATAAAAATTCCAAGATATTCATATAAATAAAACTTCACATTATAATTCTTAAAATGAAATTAAGAAGGACTAACATTTTTTCCAATAAAACATAAAAGGTTAGAAATATTTAGAAAAATTTATAGCAACTTTACTATAAATGTATTGAAATTAGTTTGCCTAAAGATAAAGTAACAAGTTTTAGTAATTTTACTATAGAGTTTAGCACCATTCTGCCTAAAAATGCAAGTTAAATGCGAAAATTTCTCATATGAAAAATGGCGTCTAGGTTAAGTTTTTTATTTCTTGATTTTTTCCAGTGATTCTTGAAATAATGCTGGTTTCTATCAGACTACCTTAATTAGAAAATAATTCTTTATGTTATTTTATTGTAAATGACTTCGATAATAAATTATAGGATGCGTAAATTATAATTAAAGAAAACTTTATTGTAAAATCACTACACATATACTGAAATTTTACGATACATCTATTGCAATATGATTCCTATGTCATAATTGTAAATTTCATACACTTTTGCATATTGACTATTACTTTTACTATTAATTTTTCATAGTAAAAGTGTAGTAAAATTACTAAAATTTCTAACAGTGTAAACAAACCCTTTTCTCAGTATACAATGAATATTTTAAATCATGTGGGTAAAAAAGGGTGACATCCGTACGTGCTCAAGAAAAATTAACTTCTTTGTCAATTTTTGGCATCAAATTCTAAATCTTTTTCAGTTTTTCCAGGCTTAATTTTGAAAAAATTTGAGTCAATTCAATTCAATATTCTACTGGTCGCAAACTAATTTACCGACAATTTCTGGTACTCAGATTAACAAATGCAAATATAAAGGGCTTTTCAACAATTATTGAATTTTAAACAATCAATTCCTATCAATTTGCAATTTTAAAATTCTCAGTCAAATACTAAAATAATTATTAAGACTTTAAAAGAGGTAATTTCCAGTCATTTTTTCAAAATTCCATGACTTTTCCAGGTTTTCCAGAACTTTTTCAAAATTCCATAACATTTATAGGTTTTCCAGGTCTTGTAGCAACCCTGAAATTGCATCCAATTTTTGATATCTTGGATACTTTCACAGTAAAATAGAAATCTTTATTTCCTCTGAAATTGACTGAATTTAAGGTGCGATCAATGTAAGTACGTTAAAAAAGGACAAACTTACGTGCTTATATACTGTCAGAAATGTCTAGTTGAAATTTCAACTGCTTTAGTTGAAGTTTTATGCAATTACCGTAATTGAATCAATTATCAAGTATAAGTAAATGAATTTTCGAACACAAGTAAATGAAATTTCAACCACAAGTAAATGAATTGTCAACTACAAGTAAATAAATTTTCAACCAAAAGTAAATGAAAAGTGGCTGAATTTATAAACATATACTCGAATTTGTTATTTTCAAATATAAAAAAAATTATTTTCTGGCTTAAAATTTTTGAGACTTGTTATGAAAGTGTCAGCTAGTAAAAAAACGTTAACAAAAATTAATAATTGTTATTGTTACAAACAAATACTCAAATTTGACATTTTCAAGCCGAAAAGAATATTTTCGGGATTAAAATTACGGCAATCCGTTATGAGAGTATCAGTAACAATATATTGACAAAAATTAGGAATTTTTATTTTTAAAAACAGATTTTATAAACATATACTTGAATTTTACATTTTAAGCTGGGTAAAGCTATGTGTTCGTTCATATACTTTAATTCTAACAATAATATGTAATTATTATAAATGTATTATTTTTGTTGATAACGATGCGGAGCTGTAATAAAAAAATAATAAATTAGTAACAATTACAGATTATTGTTAAAAATAAAATGTATAAAGATACATACAGCTCTACCCAGCTTAAAATGTCAAATTCGAATATTTGTTTATAATTCTGCTCAGCAGAATTCTAGTTATTTTGAAAGTATTTTTTCTGTATCAGAAATAAATTAACGAAAACAGAAAGGAAAAATTATTTTTGTACATTAGAAAACGAACTTTTACCTGTTTTAGAAGTTGTGATTTAATAATTTTTAATGATTTGAAGGAGTAAGTTATTTTTTGTTTTGATAGATAATTTTGTAAACCTTGTAATTGGTACTTACGTTTTATTAATTTTTATGCTATTTAATAAAAATATTTTAAAAATTGTAAACTTGCGAAATTCCTAAAACAGGCCCCGGTTAGACTAGAAAACTGCTCATAAAAGCGTAATCTGCTTTATCTATGCATTACCGACGGTATACCGAAAATACGTCAGATATTTAAATTTTCCACCATAATTAGTTCCTTTCCTAACCTTTTTATTGCTTTTTGATCATGAACAAGAGATTTTTTGAAATATGTTGTTTATTCACTTTGTATCAGTAAATTCTTGATCTACGATGAATAACATTTGTATTTTTACAACTTTTATAAATATTAAGTTCTTGATCTTTGTTAATACTTGTTTTCTATATTTCCTTATTTAACGTCTATTTTATGTTCTATAATGTATTTTGCATAAATAAGCTGTCATAAATGTACAGAATATGTTTAGACAGTACGCTATAAATAAAATTTGTGAATATCTAGTGTTTAATTACATAGTTTTTTTGATTTTTAAAAGAGGCCCGTCTTAGGATACCGGGTTTCCTAAGACGGGAAAATACATATTTTTTTTTAAATCAAAATTTATGGATTGTTAAACATTTTTTGAACTTTTAGGCATATCCACTTAGTAAAGAAAACATGAAACTATGATGTCAGTAATTGCTTTTGTTTCTGAAGTTCCTGAAAATCGAAAATTTTCTGAAAATATGGAAGGAGGCCCGTCTTGGGCAACTTTCTCTCTTTTTCTCTCTGAGACTATCTCGTCTTAGGCAAAAAATTGTTCCTGTGCTAAAATGGTACATTAGAGTAATTGTTTATAAAATTGGTTTATAACAATTAATTCAATTAATGCAATTGATAAATGCATCGATTTCACTTGATATTCAGTTTACACAAATCATTTTTAAAGTAATGATTTTTCTAAAAACAACTTTTTTTCTACTTTTATTGTTTACACAGAATTTTTCAAAAACAGAAAATAAAAAATCGGCCTCCAGGGATCACTAGAGAATTTATTCAGCTTCGATTTGAAAAAAAAACGTCTAAATAGGATAAAAATTGTGACTTATAGACTGATTTGTCCGCAAAAATCCAATTCTGAACCACTGTCCGCTGCACAACGGAAAAACAACTGACAACTACATTGAAAATTACAACTACATTCACATATTTAACGTAGATTGTCAATTCTTTTTTCATTGTGCAGCGTTTTAATCCAATATCAGATCAAAAAAATGATACTTCGTCGTTCAGTGTGGTGTTGAAAACAGAACAAAGAACATTACCAACTTCAACTTCATTTCCGTTACGTGCTTCGAGTTTAACGCTTCTTTTCCGCTAATAATTAGTAAATTAAGTGGGATTTAGTGTCAGGTGACCGAAATAAACCATAGATTTTAATCAAATTCACCAGTACAGAGGAGTTTCCGATATATTGGTACTTACTATACCGACAGGCGCGTTGATGCAAGAGGATCGGTAGGTGTTTATACACAGGCTCGTTCTAGGCTTCCATGAGTGCACATACACTTGGAAAATGACCTATACATCAGATCAGAGCATGGGTATATCAGGGGTGCGTGTAGGGAGGGCCGCCATAGGTCCTGGCATAACTCAGAATTGCCTGCCCGCAAGGGTAGAATTCAGCATAGCACTAACATTGTATGCGTTCACGTTATGTATTTATGTAAATGCATACCCCATCCCATGTCAAACGCTCTGCACCCCTTACCCCTTTACCCTCTTCTCTCGTTGAAGAGAGGCCGTCTACTAGCCATTGGTCGAAGGTGTATGCGCATTTGTACACGAGTATAAATGTGCGTATGTGTAAACACGGAATGTGTACAAGTATATAACTTAGTCGTACGACTATGTTCAATGCATAGAGTGAGAGAGGGGGGGGGAGGGAGAGAGAGGCATTGAGAGAGTGCGTGTAAGCGAAGTACATAAGCCAAAGGATGGAGCTTGCTAGCCACCGTGCTATGGTACACAGCATATAGCACACCGATCACATTAATCAGAGGTTATTGCGTGCATTCCTAATCATCCGAGGCCCCTAACTATTCCTAGATTCTGATTGGTGCATTACTCGGTATTTCCGGTATGATTCTGCATTCCAATTGGCCGACTGGCTCATTCGAATCGAATTCAGGGGTTTCTACGTTTTCCGGCACCCGCACTCCACGACGCTGTTATGCTTGTTTCGATATACGGAACGTCATGACTTTTCTAAAATTATCATTTTTAAGGAGATATTCAGTTTGCCTCCCTTCTGGAGCGAAAAACAAGTTTAAATCAGGAAGTAAAACCGAAATAATTTGGATTTTAGTTTCTTCTTTTCGGATGAAACTCTTAAAAATTTCGGTTTCAGTAGGGGAAAGTTGCCTAACACGAGCCACCGTTAATATTTTTGTATGAAAACTAGAAGTGTGCCAAATAATTCGATTCGATCGAAAACCGACTTCTGACGCTTTTCGAATGTCGAATTTTTCGATACTGATCCGTGTTGAAATCGCATCGGAAAAATTCGATCCGACTTGGACGCATGTCAAATGTCGAATTTTCAAAACCGATAGATGGGCAGATCGAATTGAAAAAATCTGCCCGGCCCCCTTCGGGGGCGCGGGAACATTCTCATCGCGCGCTTCGCTCGCAAGTTTGAGCGCGCC
>JBAGKK010000078.1:466277-478120 GCA_037177015.1 Euceroptres primus
AGATTTTCTCATATCTCATGTTTTTTGGCGGGGAAATTGAATTTTTAATTTTTTAAACAAAATTTTTTAAATTAAAACGAAAACTACTTATCTTATCAAAAAATGGTCAACAGAAAATTTGTATATCTATTTAAGACCAATAATTTTTCCATTGAATATTTTTTCATACCTCACGTTTTTTGACAGGAAAATTTGAATTTTCGATTTTTTTAAAAAATTCAAAAATTTGTTATACCAATATTGTAGAGCTTAAAAAAAAGTGTTTTTCTTCTCTTTAATTTTTTTCATTTCGTGCGTTGTTTGGCCCAAAATCTTCATTTTCTTTTGATTTTTTGAATTTTGAAAATGCTAGAAGTTTAATAATTTTCATTTTATTGGAAAACGTCACAAGGATAAATTGTTCTTCTTTCTGAGTACTATGAACATCCGAACATAGAATTTGTACATTGCAAAAAAAAGTAGTCTCAAAAATTTTCAAAATGCTGTAATTTTTTGAATTTTTATTCACAATGGCTGGCTAACGAACTTGACCTTCATTTTAGGACACTAACAGAGTATACCAAAGGCCAATACAATCTGTCAATTCTTTCGAAAGTTATGGTGCTAACAAAAAAAAAATCTACAGACAGACACATTCGCGAAAACCATTTTTTTGGGTTCAGGGGGTCTCAAAACGTGGACACTTGACAAAAACAGGGGGGATCAAATTTTACACAAATCTAATACCTTCTCTGATGAAAATGTAAAAATTCGATCCGATCTGGCGCACGTCGAATGTCGAATTTTTCGAAACCGATCGGTGCTTACATCGGATCGAAAAAATCCGATTCGACTCAACGCACTTCAAATGTCGAATTTTTCAAAATTGATTGAGCTCAGAGCAAATCAAATTTTTTCGATCCGATTTGACATCATAGATCATCATAGATCACAGTGGGCATCTTAGGCATCATAGATCACAGTGCAGTTTTCGAAACTAATTGGTGGGGTTTGGTTGTAGATTTTTTTTTAAGTTTACCGACTAAACGCGTCTGTTGTAATTATTTAAATTTTTTAATACTAAATAATAACAAATTACGATATTTTTTACCAATTTAACGGTCGTTGCCAAAAAGTTGTGAAATTTAAGTTCCAAAAGTTTTACACATTTTTCTTATTAATTATATTTTTTGAATATTACGAGGATAAAGTACTTACATCGAAGCAGTTTTCGTAAAGTGTAAAAATTTTAGGTGCCTTTGTTTAGAAATGGGAAATTAAAATATAGCCAAAATATTCACTCGGTAACGGTAATCTGTCCCCAAATACAAATTCACAAACTAAACTTGAGAAATAATGACAATAAAATTTGATAAATGATTGATTCTCATGAGCCATTTGTATTAAGCTTAAGAATCTAAAAATTATGAATAGACATATATATTTTATATTTTACGGTATTTCAAAGGTTTAAAAGTTTGTCCCTGATGTTTCATGTCCACTCGGTAACCCTCATATTTTAGGTTATAACTCGAAAAGGTATAAAAAAATCATAAACTAATTACTTTTATTCTTACGCAAGTGCTTATAAAAGCATAAGCATATTCATTGTGCGCAACTAAACAAAATTTCTGCAAATGATGCACCGTGTAATTTATAATAATGTCCACTCGGTAACTCATTTTTAACAAATGTTAATCAAAATAAAATATAATCGAAAATCTGATCACGCCGTTTAAAATTCTTTTATATCCCTATTGCAAATATTTTGTCCACAATTTCGAAATTTATTGTCTGTGTTTGTTAAATGTCCACTCACAGGCTCCCTATAGCGAATCTAGAGTTTTTAGGCTATGTATCTCTCAGTTCAGCCGTTCAACTTTGTAAACAGGTCAAAGTCAGTCGAAGGCATGAAGTTGATCTTGAAAGGATTATTTATTTTGAATAACCTGCTTATAAATTTTAATTAAATTTTAATGTTTGTTTATTTTCAATGAAATTAATTTTTTATAAAGATAAGTGCTTAAGTGGTTTAATACAGAGGAATAAAATTTTGTGTTTCTAATTTTTAACCTAATATAATAAGAAAACCTTTATAAATAGATGTTAACTTTAAACGTTATTTCAGAATTAAATTACCTAATTGTCCAAAAAGCAAAATTAAGTTTTAAATAAGTATAGCATGGAATTATGTGTTTTCTGTTTCTAACCTATAGCTCAAGAACTTACATTTTTTTCAGATAACATGACAAATTGTAAATACGTGGATAATTGGGCATTTCATATTTCTTTTTAATTTTAAATAATATTATTCTAAAAATTATTGTTTTAAGATAAATTTAAGATAAATGAGTGTACAGAAAAAAAGTGATTTTAAATTATTTAATGTTGAAAAATTAATTTCATTTACGCTAAATAGATGTGTTGAGTCGGATGGAAAAAAAAAACCAATTCGATCGAAGCTCGGTTCGGTTTCAAAAGATTCGACATTTCAAGTGTCTCGAGTCGAATCGAAAAAATTCGATCTGAATTGACCTCCGATCGATTTCGGAAAATTCGACATTCGACGCGAGCCAAATCGGATCGAATTTTTTCGATTTGATCTGTTCACCAATTGGTTTTAAAAAATTAGACATTCAATTTGCATTCTCAGCTGCGTTGAATCGAAAAATAACCGATTCGATATACTGCACACCTCCAATGAAAACATTATATTCATCACTTATGTATGAAGATACATGCTCAGCAGAATTCTAGTTATTTTAAAAGTGTTTTTTTCTGTATCAGAAGTAAATTAACGAAAATATAAAGGAAAAATTATTTTTGTACATTAGGGAACGAAATTCTACCTATTTTAGAAGTTGTGACCTAATAACTTCTAATGATTTGAAGCAATGAGTTATTTTTTTTTATAAATAATTTTGTAAACTTTGCAATTTTTACTTACGTTTTATTAATTTTTATGGGTCGTTGCCAAAAAGTTGTGAAATTAGGCCTATCGATTTAAAAAAAATCTCAGAATTAGCTAAAGTATTTTTTTCTATTAATTGTGATCCAAAATAAAATACCAATACCAATTTAGGAGATCAAGAATCATTTTTGTAGCGGAAATTACTTTTAAAATATGTAGAGTGGAGATAAAAAATTTTAAAAATATTGTAAATGTTTCTTTTTTCGCACTTTATTTGATTGTGCCTCCAGATTTTCGATTATATTTTTATTCCAGTAACAGTTTTTAAAAGTGGGTTACCGAGTGGACATTATAAATCGTACGGTACATAATTTGCAGAAATTTTTTAAAGTTGCGAAAAATAAACATGTTTCTGCTTGTACGAGCACTTGTGTAGGACTAAAAGTAATGAGTTTTTGATTTTTTTGTATTTCTTGAAGTGATTTTTTCCAAACTCTAATCTAAAATATGAGGGTTAACTAGTGGACATGAAACTTCAAGGGCAAACTTCTAAACATTTATAAACATCTTCAAATCTAAAATATTTATCCCTACCGTAGAGTGGGGCTATTTGCGCATGGTGGGACTAATATAATTTTGTTTTTTAATATGATAATTTGAATCAAAATAATAATCTCCTAGCGTAACTTTGTATCAGTTCAATAGTTTTAAAAGTAATAAAAAATACTTAGTTGCCCGTGTTTTTCTTCCAAATTTAGGTAGTAAAAGGAATTCGTTTCATAAATGCGAGTTTGTGCTTTCATTAATTAGTTCAAAGGTGATATATGAAAATTCGAAGATCGGTGCTATAATTCGGCTGGTTCAGAAAGTTATGCTATGTGCTAATTTTTCAATTTTGTGCAGTCGGATATTTTTTTCTTTTTTAATTATTTCTTTTCTAACTCTTAGTTGGCATTAGGGGTCACTGGGACCCCACGCCTTTCACTCAAAGTCAACATTAGTCAAATTTTTTAAGTATTTAACAATTTTTCTTTTGCTGAATAAATTATACTCCAAGAAAGTTTAACTCTTGGACTTCAAAAAAGTTCTGATGCGCATTTTTGAAATAACGCTTAATTTTCGCGATATAAATTGCTTGACCCCATATGCCAACTTCGTAATTCTAGGGAGGTGTGCCAACTAAGGGTTAAAAAGCTAAGTTGAAATAATATTTCATTATAATTGATAGCTTTTGAAATATAACTGTATAAAATATGAGGATTCATGTCAGAAGACTAACCTCACTTTTCAGTTTCTACACTGAGAAAAAAATACTTTTGAATCTATAGCATATGCTATTACTGTCTGCAAAAGCAGATACTATAGATTTCAAGTAATATGCTCTGGAATTTATAGCATCGCTATAAATTGAATCAAAATCTATTTTTGAATCAAAGTTTACCGATTTGAATCAACAGTGATTGAAAAGTATTTTTTTCTCAGTGTCTTATTTTCGATTTTGCAGCTCAATCGATGACAGAATCAAGGGTTTGTGCGGCATTTTGAAGATTTTAACATAAATTATAAAAGTAAATGTTATGTCTAAAAAGTTATCTGTAATTATTATTATTTTAATATAAAGCTACTTTCTTTTCTTCCAAGAGAAAATTTGTATCAATTAAATTATAGATTATAGATCAGTTAAATTGCTCAGTTGGTTGGGGATGGCCAGTAAATTAAATGGTTAGATATGACCTTAGAATCTTAGATGGATGTTAGGCAAATTATAGATTCTTCTAAAAATATATTTCGTTAATATTAATGCTGATGTTTAATTTTTTTATTTTTTTCTGTTTGATAAATCTCAACCTACTCTGAATTTCCTAATTAAGCTTTTTTTCATACTTTATCATCAGAAGGAATTCTCAAATAGTTAAATAATAATTCCAAATAAGATTGAAGTATTACAAAATTGTTTTATTCATTTAAGACATAAAAAAACAATAGTTGTACCTATTTAGAAGATCAATGGTACAAAAAGGTACAACTTTTCAACAATGATAATTCGTAAGTAGAAAATGATTTAAAAATCTATAAATGATTGATTTCTCTTTAGAATTGAGTCTTTTAACTATCTGAGAAAATAAAAGAGCTGAAAAAATTTTTCTTGTGCGTAAAGTTAAAAAAACTTTTAAAAAATACGTAAAAGTTGTACCTAATAGCTCCACTCTACAATATTCATAATTTTTAGAATCTTTAACTTCATACAAATGACTCGTATGAGTATCAATATACACACACACACACACACACACAAATCAACCGATGTATTAAAATTACTGTATTTTAACATCTCAAAGCTTTGTAACAATATAGTTTAATATCAAATATCAAATAATATTAAATATCAAAATAAAATGTTAAAAGACTTCTTCATAAAAACTAGCTTAAGAATAGTAGTTTCGTTTTGTCATGTTGTTTTCTAAATAGTTTCATTTTCTTTCTTTTTAAGTTAACAAACTTTCTTTAAAAACTTCATTAACTTTTGAACATAATTCTAATTATTTTGATTAGGTGTCTTGGATAGTTAGAACTAAAAATACACTGATGAAAATTACGTAAAAAAGAAGGTCGAGGATCCAATCTATTTTATTACTACTTGTTACAAGGGAGGAGGAAGGGATCCAAAATTTTTAAAAAAAAGTGTTCCGTAATTTATGGATGGCCCTTTAACAGATTTCTAATTTTTCTTCACCCCTTCAGTGGCACTGAAGCAATACTGGACCCTTTTTTATTTTCTATCAATTTCTGTAACTCCAATTATTAAAAAAAATGAAAGGTTATATAGATGAAAATTTTCATCACTATTTTCTCTAAAAACACACGTATTCCGCATCTAAATCCGTTTGTTGGTATCAACATTACACTGACTCAAAGTTAAACATTGAAATTCTGCTGACACTGAAGGGGTTAAAATCCGTTAACAGCTGTCGATTTTACGGAAAAGCTTGTTAAATCCGTAGGTGTATCAGAAATGTCTGTAAATATAACAGAAAAAAATCTACACAGAAAAAAATAAAGATAAATTTGATGCAGGTAATTTTTTAGAGGGATAAATTTTTATTCAGACAACATCACGTCTTTCAAAATACTTGGAAAAGGTCGGGTCTATTCGTACCGAAAACCTGTATGAATAGCTAAAGTCTTGCAAACGTGATTGGCTAAGGGAAAACACAAAGGGAGGTGGGGGTATCTTAGTCTCGTCGAAATTCCTGTACGAATAGACACTTCGCTTGAAAAAACAAAAGAAAATTTAGCCGATATTAGGATAAAATTTATCCTGTCAAGTTGCAGGTAACCTTATTATTAAAGGTAATTTTTACCCGGGATTCAAAGTAAACTTTATCCACCGTTTTTTCTGTGGCTGCTTTCCCCATTTTAATAGATGGCTTTTTTTTAAATTTACCGATTTTTTTCTTGGTGTAACTTTTCATCTCTAAAATTAAAAATTCGTTAAAAGCATCTGAAAACCGAAGTCAAACATTTTTCAGTAGAACATAAATCGAATCCGACGAGAAAAAAATATTCAAAACAGCGTCGACTTGACTTTTCTGGAAATAACTTCGTCCCCCCCCCCCCCCCAAGGCACAAGGACTTCGAAGAACGTTTTTAACGAACAATTTAAATTATAAAAAACTTTTTTTGACGTAAAATTAATTGGTACGTCTATCTTTCAGCAGTCAAGTACTGTTAATTTTGTTAATAAGAAGTTCAATGTTTTTCATCAAAACGGTCATCACAAATGGATAGAATGCGTCAAATAAATTTTTAAAAGCATTTTGATATAAAAGCAATAATACGTACAAGGTCGTTTTTTTTTCATTTCACCGAGAATAATATTTAACAAGATTTATGGTAGGAACATTTTAGAGCCACAGCTATGAAATTTTGTATCGGAAAAAAATTCCACCGAAAGAGTTGGCCCTTCTTGGAGTTATATCAGCGATAATAATTTTTTCGCTTCATATTTCGTTCACCAAAACAATACACCAAATAACCTGCAGCCGTTATTGGGAGATTGAAACTGCTCGTAAATTTTTCAGTATCGATTTTTCAGTATTTTCGGTTGTAATGCTCTCAAGTGCTCAATATGTGCTCGACACTTTAATCTAAAAAATATTTTCTCTCCTTCACTGGATTTAATTATAAACAATAAATAAAGATAAATAAACACAAGCATTTACTAAAAATATATTAGTTAGCAATATTTGTGATCCAACAAATTTCAATTGTAAACCATTTAAAGTTCTCTAACCTATAATCTACAGGCAATGGAGTTTGCATTACTACACTTTTATGATAATTATCAACAAGCAGGGTACTTTTCCCGCAACTTGAAATTTGTGAATACCATTGACTGAGTAAAAAAGATATTCCGTTTTTAAATGAACATGGAAAAAAAGGACAGAACATAAAGCACCGGTAGAGGTACATGCAATGTATAAGAGCACTTTTCCCAGTCTGTCTCTGTCTCTCTTTATCTCTTTCTTTCATAAAAGTGGGGGGGGAGACTGTAGAAAGGAAAGGGTTTGCTCATTGGCGAACGAAAGTAATTTCGATTTCTCGCTACCTCGATTCGGGCGAGATAATTGCCAAGTAATTAACAATCCAGTTTCAATTCGCCTCCCGCGGAAAATAGCAAATTCGTAATATCCTACAATATTGCTCCCCCCCCCCCCGAAGCCTCAACCAAAATTCTAGAACGAATACGGGCACATCCTCTCCAAGTCCCAACCATTGCTCTCGCGAGAGCGCCATTCCGCGATTCAGCACATTTTCAAATTTCCTATTTGTAAATATGCAATCAGCAGCCGGCCGGTCGGCGCGTTGAGCATCCGCCGAGCGCGAAACAGAGGTGAGACAATAATTAATCATTTCAATTAACAGACAATTTGATCGGAACGCCGTTCGAGAAGAATATTGGAAACGGGACAGGCCGGAAAACCAGGCTTCAGTCTCCCTCAAAGTCGCCCCGTCATCAAACACCCCAACTCTAGGTCCGACCCCGACTACCGACCCCCCCCCCCTCTCCCACCGCAACGATTCGCTATCGGTGAATTCACTTCTGCAGTCCGTCATTTTCAAGAATCGGAACCGAACGAATTGCTAGAGCAACACCAGGAAGAGTTCACAAATTGGGATACAAACAAGATTTCTGTTGCATCGTGTTCCATATCCGGAGAAAGAGACAATTTTTGAAATTGTGAGTTATTAAATAAGTTTCAATGAAGGACAACGTTATTAGCATCCTTTTTATGAAACAGAGAAATCAATGATAAAGTTTACCTCGATTCGTAAAAATTGTCTTCAACAAAAATTTACTTCACGTTACTGTTTAAAATCATGTACAATTTAATTAAGAATAAACTAGATTCAGGGTCACTCCATGAATGATCATCTGAAAACGATTGCGGTCATATTACAAAAAATTTGTTTAATTGGTCTTATAATTATGTTATAAGACTTATAATTTGTTTTAATTATTTCTTATACTTCCTTGAGGTGTAAAATTTGTGTTGAATTTTAAATTCAAAAAAGGAAAGGAATCGAGATCTTGAATGCTTCCTTCAGTTTGCTTTACCTACTTCACTGAGAAAACTATTTGGTTCGGACAACAAAACGATTTGGTTGTCATAGAAGCAACAAAATTTTTTGGTTGTGCCAACCAAATTTTGATTCTTTCAACAAACCTTTTGTTAAAACATCAAAAATTTTGTTAATTCAACCAGAAAAGAGATTTTATAATTCAACCAGAAAAGAGATTTTGTTGGTTCAACAAAATGTTTGTTGGTTCAACAAAAGGTTGTTGAAAGAACCAAAATTTTTTTGGCACAACCAAAAAATTCGGTTGCTTCTATAGCAACCAAATCGTTTTGTTGTCCGAACCAAACAGTTTTCTGAGTGTTTGGTTAAGTCTGTCAAAATCAGGCCGGCGAGACTTAAACGCGATTTAAAAGAAAACCACGCAAAGTACATCCGCGAAGTTTTTGTAAGTGATAGATATAAGTGTAAATAATTTATTTGTACAGATAAAACTTTTTTTAAAAATTGTATATGCGGAAATACGCGGATTCGAAAGTGGTGTTTTTTAGCAATTTTCAAGTTTTGGAAGACGAAAATCTCGAGGACTAAATTTTTATGCATAATTTCACTGAACACCGGGGCAAAGGCTGGCATTAATCTGCGTTTTCAAACAAGCTTTTAAATTTTCGGTAATGTATTTTACGTGTAATAAATGATCCAACTTTACGAAAATAACGCATTTTGTCAGGTCTCTTTAAACACAATTTTACTCTTCTATTTCAACTATAACTCCAAAATAGCGTTATAGATAATTAATTTAAATCATCCCTGATCGCACTGTTTTTCTCTACTTAATTTTAAATAAGTGAATTTAGTGTTTAATTCGTTTTAAAAATGATGTACTAATGGAAAAGTATTATAAAAGCGAATAAGGTTTCAATAATGTGTTAAAACAAAAAGTGAAACAAGCCAGAAAAATGTAATGTAAAAAAGAGTTGAAAAAATATTTGTAATGATATTACGAAATGCTTTCAAAATATTTTTAACATACATCAATTTCTCTTGTCCTTGACAGATACTCGAAATTCCCTAATATTTCCCTAACTTCTCGGGGAAATTTTTTTCCCCTGACATTTCCCTGCAAATTTTTTTCCCCTGACATGTCTCTGACTTTCCTGACATATGTAACTACCCTGAAAAATATTATTTTTATTTTTTGTGCACTTGCAGAAAAATGTCATTGGTTCAATGAATTTTTTACTATGTGAAAAATTGTCTTTCTAAACTATTCAACTCGGGACCATGATGGCGTTTAAAGATTGAAACAGAAATTTAAATTTTCAATACAAGTTAAAAAACGTTCAGTGTTCACATCTGAAAATCAAATATTAAAAGCCTTTGCAGTAAACTCTAAACGGAATAAAAAATTGTAAATGCTAAATTCGTTATCTCAAAATTCGAAGGTGTATTTTTATACTAATTGTTTTAAATTATAATTCTATTTCATTGAAATACTCGAAATGTTTAGTGCAATATTTAATCAATATGATTAAACAGATTTCAATATTTATTATAAATAACAATACTTTTATTCGCAATTATTGTCGAAGAAAAAAATTTCCTAAAACCACAGAAGGATTATCTTAGGAACTTAGGAAGTCGATTCTTCATAAAATAGGGAAGGACAGTTTTAGTCAGCCAAACATATAGGGTCAATAATGGAAGAGACGAACCTGACCCACAACATTACGAGAAAACCCTCATTCTGATCTAAGGGGGCAAATTATAAATTTGCCGAATCCTATTTTTCCTAACGATTATTTTACCTAAATTCATTCGACCTTAAAAGAATGGACTATAATTTTTATTCTTTCGAATTGTCAAAGTACGTAAGTTTTATTGTTCCTAATTATCACTTGCCCTAATTTGTATTTTGCCGAACAACAATCTGTCATAGTTTTTATATTTCCGAATCACTATTGCCCTAATTGTTATTTTTACGAATTGTTGATTCCCATAATTGTTATTCTTCCGAATTACCATTGGCCATAATTATTATGCTGCCGAATTAACATTTACTTCGGAAAAATAAAAATAATGGCAAATGGTAATTCGGAAGAATAACAATTATGGGAATCAGTAATTCGGAAGAATAACAATTAGGGCAAATAGTGATTCGGAAATATAAAAATTATGGCAGATTGTTATTCAGGAAAATAAAAATTAGGGCAAATGATAATTAGGAACAATAAAACTTACGTACTTTGACAATTCGGAAGAATACAAATTATAGTAAATTCTTTTTAGGTCAAACGAATTTGGGTAAAATAATCGTTAGGAAAAATAGAATTTGGGGAATATTCATGCGCTCTCGATCTAGGTTGTAGAATATCCTCTAAATGTAGGTCCTATCATTTACGACCAGACGGCTGACCAAAAACGCCTTTATCTACTTGGAAGTTAACATACACTTCCTCTTACTCTAATTCTATATATTTGATTTCTTTATTCATAAACTATAGTAACAATTTTTTAGTTTTAAAAAATGTCACAGAAAAATTTCAAATTTTGTTATAAAAAATTGTTTACCCTTATTTAGGAAATTTTTAAAAACGTTCTTGTTCGCGCGTGACGCGCTCCTTATTTTTCCGAAATGCGCGCACTTTCACTTTTATTATTTTACGGAAAAAAATGTGTCGACCAGCTGTTCGTTTTTCTTAAATATGAGCGTTTCTTGTGAATCTCTTTTCTGACCTTCGGTTTATTTACAAATTGTAAAATTCAAGTAGCGTTAAAGAAAAACCCGTCCGCTAATCCGCCTATTTTTGAGTTGCGGCACGTCTGGGTTTACCCCAAACCATATATCATCGCGCGCCGTCTCCGGCGCGACATGCCATAAAAAAGGGTCCGTCTGCGTTCTCGCGGCTACCTGCGAGGATGACCGCGTGGACTCGTCACTGCGACACTTCCGCTTTTCCGATTGGGTCCCCGCGAAGAGGCCCTCGAAAGGGTGGGCGGTCCTTGAGATTTTCGGCGTCTCAAACACCACCCGCAACTTCAATATTGTTTGATAGATCGCCGTGATCGGTCGCTCTCTTGCAGCAGCTTCCTATTCCGTCTGGCACTTAGCCGAATTTCACTCACGCTCCCGCCGTGTCTTTATCAATCTTGACGTCTCTCGCTCGACCGCTCGCTTGCAGTTCTCATGTTCTCAATCGACGGCTTTAAGCATTGTGTGTGCGTGCGTGTGTGTGTGCCTGTGTGCTCCATTCCGATCAGTGTACCTTGCGTCCCTTTGCGGCGCTGTTGAGGAGACTCGCTACCGCGCCAGTTGAGGACACGACGGTCCTCTGAGGTGCTCAACCTTGCCCTCGTGTCGGCGTCATAGGTG
>JBAGKK010000078.1:484014-506813 GCA_037177015.1 Euceroptres primus
TTTCCATGTGGAACGTCACATATACTATCATAAGAGATATATATATATATATATATATATATATATATATATCATAAGATATATAATATCATTGGGTAAATTCATCATGTAACCCTGTTATTGGTTATATGACTGTTGGGTTTAAAATAAATGAAATGAAATTAATAAACTTTTGTACTTGAAAAATAAAAAATGAATGGAAAAGTTCAATGATTATTGGAGTGAAATAAAAAAATATTTGTAGTAAATGAAATTTGTTTTTAATTGGCGATGAGAAGAGGTTGTTTGATTTTAATAAAAATGTTTTTGGGGTGGAGGTAATAGCGAACCATGGATATATCAATAGATATATGAGGACCATTGTACCCCTTGTCATAAACCATAGAAACAACCGTAAATCGGAGGGAAAGCAAGAACGGTCGATATATCAATCTATGTCCGCTCCTATTTGGTGGTAATTAATCACAACACAGACATACTATACTACTTAGCATTCAGTTGTAATATAGTGCGAAGGTACGAGAAATTGAAGCATTCCAGGCTTAACAAATGAGAATAAAAATGGGAATTTGTATGCCAATTCGAATTTCTATTAAAATCGATAAAGTGAAAAATCAATTTTATTTATAAAGGTTTTACATTAATATTTTACTTTAAATATAAATATTTAGAACTGAGAGCTTTTACGGATATTCACTCTGTATAGTCAAGCTCAAAATTCACAATATCTTTATATTAAAGACGTACCAAATAGAATTGTCAACAAACTTTTGAAGTACAAAATGTACCACAAAAGGTACCTTTGAGGTACAAAATTAAAATTCAAGAACAATTTACGTCTAAGGAAGATAAGAAAAATTCAAATACCACACAGAAAACTTGAGAATGCATTTTTTAGTATAAAAAGTCTTAATTTGAGTTTTTAAACAAATGAAATTAACATGGAAAATTACATACTTCGCAGAAAACTTGAAACCGCATTTTTTAGAATAATACGTCTTAATTTCAGTTTTTAACCAAATGAAAATTACTTGGAGTTACTAGGCAACAATTTGAAGTGAAATTTACAAAAATTAAAGAAAACTTCGGAAAGACAGTGTCTAGTATTACGAAAAATATCCACGGCCTATTTTGAAAAATGTTGAGCTTAACTGTATGGATTGAACATTCTTAAATTGCGAAGATTTAAAGTTTCAATGCCTCTAAATTGAAAGTGTTAAAATTTTTCAGTTTTTTAAACTAAACTGAATTTTTTATAATGTAAATTTCGAAAAATTTAAACTTAAGGTTTTCAAATTGCAAAAAGTACAAATTTGACAATTTTCAAACTTCCATTGTCGAAATAAGGTCTAAAGAAGACTTTTAAATTGAAATGGTTCACTCTAAACTGAAATTTAAATTGAAATGGTTCACTCTAAATGTTTCTATTAAAAGAGCTTTATTTTTAAGGATTTCTTATTAAGAAATTTTAATTTAATGTAAAGACACTTGAAATTTAAAAAATTTTCTATTGGAAAACATTTTGAAAACTTACTCGAAAACAAACAAACTCGAAACCATAAAGTCATCGAATTCGAATCGAATCGAATTCGATGGCTTTATTAAATTGGAAAGATTCAAAGTTTTAGTGCCTCTAAATTGGAGGTGTTAAAATTTTTCCGTTTCTCAAACTAAACTGAATTTTTTACGATGTAGATCTTGAAAAGTTTGAAATTAAGGTTTTCAAATTGAAAAGTACAAATGTGACGACTTCTAAACTTGCATTGTCGAAATGAGGTATTTTGAAGACTTTTAAATTGAAATGGTTCAGTCTGCATTTTTCTTTCAGGAGAGCATTATTTTTATGGATTTTTTATTAAAAAATTTGAAATCTCAACTCTTTGAATCTGAATTAGTCAAACAATAATTTCTCAGTGACTCAATTCTAGCTATGGCAATTAATAAAATTAAATTAGTTAAATTAAATTAAATTAATTAGTTAAATTAAATTAATTAGTTAAATTAAATTAAATCAATTAGTAAAATTAAAAATCACTGAAATTTCAGAGGTAAATTACGGAAATTTCAGTAGATTTCTACTAGTAAATCAGTAGCTAAAATTTCACCAGTGATGCTTACTGAACTTTCAGCAATCATCTCTACCTATAAATAAGTAGAAATCCACAAAAATTTTAGTAATTTTTCACTGAATTTCACTGCAATTCAGTGAAATTTTACTAATTGCCATAGCTAGAATTAAGACACTAAGTTTGACTAATTGAGATTTAGAAAGAATAATTTCAAATCAGAATCTTCCAATAGCGAATATTTTCTAATTTTAAGTCCGAATTCCTTCAATTTAAAATCATCAATGATTTTGAATTGGCATTGCTCAAGTTTGAATGATTTTAAATTAAAATCAAGCAGTGTACACCTAGACAAGTATTTGATTGAATCTACTAAATCTTATTATACTTTGTTTATTTGGTTGAATGGAAAAGTGAACAATAAACAAGTAGGTATAATTTCTTAGATTCAACCAAAATATGTTTTATGTAAATAAATAGATCTTTTTAACCTATTTAAATAAAATTTCTTTTAAATAACAAAATCGTTTGGTGAAATTAACAAAATGTATCCAAGAAAACAATTTAGTTTACTTAGAAAAAAAATGTTTTGATTAAAAAAATCGTTCAGTTGATTTAAACAAAAATGGTGGTTGAACAAACCAACTTTTGGTTGAATCAACCAAATGTTTTGTTGATTCAACCACATCTTTGGCTGAATATACAAAATTTTTTATTTTTGGTTGAATCAACGAAAACTTTTGGTTGGGTCAACCAAAATTTTAATTGTCCGTATAACAAGCACATTTTTTAGTCAAACCAATAAAACTTTAGTTGGTTCTACCAAATATTTTTCTGATTGTTGAATGAAACACTTTTTTCCGGAGTGTACTATGCAAACTTTTTAACATCGAAAATTAGAAGATTAATCAGGTCATTTGAAATTCCCGGTTTTTTCACAACCAAATTTTTCAGTTTTTCGACCAATTTTACATTTTTTATTTACAGTAACATTATACATTATCCTAGATAACATACAATTCCTTACGAAATAAGCACACTAGCATTTATTTCCTATCTTCAACATCAAATTATTTTTTTTACATGCTTTCAAAAATAAAAATTAATATTCATTTTTATTTTCAAAATTTATTTGTTTACTTTTCAAATAACCGCAGGTAAAGTGGAAATAAGTAGATTTTACCATTAAAATAAAAAAATTCCGATCTGGAATAAAATTCCCAGGGTTTTCCCGGTAAAATGAAATTCCTGGATTTTTCCCGATTTCCCGATCCGCTAGACACCCTGATTAATATTCACTTGTATAAAAAATGAACTATTTATAAATGATTAAAAAACTCTTGTTTGAAAACAATAAAAATAAAGTGTAATTAATTAAAGCACCTATATTAGCGAAAAAATATTTTTTTTAATAGAATTAGAGATGTTGAAGAAGAATAAAAGGTCGAGTGATTCGAAAGTAATCGAGGCGATTAGCACTGAGGGGATGCTGGGTAGTTAGTCGAACATGCGTCACTGTTTTGTGGAAAGCCGGAGGCCACTTCTAAATTACACCCTATGGATCCACGTGTTCATCCGGCTTTCAGAGTCGTCTCGTTAAATGCAGTGCTGGTACACCTGCACATACAGGCAGCCCATCGGGATGCGAGTCAGGCTGACAGAGAAACAAGCTTGAACGCGACAAAAGGCGAAGTAGCTCTTTCATTGGTCGTAGCGTAAAGCGTGAAATAAAAATAAAGAGGCTCAGTATTATTTGAAACGAGAATCCTCAGGGTTCCTCTTCTACTTTCTCACTTTTTTTCTCTTCACTCCTCTCATCCTCTTTCCCTAACTCTCATCCTCTTTCTCTAACTTTCCCCCTTTTCCTCCTTCAGCTTTAGACTCACTCTGTTTTCGGTGGTGACGAGAATTCACGAATTCAAGCACGAGCTCCGAGACAAACTGTTGAATACTGTAAAAAAAATGGATGCTGCTCTCCACAGGGAAGAAGAGGAAAAAAGAGAGAAAATAAAAGAAAAAGGAACAGAGAAGGAGAGAAAGTAGAAAGAAATCGAACGAGCTATGAAAAAAAAGGGGGAGAAACGAGCTACCGGGCACTTTTCTCTGACACCACGAATTTCCCTGCCGTTTGCCAGAAACGATACGCGTTTGGTCCCTGGAGAAGAGGGAAGAAGTATTATTATTGTCGGTCTTTTATTTCAGAAAGGTCGTTCAGATAATACGACTAGACGAGTTTGATCGAGCTCCGATAACCGATTGAGTAGAATCCTCTTTATTTAAGAGGGAAGTAAAATTACTACCAAGCAATCTTATCTTTCTGCACATACTTTTCAAAAGTGGATTTTTACTATTTTTTAATTTAGAATAAATGGTTAAGCATCAAATTAATATTGTTTATGGATGCAATATAGACTGTTTTATAACCAAAACTTTTAGCATCTCAAATTTTTTTTACGTTGATGGATACTTTACTTACACCGAATAACCGTGTTCCCGTAATTATTTTTTTCCATTAAAAGTAAAAGGGTATTAAAACCAGGCCACATTTAACCGTCTCTCAATTTTGTGGAAGATCGTGCTCTCAACACGGTGAAAAAAACTTTGGGAAGGAGTAAAAGCTCAAATATGATTTCGAGTCGAATCGATCGTGCGAATCAAGAGGACAGATAGTGATAGAGCCCGGCCAGTCATAGAAGCAGATAGGGACGTATAGGTAGGGTCATATCCAGGTTTGACGATACGAATCTATGTTTCTATATGGATGTAAGTGTGCGTGCGTAATATTGGGTATATACGTATGACAGAAATGCACTCGCCCTATACAGAAACGCGTGTATGCATGCACGCACTACCAAGCCTGATGCAAACGCTTGACTAGGTATCTCCGATATTTATGGGCAATATTTCCGATTCAGCTGCTGCTATCGAAGCCCTTACCAGTTCAACATGTCCGCAATAAAAAACTGGATAAAATTATATCCACACCTCGCCACGATTTCGACTCTCGTCGGGAGTTTGCTCGTCAAAAGTTAGGGAAACCAGAATTTCCAGCCGATTCCCCGTTGGCTTTCCTCTCGAACTACTCTCACCTTTCCAAAGGTCTAGTCTTTATTTAGCAATATTTACTTCCGATTTTAAGTTTATCCCGATTTTTTCATAAAAAACGTCCATCGGGCTCTTCTGATTTTCTGAGTAATTTCGCAATATTTTACCTTTGATGCGTGGATCGATTGTGCAAAAACACGATTTTTTAATCTTTTGACGACCGCAATTAAACGAGAATGGTCCAATCTTGATTGTACCTCTAAGGGGCCATCCATAAAAGTATGTAACGTATTTTTTGAAAATTTTAGACCCTTCCCTCCTCCCATGTAGCAAATAGTAACAAAATAGTTTGGATACCTACCTCGTTTGTTATTTTTAATTCTTACTACCCGGGGTACTTAATCAAAATAATTAGAATTATGTTTAAAAGTTAAGGGTGTGTGATACACGATGACGTCTCGAATTACCAACCGATTTTTTATTTACATTCAGCGGGTTTATTAAAAGAGAAACGCAAATATAATGCTTAAATTTTGGACAATAATAAAGAATATATTTAGGCATCGATGTCTAGTGCGTTTCAGTTTTTATTTTGAAATACAAAATTTTTCAAAAATAATTTTTTTCCAAAATAAAAATTGAAACGCACCAGACATCGATTCCTTTATATATTCCTTATTATTTCCTCAAATTTCAGCATTGTATTTGTATTTCTCTAATAATAAACCCGTTGAATATAAATAAGGAACGGTCGGTAATTTGTGACGTCATTATGTATCAAATGCCCTTAATTAAGTTATTAAGGAAGTGTATTTAAATAAAAAGAAAGGAAATGAAATTATTTAGAAAACAACAGGATAAAACAAAATAAATATTTTTATTCCAGTTTTTATGAAAAAATCTTTTAAGATTTTATTTTAATCATTTGATATTAAACAAAATTGCTATAAAGCTTTGAGATGTAAGAATATAGCAATTATTAATACAGCGCTTGATTTCTTAAAAATATTGCGTTACAGTATCGATTTACCCCTTCCCTCCACTGTAAAAAATTTTTCTGAAAAAAGTCTGCCAGCTTATAACCCGAACATTTCGAAATTTTTCCTAATGCATTCGGAAATAATTCCGAATTGTAGTTGGAGATTTATTTACACAATCTCAAAAGCTTTACGAAATATTTCCTAATTTTTCGGAAATTAACCAATATATTCTAAACATTTGCCAATATTCTCGGAGAAATTACCCATTTTTCTCAGAAAAACGTATACCCGACCTTTTTCAGAAAAATTGCATACTATTTGGTCTTAAGAACTTCCAAAATTTTTTTACAGTTACTATGTAATAGTTCGTAACATTTTTCCGAACCCTCTGCCTCCTAACAGCTGTCACGTGATTTATGGATGGCCCCTAATGTATTTAGAAGTTTTTTCATGGATAAAAATTAAATTTTAACACCAATAGTCCGGTTAAAATTGCTGGTTGTATCATAGGAATATGGCACTTTGATCCATTTCATAGAAAGAATCAAAGTGAATATTCTTTGATGTAAACCCTAAAGAAGATGTCGAAAAAATTCGTTTCACTAAAAAGTAATCATAAACAAACCTAATTACTTACTTTTTCGAGGTGAAGTATTGAAAACTTTAAAAAATCATTATAATGATATATATTTTTTCTTTGTAACGAGCGCTCATTGGAAAAAAATCGTTTAATTAGTTCACCCAGGAAAAAAATGTCAAACTGATGGGAGTGCCTTTGGTCGTTAAAGGGTTCAACCACGCATTTTTCAGAAGATTTTCAATCAATCGTATTTTAATTGAATAAAATGAACTGAATTAAATTACATATCGAAATAAAATTAATTAATTAATTTCAATTATGGTTTCAAGTTCTTAAGTTTTGAAAATATTTTTCAATTTTTCTTTTTAAAAATTTAAAAGCATTCAAATGTATATGATGTATATGTATATGTATATTGTATATGTATATATGCACATAAACGCACACACATGTATGTACATATATTACACACATATGTATATTGATTCTGGAGCTGGACTTGTGGAGATATTCAATCTACATCGTTTCAAAAAATCTACTTGATGTTTTAAAGCCTGGATACAAAACAATTTTTTATTTTCAACGGTTCGTATGTTAAGGATGTACACGTATAGTCAAACTGAAAATTAACCAATCTTTTTTTTGAATTATTATTATTTATTATTATTATTATTTTGAAAGAGGAACTGAAGCATATTACATAAACAAAATGGATAAGTCATAATTGTTTATTTAAAAATAGTTATTTGCATAATTGTGTTTCTTCCTTCGCTTTAGACAAATGTAATTTTCATTCAATTTCAACTATCACTAGCTCATTTTTTTCTTTAAAGGATTTTTTACAGTTCTCTTTGGTACGTTTTTATTGAAATTTTGTTATTTGGCATATTATTTAAATTCCAAAATAAATAACCGTATAATTTCTAAATAAAATAATTTTAATAAAAACGTACCAAACAGAATTGTAAAGGACCTTTTAAGGAACAAAATGAGCTGTTGAGAATTAAAATTGATTGAAAATTACGACTTTTATGTAAGACGAAGGAAAAAACACAAATATCCAAATAACTATTTTTAAGTAAACAATTGTGACAAACTATTTTTTTAAGGTATGCTTAAGTTAACTTTAAAAGATAAATACAATTTTGGATTTATTTTACATGATTTTATAAATAAACATTAAAATTTTATGAATTTTTATGTTGACTGTACATCCTTAAATTCATCTTGTATGACTTTTCATTTTCTTATAACACAAAAAATTCCAAGGTATCATTTTAATCGGCAGAAAAATGAGAAGTAGAAAAACAAGACTGTGACTGTAGAATAAACAATACACCATAGATCAGAATAATATCGCTGCAAATTAAAATAATGTCCCACGATTTAATGTGAGAATGAGTTTGAAAAAAATGATTTATATTGCCCCCTACAGTAAAATATGTACTGAAATTTTGGTAATAAAATAAAGAACTTTTAAAGACAATGTTATTTCCTAATTCTAACTTTTCTAGTCTCTTCCAAGTAAAAATCTTAAGGATGTTTTCTATGAACAGTTAAAATAAAACATTAATATAATACATAAAATTGAAATTAAATGAGTATATAAAAAATATATAATCTCAAGAAATCTGTATTAATCATAAGAAGTTCTTTAAGCTTAACTAAAATTAATATATTTATAATTTATAGTTCATAAGTACGCTCTTTCCCTATTTTCACAGCAATCATTGTTATCTAAATTGAAATTTATAGAGAAATTATTAATCTTTTGAAACTTATAACTTCAAACATATTTTAATAATCCAAGATAAAAATTGACCACATAGGAGAAATCATCAAAAAAAAAAATAGAATAACGAATTGTTTTATAGAAATTTGCGAAAACTCTGAAATTACTGAAACGCTCCATTCTTCCGCAACTAAGATGAATCCGTAAAACTTTCAGCATTTTAAAATGGATGAACGAGCGGCAGTTAGTTGGCCATAGTTGTTTATTTTACTTTTTTCCAGCAAGCAGGGATGCATCATATCCAGAAGAAAGGGGTACCTAACGATCGCCGCGTTGCGGGGTAACGCGGCACCAACTTTCAAACGTAAAAATTCCAATTTGTTCGGAATTCTTCGCCGGTGGAGTCAGGACGAACCGTGGAAACGAGCGTAATGTATTACGAAACTTTCTACCTTGGAAGGGTAGGAGCAAGACGCGGTACACTATATTACCCGGAAAGTTTTTCACTCCGGGAAATTTTTAAATTATGGATCTCGGACGCGCCACGCGACGTATGGCTTTGGCCTTGTATTTTATCAAAACTCCCTCTTTTTAAAAATAAATATGTCGAGAGGAAAAAACAACTCCGCGGATCGTTTTCCACTTACGCGAATTTCAAATAAAACCTTCCAAGCTCACCCCAACTGTCGAATCACGCTCTTGAAATTGAGGAGGTAAAAAGTTTTCATGAACTTTCGACATTCTCAATATCAAAAGTCCATCAAAGTTTCAGAAAGTCTGTTTAGAATTCAAATTAACATTGAAATTAGAATTGTACACAAAATTACATGACTGGATATGGTTAGGAAAGGAAAATTTACGTTAACGTGACTATAATGGAGCAGTTATCATACATAAATAAATTAAATATGTTTACACTCGTGTTTTGCGGCCAGCATTGCACCCAAAAAAAAGACACTTCACAATGTTCTGCGTAAACTGATAAGAAAGCTGTTTTTATATTCAACAGAGACTTTACTATGCGACCGTATCTACTTATTTACATACGTAAACTTCGTATCTATAGGTACACCTTAACTGCACCTGTAAATCTAATGTGAAGAATGTCAAATATTTTCTTACTCGTAACAAAATATTCCACTCAGATAAGTTTTGTTTTAATTTTAAATTTAACTTCTATTTTAGCCAGAAAATATGTTCGTATGGAATGATAGAATACTGTTATTTTCAAATTAAGAAAACTTTAAATCATATCAAGCAGGGTTCCATTATAAACAAAATAAATAACCAATTTTCTTTGCAGTGTATTTCCGTTGGGTTAGCGTTCAAATAAATTTCTCTTTGTCCCAAATAAATCTCGTAAATCTTGTCTCGCAGTATTCGCAAACTTATAATTTTATTTACGATTCCAGTTGTGTGACTGTTTATATTGGAATGAAACAGCGACATTTCCTCTGTGATCTGAATCTAAACTTCATTTTATTTTCAGCGAAAGCATAAAGTGAAAGTCGTAAATGTAATTTTGTCCTAGAAAAATCGCAACGAAACTCTCACGACTATTTTATAATTTCACGAAATCCAGTATTGAATCTTGTCAGCATCAAATATAAATTTTTCCAATTTTCCCTCGAACGAGCGTACAATAAAAATTCGAAAAACCTTTAATCTGTTTATAAATCAAACTAAATGCTTATTTCAAACTAAAGTCGTCCAGTTTCTCCGGAAAAAGTTAATTTTTTCCGATTTCAAAGGTCCATGATAAATAAATATGAACTTCGTTTACGCGGAACCGAGTAAGAATCTGTTTTCATTCAAACAACCAACGAAAGAGCAGGCAACTTTTTTAAATTCGAAACAAAACGCTAAACTTCCCAGGGCTATGTATATAGGCATAACAATATATAAGTTTATCAGTGTGTGTGTACGCGCGTGCACACACACCCACACACAAACAGAGGCAAAATAGGTGAGTTGGGAAGAGGCACAGCCATTAACATAAAATAGAATGTGGGAAAAGCAAATATTGTGATAAAAAATAATAATAAGTACGCCTCTCTCTGGTCTCTTTGGGCCCAAGCTCACCAGGGGCGATACGACGGATACTTGACCCCCCCCCTTCCCCTCAACTTTTATACTACCCTCTCTACACTAAATGTTCCTGTATATAAATACAAGTATACGTTTGGAGTTTCTAAAGGCATTTATGAAAACTCATTCGCCTAGAACTAACTCTAATAATCGTTGAAACTAATGGCGTTCTTCGACAACGACTTCTCTAACGGGGGCGTATATTGCCGACTTGTTCTGTCCACGTAAACGGCGGTCGAAATGGAAACACCCGAGTCTGCATCGATAAAACGCACCCTTGTTTGCCCATCGCTCTTCCTCCTAGCAAAGTGAATAGTATATAGTGCTATTTGACACCCGAGTATTTTATTTCTTGACCTGAAAACACGAGAATCTAGCTTTCAATAAACTCGATTAAAAACAAAAAGTATTTTAAAACTGGTTTCATTTTCTGCAAAATTGGACGATTTGATAAAAGGATTGAGAAATAGGGTGAGTCGAAAATTTAAGAAATTGCATGTTTGAAAAGATTTGAGAAAAAAGGATTGAGAAAAAGGGCGATTTGAAAATTAAAAAAATTTCGTGTTTGAAAAGGTTTGAAATTTTCTTGGATTTCAATTTTTTAACAGTTTTTGAAGTTCATAAAAATCTTGAATTTTGGACAAAATTTAGGAAGTCATTCTCTGGAAGGTAACTAGTGTTAAATACACTAAATAGTGTTAGATACACTTAGATACACTAGATAGATTTCTGTAGTTAAAAACAAATTCTGTCATCTCTGGCAATACCAGCAGATTTTTTTTCCAGTTACAGAATCAAAATAGAATTCAGTACTTTAAGAATTTGCTGAATGACCAGTTTTGATTTTGCGAATTTATCGGTTTTTTTAAGAATAAAGAGATATTTTTATTCGTAATAAATATTGTTATTAAAAGATACTGCAAGGTGTCTATTAATTTATAACAATGCCATTCTGGTCTTGGTTGTAAACATTCAAACTGTTTCACATATTTCTAATTTGTTCAATTTTAAATCTTCTAAAATCCTTCCAAACTTCTTAAGAATCTTCAGAAACCTAAATCTTCTTCTCCATTACAGAAGATTTTTCAGGATTTTAAAAATAATTTAAGCATTTGAGTTGCACTGAAAAAAATGGGTTGTTGAGCCAACTACTTTAGTAGTTAAACAAACTACTTTAGTATTCGGACAAACTGCTTTAGTAATAAGACAAACTACTTTACTATTTACAAACTTTTAATAGTTGATGTAACTATTCAAATTGTTGTTGCAACAAACTGAATAGTTACGCGTCTATTAATAAAATAATTGTCCCAACTGATAAAATAGTAGAGACATATGTTACAAACCAAAGTAGTTGGCCCAACTAATCCTTTTTCAATGTGTAAATTGCAAATTTCAAAACCATTGCAGGCCAAATCAGGAGGTTTAAAAATATTTAAAAAATTTCATAATATTTACAGAGATTTCAGGAGGAATTCAAAAAATTTGAAGATTCTCAAAGATTTCAGAGTTTAGAAGTCATGATAAAACTTCATTGTTTATTAAATAGCTTTTTTAATCAACAAAAGTCTAAATTTTAGTTAAAATTTTGATAGAAACATCGAAAATAGCGAACAAAAAAATTTTGAAATGATACATTAAAATCATTTAAAATGTATTGCAATTCGTCTAAATTATTTGCAATATTTGAGAAATCTTTTAAAATCATTTGAGATTTTTTCAAAATTTTCTGAAACCTTCTAAAATCTTCCAAATTAACCAGAATCACTAAGGTTTTCAGAAATCACTTTAAATCTCTTGAAATATTTTTATAACTCCTTAAGTCTTTTGAAACTTCTTAATATTCTCTAAAATGCTTAAGATATTTTCAAACTCATTAGCTGCTCTTGAATTACAAACTTTTTATCTTCTTATTGTTATTTTTTCTCAGAAAATGTGCTGGTTTGTCACTTTTTTTGCGAATCAAAGTATTACGAAGTACATAGAAAAATGGCGAGAAATGGAGTGAGAAGTGCGAAACTCGTGATGAAAATGTAGGTGAAAGCCGAAAGAGCTTTGAAAAAAGTTAATGACTATGAAAAATCGAACCCGAAGCGGTAACGCCACCTAATCGTGCCAATACTAATAAGAAGTCTATTTTTTGAATATTTTCAAAAAACCCCGGTTTTCCATGAATTTTTTGACCTGAAAAGACGAAAGTGTAGCTTTCAATAAACTTGATTAAAAACAAAAACTATTTTAAAACTGGTTTCATTTTCTAAAGAATTGGACGATTTGATAAAATGATTGAGAAATAGGATGGATTGAAAATTTAAAAAATTCGTGTTCGAAAAGGTTTGAAATTTTCTTGAGTTTCAATTTTTTAAAAGTTTTTGAAGGTCATAAAAGTCTTGAATTTTGGACAAAATTTAAGAAGTCATTCTCTAGAAGAAAATTAGTGTTAGATTTCTGTAGTTAAAAACAAATTCTGTCATCTCTGGCAATACCAGAAAATTTTTTCTCCAGTTACAGAATCAAAAAAGAATTAAAATAGAATTCAGTACTTTAAGAATTTGCTGAATGGCCAGTTTCGATTTTGTGGATTTATCGGTTTTTTTAGAATAAAAAGATATTTTTATTCTTAATAAATTTATTATAAGAAGATACTGCAAGGTTTCTATTTATTTATAGTCATGAAATTTCTGGTATTGGTGGTAAACATTCAGACTTTTTCACATTATTCTAATTTGCTCAATTTTAAATCTTCTAAAATCCTTCCAAACTTCTTAAAAATCTTTAGAAACCCTAATCTTTTTCTGCATTACAGAAGATTTTTCAGAATTTTAAAATAATTTAGGCATTTTAATTGCACTGAAAAAAATGGGTTGTTGTACCAACTACTTTAGAAGCTGGACAAACTACTTTAGTATTTACAAACTTTTAGTAGTTGATGTAACTATTCAAATTGTTGTTGCAACAAACTGAATAGTTACGCGTTTATTAATATAATAATTGTCTCAACTAATAAAATAGTGGACGCATATGTTACAAACCAAAGTAGTTGGCCCAACTAACTCTTTTTCAGTGTGTAAATTGCAAATTTCAAAACCATTGCAGGACAAATCAGAAGGTTTAAAAATATTTTAACAATTTTATAATATTTACAGAGATTTCAAGAGGAATTCACAAAATTTAAAGGTTCCCAAAGATTTCAGAGTTAAAAAGTCATAATAGAACTTCTTTGTTTATTAAATAGCTTTTTTAATAAACAAACGTATAAATTTTAGTTAAAATTTTAATAGAAACATAGAAAATAGCGAGCAAAAAAATTTTGAAATGATATATTAAAATCAATTAAAATGTGTTGCAATTCGTCGAAATTATTTGCAATATTTGAGAAATCCTTTAAAATCATTTGAGATCTTTTCAAAATTTTCTGAAACCTTCTGAAATCTTCCAAATTAACCAGAATCACTAAAGTTTTCAGAAATCACTTTAAATCTCTGGAAATATTTTTATATCTTCTGAAGTTTTTTGAAACTTCTTTATATTCTCTAAAATGCTTAAAATATTTTCAAACTCATTAACCTCTCTTGTATTAAAAACTTTTTAACTTCTGTTTGTTATTTTTTCTCAGCATATGTGCTAGTTTGCCGCTTTTTTCGCATATCAAATGATTACGAAAAACATAGAAAAATGGTGAGAAATCGAGCGCGAAGTGCGAAACTCGTGATGAGAATGTATAGGTGAAAGCCGAACGAACTTTGAATAAAGTTAATAACCACAAAAAATCGAACCCGAAGCGTGAGCTCCACCTAATCGTGCCAATACTAATAAAAAATCTATTTTTTGAATATTTTCAAAAAAATACCGGTTTTCCGTAAAAATCGCGTTTAGTTACCAATTTTTCCGGATAATAAATACCCTGAACTAGTATTTCTGAAAAAAACTAGTCAATTTTTTAAAAGAATTGAGAGTTCCTTTCTCTGATATTAATAATGTTGAAAGTTAACTTAAAATAAATAAATTTAAAATACACAGAATTTTAAAGTATCTGAAGTATCTACTTTTTTAAAATCTATAGCTCAAAATTAAATAACAGAAATTAGATATTAGCTACACCAAAGGTTGTTTCTGAATTAAAATTTTTAAATAATTATCAGTATATGTATTAAACGCGTGCGTGCCAGCAAAAACGTAAAATGAAACAATATTATGAAACGTTGTAAAACATATAAAAAGCATTCCACTCTGATGAAATTGCACACATTTTGACTAAGCCTTACAATGATGAAATTCCGACAAGATATTTACTACAATCCGTTAATTCAATATTACACATAAGCCTGATGCAAGAGATACCAGTAATAAAGATAATTTTCCTTATCTTTAAGTTGTATTAGATTAATTCTTTCTTAAATTTTATTTTTTCCAATATCACATTAAAAAACATACTTTTATATTAAGCACCAAAAATATCTTCATTAAATTTAAATTGGTAAAAAAATTCAATTTTGTCGAGACTATACTTCAGGTACTGGTTAAACAAACTTTATTAATGAAGTAAAAAAGTTCATTAGTTCATCAGAAGCCAGTGTTGTCTCAACGAGCGCTCTTATTACCCGAAAAAAATGTCGAGTTCTCCCGAAAAATGGGTTGTTTACATAAGGCATAATTTTTTTTTACTATTGTCGAAATAGAGAACATTCAATTAACGGACGGCTCGTTAATTTTTATGCGAAATGAACTAAACGCGGCGAACGAAACACCAAATTTCGTTTTTCAAGAAAAAATTATATTTTCCCACGGTGAAAACGACGGAAACGGGAAAATACCGCAGGCAGGAAAGAGAGCAGTGCCGTCGCTAACGTAAACTGTAACGATAATGATTATGGATGCAGTTACCGCGAGCGTCCCTTCTTAACGATTACGTCGCTGAAAATTATTACGTGTAATAACATTTCGTTGTTATTACTATGATTATCATTATTATTATTATTATTATTATTATCATTGTTATTGTTAGTATTATTATTGTTAGTATTATCATTGTTATATACACAGACAAGCACACAGGCATAAGGTCTCTTCTTGAATCTCAGAGACTCAGTTAAGTAAAGATTTTCAGAGTGAACACCCTCGAGACATTTACAAAATATTATTTCAACTTTTCAAAAGTTAAACTGGATTTTAATCTGATAAAAGTTGACCCAGAAAGAAAATATTTTCTGTGTATGTTTTATTAGAAAGAATTAGTTGAATATTTTTCAGAAAAGACGAGATAAATTAATAAGAGCCTTAAATAAATGTTAATTACAGTCAGAGATGAAAACTTATCGCAAATTGACGAAACATTTATTGGATTTGCAAATATGTTTTCTGCTAATATGTATTATAAATAATCGTCCCAAGATTCGCAACTGGCCATGGGTCAAGGACTTATTGCTGTCATTGCTCAGAATGAGAAATAAATATTGGCCTCGCCCAATAATTACAATCTTGAAGATAAAACTGTTTAATTTAAAAGAGTCAAGATAAAATTAAGAGTAATAGTTCAATTAATTTCTTTTAATTAAGATGTGAAAAATTTCAGAAACTGATCAATAATGAAGTCCAAAGTGTATTTCCGTTTCAAATTATCTTATCAAATAATTTGGTAACCATATTGCTCTTTTCCTTGTAACCAAATTTGGTAAGTTAAGTTAAGTTATCTTGGTAACTGTAAGTTCAGTAGCGATATAATCTTTGATTCAGGGATAAACTATCTTTGAAAGCAAATGTGAGATATCGGCATATCTTAAAATAGAGATTTCTCAATTTAGTTCATCTTAAAGCATTATTAATTTCACTACAAATAATTGAGTATACTCAATTATATATATATAGTTAATCCTTTAACCGTACATAGTTAAAACAGATATTTATTTATTTAGACATATTTCAAATTGGTTGAACCAATTACACTTTTGTGCCATCCTTTATTGCTATGTCAGCTATTGTATACCATATTTTTATGGTTAGGAGGATAACCATATGCTGATATATTTTTTGCACAAAACTTTTAGGTGAATGTTGACGATTTTTTAAAAATTTTCACGCGTTAAAAATAGAAGGAATGTTCTATTTTTGGATTTGAAATTGAAGGTTAAGGGTGGTCGATGGGGGGTAATAGTAGAGAAAAACCTGTTTTCATCATTAGCATAACACCGAGAGGAGCAGGAAGCGATAATTGGCCGGGTGTAACTCGATATCTGCTTTTCGCAGCGAACCACGCGCGTCACCCACTCACCTCCTAATACGACCCCCAACCCCTCGGTTCTGACCGCTTTCCCGGTCCATTATAGCGGACAGATACATTTACAGTCGCAAATGTATCCGGCTCGCGCGAGCATTTGCGTTAAAGCGGCCGACGAGCCGATTGCGACTCGTGTTTAGATATCGTTAAACCGCATTTTCAACGCTGTCATTATGTAAAGCACGTGGGCTCGTCCGATAAGTCAAACAATGACGCGAGGGTTGCCAACTCCCGCTGCACAGTGGTCCAGAAATGGATTTTTACGGACAAATCCGTCCGCAGATAACATTTCTTAACCGATTTGAACTTTTTTAATTTTCGAAATACTATGCATTAAATTCTCGACAAACGTAGAGAAGCGATTTTTCTTTTTCTTAAAAAACAAATTGCTGTTTTAATAAATAAAACGAAGGAAATTGGAAATTCCAAAGTATTATATTCACACTAAATCCAAAAATAGCAAAACGTTACAAACAATTGACAACCATATAACCACTACATAGTTATACTTATGTAATAGTAATGTAGTTTTCAATTATTTGTAACGTTTTGATCCAACTTCGCATCAAAAATGATACTTCTGGATTTAGTGTGTTTATTAAAGAGCAAAGAATGAAAATATATTATAAATCAGTAAAAATGCATGTATAAATATGTACTCTCTAAATGTAAATAATTTGTTTAATTGACAAAAATACTGTTATAACAAAATTTTATAAACAAATATGTGATTCTTACTTTTTATGAGCACTACATTTTTATATGATTTTTAAAAAGTTTTTATTATAATAATTGACATAGAAGTTGTTAGGCTTAATAAATACACTCATGAACTAAATTTAAAAAAATATTTCATTCGTTTTATGTACTTTTTCCATATAAAACCAGTAGGTGAACGTAATACCTCAGAAAGTAAGTATGCCTGAAAATTATTTTTAAATTTAGTTCATGAGGGTATTTATTAAGCCTAACAAGTTCTATGTCAATTATTATAAAAGCAACTTTTAAAAAATCATATAAAAAGACTTTTTTTCAAGCGCCTAAAAAATCATATAAAAAGACTTTTTTTCAAGCGCCTAAAGTAGAATGACCCCTTAAAAAAATTACAATTTTACGGTAAAAAAACTTTAAATGCATTTAGTAACCTAACTAAATGAACTAGTAAGCCTTACTAAATGAATCAGTAGTTTTCTATAAAATAAGCTTACGAGAGCGATTGATAAACGACTTCTCCTAATTTCATTCAGGGTTGCTGCAAAATCCCAATTTTATAATTCCCTGACTTTATCTTGACCAATTTTCTCTCACCGTTTTCTGCCGTTATAATTATATAACACAGGGATCACAGTGGTTCACTTTTAGAGAAAATAGGAGATTTCTTTTTCGAAAAAGGGGATTTTAAAAAAAAGGAAGAAAGTTTTCTTCTTTTAAAAATATGAAGGGGGCTTCAATTCTCGAGAATATTAAAAAATCCTCAAAAATCTTAGATTCCTGTCTAGAATCTAATAAAACACTTCTCAAATTTCTAAACTTGGAGAATGTTTGGAATGCACTAGAATTATCTAAAATATTGGTTTATTAATATAGAAACTAGTGTAATGATACAGAAGCTCATGATATTTCTCTTTATTATGTAGATCGAACGATATTTCAAAATAAATTTGGGTTAAGAAAAAAAGTTCGTTCATTTGAACGTTCAAAACTTCCGGTACATTTGACAAAATATTCTTGCGAATTTTAGGAGATTTTAGAAGATCGTGGAAGAGTTCAGAAAATTTTAGACGATTCTAGAAGATTCTGAAACATTCTAGTATATTTTGTAGAAAATTAAAGAATTTTTAAGAATTCTGTAAGATTGTATTAAGAATTTTTTAAGATTGTATAAGATTATTATAGGAGAATCCAGAAGAAAGTAAAAGATTATGAAAGAATCCAGAAGAATTGAAGTGATTGAGATTTTAAAACAGTTTAGAATATTTACAGATATTTTACAGAATTTTTTACAGAATCCAGAAGAATTGAAATAATTAAGAGTTTAAAACAGTCTAGAATATTTACAGATATTTTAAAGAGTTTTTAAAAATTTCAGATAAGTTTTGAAGATTCTAAAGAATTTGAGAAAACTTCGGTTTTGTAGGCTTCGGAGGATTCTAAAAGATTCTGAAGAAAATTATAAAGGTTACGAAAGTATTCAGAAAATTTTAGAAGATTCTGAAAGAGTCTACTATATGTTGCAGAATATTGAGGAATTTTGGGATGTTATAAGATTATTGTAGGAGAACGCCGAAGATTCCAGAACAGTCTCAAATATTTTTGAGAATTTTTAAGGAGTTTAAGTCAGTTTTAAAGATTCTGGAGGTTTTTAAGAGATTTAAGGAGGCTCTCATAGATTTTGTAAATTTGGCAATTATGGAAAATTGAAGAAAACATTAGAAGAGTTTTTGCATGACACAAGTTTCTATTTCTCATAATTCTTGGGAAATTATTCGGAAATATGAAATAATAGGGGAAAAGGGAAAAAAGGGGAATAAAGGGCAGATTGTGATCCCTGATATTGTAATATTATAATCATACAATTATAATAATTGTTAAATTATAACCATAACCATTGTTTTTAGAATTATAATTTGTTAAATCAAAAAGAATTCCCTGACGCTTTGAAGGTTTTCCCTGACTTTTCCTGACCATTTTTGAACTCCCTAACTTTCGAGAGTTCTCTGACCTGTAGCAAACCTGTCATTTGAAGAAAGGTACTAATTTAAATGTAGAGTGGTAAGAATTCCAGGACTGTGAGTGAAATTCAAGGACTTTTTCAGATTTTCAAGGATTTCCAGGACGCTAGACACCCTGGAATCAATAGGTAGTATTATGTACTGAAAAACGTTTAAAAAACAGAACATTTATAAGTGTTATAAACAAAGTACGTAAAAGAATCGTCAAAGTTTGCATTTTTCGGACCCAAATTTTTTTCCAATCAAACAGTACTATTAAGGACTAAAGGATACTACATTCTTATAAATTTTATCTTTAATTCTTAACTATAATTGTTATTTAAAAAATACATAAACAAATTGTCCAAATATGGATTTTTCGATAGAAAATATTTTGTATTATTCATACAGTTATATTAAGTACTGATTGTGAGTGATACTACATCATTATAAATTTTAGCTTTTAATTATTAACTATAATTGTGATTAACAAAATACATAAACAAATCGTCAAAATTTCCATTCTTTGATAAAAAAAAATCTTTCCAATGACACAGTAGTATCAAGAACTATGGAATCTACATTGCTACAAACTTTCGCTTTTACCTAATAACTGTAATTGTTATTAACAAAATACATGAATAATAGTCTTTTATTTGCAGTTTTTGTGACAAAAAAGTGAGTTTTTTGTAAAAACTCACTGTGTATCATTGAAAGGCTGTTCTTAAAGGTGTTAGATATTCATAAAAAAATTTGTTGTTAATTGTTATTTTTAATCGTCGTAAACAATAATCGAAATGTGTCATTTTTTTCGAGGAAAAAATTTTTAACGAGCAATCCCTGCTAATGTCTGCAGGATATTTTCTGATAATGAAAGTCTATTTTTTAATTATTACTTTTAATAAATTTACAAACAATATTTCAGCATTTGCACCATACTTCTTGATACTACTGTGTTATTGAAGAAAAACTTTTTTGATCGAAGAATGGAAATTTTGATGGTTTGTTTATGTGTATTTTGTTAACAGCAATTATAGTCAATAATTAAAAGCTAAAGTTTATAATAATGTAGTATATCTTAGTACTTAATAGCACTGTATAAAAAATGTATCAACTGTATCAAAATGTTGTCAAAAATTACAACTAGTTTTCCACTGTTTGCAACATTTCGTTACCATTAGATTTTCTGTATTATACACCTATGCATAATTTTTTGCATAGTCACTACCGATAATTCATTATACATAAATTATTCATAGTTTTTAAAAAAGTATTTGCACCAGAACATTGTTATAATCAAATACTATTTAATAAATACTTTACACAAGGAAATTGTAGCCTTTGGACTATAACAGAATAGAAGGCATTAATATTTAATTGAGCTTTAGCAGTTTTTTAAAAATTACCCTTCACTAGCTTCACTTCTTCTAAAAGTTACGTCATTAAAGAAATGAGAACTTTGCGAGTCTCCGTTTACAATTTAATTTTTTCGTCGAGGTCGGGTCGGTGACCCATTCACATGTAAATGGGCGAGACGCGAATTATTAATATCACTCTTAAAAATAATGATAAATACATTTTAACATATTGCAGTTCTTTCTAGCCAAATCTTTGATTCATTCAATTTAACTAATTTATTATTTCTATTACTGTTTTATCTAGGAATGGTTAATTTATAAGACAATTCTAAATTTCAATCCTAGATAATTATAATCCTTATAAGAGGAAACAAATTGGAATACATTTTTTAAGAGCCCTATCTACTGTCTGCTGCAAAATGGATATTGATTTAATTTCTTAATTCTTCAAATGTCAATTACAGCAGAGAGTGATGGGTTCTGAATTTTTCATGCCTCACCATTATTTCATTCCTTGTCGAAAAAACATTTTTTCAAGTTTTAAAAACGATTCTAAATGAGTTAATATGAAAAACTCTACATTAAAAACAATTGCCAAAAATTGGGAAAGAAGCAAAGAGTTCTAACTTACTTTTTTGTCAGAATTGAGATTTTAATATCAATAAATAATTTGACTATTCTTCACAAGTGAAAGTAATAAAAATTTCGGTATAGTTTTTTAGACATTAAAAATTTATAATTAAAGTATTTTTAACCTTATTTAACATACTTTTTATAAAAAAACAATTGAAGTCTACCTTATTTCAAGTTCTTATATTATATAAACTTAATAATAAGTGGGAGATTATATTGACCCTCGATGAAAATAATCGTTTATGTACAATTTTCCAGAATAAACAAACACCACTGATGAGGGCCACAATCGTGCGCCGAAACGTTTGGTTCAATTAAACATTAATTGAATTATTTAAGCTGACCCTAAAGCCAAATTTACCATCCAATATTATAAACGATTATATAAACTTATATTATATATACAAAGGTACTTATATATAAATACCTTATATTAAGAATGACAGAACAGAACTTAAAAGTTTCATCTCTTCATGATTTGTCATAATTTTGAGCTGAAAAGTTCCATCTTGAAAATCCATAATTTATTATCGAACACTCGGAGGGATTTTAGGCTTAGATCTTTCATAAATGCTCTAATTATTTCACTCGGAAACAGATTTAAAAAATTGTTTTTTGAGATCGGTTGATTTCTTTATGATCAAGCAATGCGATTTTCAAATGCCTCTCCTGTAAAGTTATGAAAAACCAAGACGGAACCGTTTCTTCGTTCTGGGACCACGAGTTAGTGAAAAAATTAATACTTTATGTAATAATTGTTAACAGTAGGAATCAAAAATATCGCAGAAAAACCTGCTGACCCTATTTTAGCAGATGACTGGAAGCCATTAGACTTTTTCCTCTATTTTTAGTTTGCGTTTTTAACATTGGCAATGATAAAAAATAAAAAATCTCCACCGGCTTTCACATCATTAAAACTAGTTCACCGATTTTTCGACTTTAGTTATTACTCTTTAATCATAAAACCAACAGAAAGGATGAAAAGATCTCGCCACCACTTTTTCCGCAATTTCTTCATCGCGTAACGAATCACGCAAATGAATACATAACCTGTACTCCGCATATCGGTATCGAAGGTTGCTTCGGACACGTGAAAAAGAAAGTAAAGTAAAAAAAGCTCTTGAAATATTAAACCCCATTCGATACGGTTCGCCGCCTAGGTAGTAGGTACATCAGGGCGCGTTCTATGGAAACCGACCTAAAGTTCGTATCTTTTCCCGCTCGAAAAAAAAGCGGGCAAAAAAAGTGATCCCTTTCATTGAAACGAATAGGAGGCACAAAGAACTAAAGCTGCAAGCGCATCCGCGCGGGTATTCTATATAGTATATTATA
>JBAGKK010000081.1:21202-93746 GCA_037177015.1 Euceroptres primus
AAACAAAAAAATAAACATAATTACTTAAACAATTGATTAATGTTTATAACTATCTGTTCTTCGAGAAATGCTAGAAAGTTGCGCTTTTTTCTAAAATCTTCAATTTTGCTTTAACTTTTTAGTTATGAGCAAATAATAAATTAACACAAACAAGAATAATTTTTGAAATACTATTCTACTTTTTTCAAAGTGAAGTATTTTTACTCTTCTGTTAATGTTTTGAAAATATCAATTCAAACAAAAAGGCTATCTTACAATAGAGATAAAAACAAAGGATGGAATAATTAAGAGTCGGTGGGTGAATAGAGTCTGTAAATGACTTGTAAAAATTTTGGTTTTAAGTACAACACGAAGTTTATTGCAAAGCGTAAGAGAAAAATTTGTAATGACAAACATTTTACTATCAGTCCCCCCCCCCCTCTTCTTCCCTGGAGAAAACATGTTGTCATCGATGACAATATACAAATACAGAGATTAAAAGGGCCTTAAACCAATAAGTAATTGATTTTTTCTGAAAAATTTCTTCAGAAAATCTCTATATATGTATATAGAGATTAAAAAAGCAGCAATCAAATAATTAATTGAAGACATGAGAATGACAACTCGGTAAAGACGATTTGAAGTTGGTCCCTAAGTTAGGTTATTTTAACTATTACCTAGGGGGACAACTTCAAATGTTCTTTAACGAGTTGTCATTCTCATGTCTTCAATTGACTATGTGATAATCAATTAGTTATTTGATTAAAGCCTTCTTAATCTCTATATATGTACATAATCATCGATAACAACTTGTTTTCTTCAGGGTAGGGAAGAGGGGGCTTATAGTAAAATGTGTGCAATTACAAATTTTTCTTTAACGCTTTGCAATAAACTTCCACAAATGACAACCCAGAAGCCCGTCGAAGTTCGTCATTCATCGCCAGTATCTTCCTCATATGCCACAATGTCTAACAGGGTCTGTATGAACCATCCGGATAAATTCTGTTACGTTTGTGGCCAGTATGTCCTCGAGAAACAAAGATGTGATATTAATGATCCCATTAAAGAGTTGTACTTACAATAGTTCAATCGTGAAATCCAGCACCGCGATAAAAATTGGGTTCCGCATAAAGTGTGCACAAATTGTTACACGGTTCTAAAACATTGAAGTAATGGTAGGCTAGAACACCTGCCTTTCAGGGTACCAATGATTTTCCGAGAACCTATTAGTCATGAAGAATTAATTTTGTTCATGTTGCTTGCGGGGTTTTAATAGTTAAAATAAACATCTTATAAAATATCCCGATCTAGCATATGCTACGAAACCTATTCCCGTAGCATCAGCGAATCTTCTTCCAACTCCTCCAGTGATGATAGATGAATGTGAAGAAGAACCCACATTCGAAGAAGCAGATGGGGACTTCATGGGGTATGACTGTGGTACTACTCCACAATTGTTGGACCAAACCAAGATTTGGGAATAGTGTACTATCCTAAAGATTGGAGACTTTTCATAGATGCTCCTAAAAGAAGTTTGCAGGGTGTCCTTTTATACAATGGAAATAAATATGCTCCAATTCCCATGCTTCACTTAGTACACTTACGTAAGTCTTATACCAATATGAATCTTATTTTTGAATAAGTGCAGTATGAGAATCAAAAGTGGAAACTTTCTAGTGACCTAAAGGCAATTGGCATGATTTTTGGGTAGCAAGGTGGTTACACAAAATTTCCTTGTTTCTTGTGTGACTCGGACAACAGAGCACATAAATTGCATTGAAAACAGAAGATTTGGCCGAAGAGAAAGTCATTGGAACCAGGTTCTCGAAATATTGTGAAGGAAACATTGATTGATCCGAGTGACGTACTGTTACCACCCTTGCTTATTCAACTAGGATCAATGAAGAAGTTTGTTAAATCACTGAAGAGAGATGGTAAATGTTTTCAGTACCTGTTGAAAACTTTAAATCTATGAGCGAATCTAAGATTAAAGGAGGAATTTTCACTGCTCCTGATATTAGAAGGCTTATGAAGGACGATAATTTTGTGTAAACGATGACAGAACTTGAAAAAAGCGTGGGTGAGTTTCAAGGAAGTGGCCAAAGGCTTTTGAGGAAATGTGAAAAAAAATTACAAGATTCTTGTGACAAATATGTTGAACCACTTTAAGAATTTGGAATGCAACCTTAGCCTCAAACTTCACTTTTTGCATTTCCACCTCGACTTCTTCCCTAACAATCTTGGAGACGTGAGTGAGGAGCAAGATGAACGTTTTCGTCAGGATATCAAGGAGACGGAATGAAAATATCAAGGAAGATGGAATGCAGCTATGCTAGCTGACTATTGCTGCTGTTTGAAAAGAGATGAAACCCAAATCACAAAAGACGATCCAATTCTCGAAACTTTGAAGAGAAGAGGAAAAGATTTACAAATCACTTTGAAAGCTACTAGATGATATCGCGGTCAATTCTTGCCTTAGTTCGCCGAATCCTTAGACCGTCTCGCCTTGCGGGGCTGGACCCTGCTTTATATTGACTTAAGTGACCAGATTACTAAACTGCCTTGTCTTAATTGGCCGGATTACTAGATTGTCTTGCCTTAGTTGATTCGGCAACTAGACTGTCTTGCCTTAGTTGACTGGACCACTAGAGTATCTTGCCTTGGTTGGCCAGATCATGCCTTACCGTGCCTTAGTTGGACGAATCACTAGACTATCTTGCCTTGGCTGGCTTGACATGTCTTTTCCTGCCTTAGTTGACCGAATAATTAGACAATCTTGCCTAAGTTGGCTGGTATATGCCTTACTTCTCCTTAGTTGGCCGGATTACTGGACGATATTGCCTTGGTTCGCTGGACCATGCTTTATCTGGCCTTAGTTGGCCGGATTACTAGATTGTCTTGCCATAGTTAGCCGGACCAATAAACTGTCTCGTCTTAGTTGGTCGGATTACTAGATTGTCTTAACTTAGTTGGCTGGACCACTAGACTGTCTTGCCTTAGTTGGCTGGACCACTAGACTGTCTTGCCATAGTTGGCTAAACCACTAGTCTTAGTTGGCTGGACCACTAGACTGCCTTGCCTTAGTTGACTGGACCACTAGAGTATCTTGCCTTGGTTGGCCAGATCATGCCTTACCTTGCCTTAGTTGGCCTAATCACTAGACAATCTTGCCTTGGCTGGCTGGTCATGTCTTTTCCTGCCTTAGTTGACCGAATCATTAGACAATCTTGCCTGAGTTGGCTGGACCACTAGAGCATCTTTCCTTAGTTGGCCAGATCATGCCTTATCTTGCCTTAGTTGAACAAATCACTAGGTTATCTTGCCTTGGTTGGTTGAATCCTGCCTTACCTTGCCTTAGTTGGCCGGGTCAGTAGACTATCTTGCCTGTGTTGGTTGGTCTATGCCTTATTTCTCCTTAGTTGGCCGGATCACTGGACTACCTTGCCTTGGTTCGCTGTACCATGCTTTATCTTGCCTTAGTTAGTCGGATTACTAGACAATATTGCCATAGTTGGCCGGATTACTAAACTGTCTTTTCTTAATTGGCCGGATTACTAGATTATCTTGCCATAGTTAGCTGGACCACTAGACTGTCTTGCCTTAGTTGGCTGAACCACTAGAGCATCTTGCCTTGGTTGGCCAGGTCATGGCTTACCTTGCCTTAGTTTGGCGAATTATTAGATTGTCTTGCTTTGGTTGGTTGGACCTGCCTTATCTTGCATTAGTTGACCGGATCACTGGACTATCTTGCCTTTGTTGACTGAACCACGCTTTATCTTGCCTTAGTTTGCTGGATTAGTAGACTGCCTTCTCTTAGTTGTCCGGAATACTAGATTGCCTTGCCGCAGTTAGCTGGACCACTAGACTGTCTGGCCTTAGTTGGCTGGACCACTAGAGTATCTTACCTTGGTTGGCCAGATCATGCCTTATCTTGCTTTAGTTGGCGGAATCACTAAATTATCTTGCCCTGGTTGGCTGGACACGTCTTTTCTTGCCTTAGTTGACCGGATCACTGGACTATCTTACCTTGGTTGGCTGGACCAAGCTTTATCTTGTCTTAGTTGCCCGGATTACTAGATTGCTTTGCCTTATTTGCCTGGACCTCTAGACTGTCTTGCCTTAATTTTCTGAACCACTAGAGTATCTTGCCAGATCATGCCTTATCTTGCCTTATTTGGCCGAATCACTAAACTATCTTGCCTTGGGTGGCTGAACCTGCCTCATCTTATCTTGCCTTATCTGGCTTGATAAGGCATAAGGATAAGGCATAAGATAAAGCATAAGGACCTTACTTTTTCTTACCTTAGTTGGCCACATTACTAGACTGTCTTGTCTTAGTTGGCCAGATTACTAGATTCTCTTGCCTTAGTTGGCTGCACCACTAGACTGTCTGAGCTTAGTTGGCTGTACCACTAGAGTATCCTGCCTTGGTTGGCCAGATCATGCCTTATCTATGCCTTATCTTGCCCAAGTTGGCCGAATCACGAGACTTTCTTGCCTTGGTTGGCTGGACCACTAGAGTATCATGCCTTGGTTGACCAGATCATCCTTATCTTGCCTAAGTTGGCCGAATCACTAGACTATCTTGCCTTAGTTGGCTGGACCACTAGACTGTCTTGCCTTAGTTGGCTGGACCACTAGACTATCTTGCTTTGGTTGGCCAGATCATGTCTTATCTTGCATAAGTTGGCCGAATCGCTAGACTATCTTGCCTTAGTTGGTTGGACCACTAGACTGTGTTGCCTTAGTTGGCTGGACGACTAGAGTATCATGCCTTGGTTGACCAGATCGTACCTTATCTTGTCTAAGTTGGCCGAATCACTAGACTATCTTGTCTCAGTGGGCTGGACCACCAGACTGTCTTGCCTTAGTTGGCTGGACCACTAGAGTATCTTGCCTTGGTTGGCTGTATCATGCCTTATCTTGCCTTAGTTGGTCGGAACACAAAACTGTTTACTCTAATCTGCACATATTATTCTGACCATAGGGGACCTCTCTCTGGGGTTAAATAAACTCCAATACAAGACACAATACTGTCTGGCCTTATTTGGCTGTCTTATTGGCCTAATTTGCCTTATTTTACTAAATCACGTTCTATCTCGACATACTATCCGCCATATTGGATCTGCCAGTCAGAATTTCCAAATTTTGACTTCAGGGTCGTAATCAGCCACCAAAAAAATTCCTTGATAGTTGATTATAGCGTGGACGATCATAACTCCTTGATAGTTGAATTATAACAAATATTTTTTTCGGCCCGCCATATTTGATCCGCCATTTTGAAAATATGAATTTGGACTTCAAATTCGTGATCAGCGACCTGAAAAGCCCTTCGATAGGGAGTTCGGAGGAAATCGTCTAATGGAACATTTGGTGCTAAGGTATGTACTTCAGAAAATGAAATTTGTTAATATATAAGATCCTACAGTTGTAAATATTTGACCATGTGCTGGACAAATTCTGCTGCCAGATGCGGATTCAACACGAAAAATTACGTGATAAAACACCTTCAAATCTCAGTGAGGAAAATCTTGTAGGCCTGTGTTATGTAGAAATTTTCATATTACTCTCTAAACACGATAAAATTAGAAAATTTAGTTGACACATTAATTTATGGCATGAATTTCATTACAGATTACTCGAAAATGGCCACCTGGCTTATTTCTGAGGGTGGATATAGTTTTTGGCGGTTTGCAGGGGATGTCAGGTAGTGAGTGGATGGGGATTGGGGCGAGCCACGAGCTATCGACTGATAGTATGTAGGAGGATAGGATTAGTCGACCACAGACTAAATTGGGTTTCTGTACAGTCACCTGCAAATACTTCCCACCATTGGTTATGTATATATAGATATATATGTGTATGTATATAGATAGATAGCATCCGGACACTGTGGGCGAAATTCGGAGAAGAAAGGGCAAAGGGGTTCGAGCCAGAGATAGAAATTAGAAAAAAGAAGAGGAAAAACAAAAGAGAGGGCAGACCTAAGGCACTGCACGAGGGAGAGATTACACACCGTCCACCTTTTTCCACTTAAATGAGTTTCCTCGTTTCCCTGGGGTGGAAAAAAAAAAGAATCTGATTTCGTTTGTTTACCTCACATTATTATCGCTTCTCTTTTGAAAATTTCTTTATTTAAACATTTTTATTACCAAACTTTATTTTTATTAAAAAAATGAAGTTGGATAATAAAGATACACTAAAACACGTCAACAGAAAATTGTTTGTAAATATAGACTTTTATCGATGTGTAAATATAAACCAAAGAATGTATATCTTACACTGGAAGTTAGTTATTTTAACTAACAATCAATAAATTGATGGAATCATTTATAGAAGCTTTGAAAGGAAATCGTTAAAATCGTAGCTGAAAACAGCGAAGGGAACAGCGACTTTGACTTGGTTGGTGGTTTACTCTATGCTTGAAAATCTCTCAAGCGTGAAATAGTATCACGTGATTTTCTTCTGCTTTTGGCAAAAAATTCTTCCAAACGTTCCTGATTCCACTATTTACTTTCCTCTTTCATCTCAGGTTTATATTGCTGTTTATTTATTTCTTTTAGGTTCCTCCAACAGAAAAATATATACTATCGGTTCTAAAATGGAGTTGAGAACATTAAAAGGAAATTAATAATATTTAGATGTGAGGTATGAAATTCAGAAAAAAATATAAATTCTATCGTTTAAGAGGATTTAATCGATGCAAAACTTGTTTATGCATATTTTCTCATCTGCCGTCTATTTTCTTTAGCGAGGGACTCGGTCGTTGCAGGTTTATTATCTTATTTAAGATTTAGCACATGAATTACACAGGGTCGATCGTGCTTTTAGCTTTTACCCTTTCTCCTGGAATGCGGTACTTCGTTAGTCCGTGATTTTATATTCAGATCCCTTCCCTTTTGACAGGAAAGGCTTTGATCGAATTTTCCGAACTTAAAGCATCATCTTGGTCTTTAGAAACGAGTTTGGATATTTAAAATTTTCGTTTTCGGACCCAAAAATAATAATTTACTATTACAAAATACTGCCATTTATCGAAATTTCCGGGACACTCCCTGGAACTTCCCAGGAATTTATTGTCGGGAATTTCCCGCACATTTCCTAAGAATTTCTCGGAAAATTTCTGCGAAATTCGAAGAAAACTCCCGGGAAATGATTTTTAGACAAGTTTCAAAATTTTTTTAGGAGATCCCTGAGAAATTCCGAGGAAATACCCGGGAATAAGTTATCGAGAAATTCCTAAAAAATTCCCAGGAAATTCGCGGGAATGGATTCCCAGAAAATCCCTAGAAATTTCCCAGGAGATTCTCAAAAAATTTCCCGAGAACTTTCTGAGAAAATCTGGAGAAATTTTCCGGCAGATCTCGGAAAATTTCCAATAAATTCCATAAAAGTTTCAAGGAAACTCTCGGGAATTCATTGGCAGGAGTTTGTGCAGAAATTTGTGGAGGAATTTGTAGTAAATTTCCAGAAATGTATTCTTCCAAAATTCCTAGAAATTTTTTAAGAGATTCTTGGGTAATTTTAAGTATATAGATATATTCCCGAGATATTCCTGGAAAACTTCTAGGGAAGTCTTGGAAATGAATTCCTGCAAAATTTCTGGAGAAATTCCAAGGACACTCCAGGGAATGGACTCCAGAAAATTTTTCGGGAATTTTTTCTGACCGATTATTTAGCTTTCTTAAAGTAGAAAAAGAAATCTCTTAATTTAAATTTCGCGCCACAATCTCCCCATTTAAATTGTAAGAATTTTTTGTTGTGTATTTACCTTGACCTTGAAATTTAAATCGTAAGAGTTTCATTATACCTTGACCTTAAAGTTTACAGTTCAAGGAACCTATTATGAACCAATTAATAGCAATAATTAAAGTCAAACTTTTTCTTCTGAGATAATAACTTACTACACTTTTTGATAAAGAAGTATAATAAATTGTGTCTTTGCAGTCTTTGCTTGTTTTCGTAAAGGCGAGTCTTATCGATCGACAGGAGGAAAAGTGAGGGGGAGATGTCAAATAAGCGTGAATTGAAATGCTACCCTTCAGTCTGATATGTCGTGTGTTTACTTGGCCCATTTTGTTTATGCGGACGCGCTAGTCGAAACAAAGAGGGTCACTTCCAAAGTCCACTTTTGCACGCAAGCTTTCACCCTCTTCACTAAAATGAGAGTTACACTAATAGTATTAGTTTCTTCCCGATTCCAAAGACAAGGGTGAAGCCGATCGATGAACACCTGAAAGGCTGGCTCACATTCGGAAAAATAGTACAATTTTACAATAATGGTATTATCTTATCGTATAAAAATTCTTCAACTGTAAAAATTCACAATGAAAATTGAAAAGCACAAAAGAAACTAACTTGAAGAAAATTCTCTTTTCCGTACTTGGGTGGAATTTAAATTTTCTCGAACCAGTATCGACTGGGGCGTCTTACGTCCTGGTCTTTTAAAGAAGAGGGCTTTGCATTTCGCTTACTCAACAGACGATTGCGCCATTTTTAAAATCCCATGAAATTGACTGCCACTAACTACACAGTAGATGCAGAAAAAATTTTAATAGTTGAAAAATTTTCCATATTCGATTCACGGAAAATGTTGAAGATAAATTCCAGATATTATATATATTGCAGGAGGCAGATTGGAGGTACCCTTCCGGTGAAGACCATCGATAATTGGCTGATGGATCGTTGGAAAATTATAGCCATCACATAGTCGATGATAATTAAGCCAGAGGCCCCTAATTATCCCGCAGGAAGTCCCAGGATATTAGATTCTCCGTGACACGAAGTCCAAAACCAGGCGCACGAGTCCAGGTGCAAACGCTGGAATTGTTTTCCGATACAGAGAGATTCGGCTCCGCTTGTCTCTCTATCGTATATCCGGCCCAGCGACGAACTCGAACGTCTTCCGATCAAGGAAACTTAGGATTCCAGGTTGTTTTCACATAAACTGTGTTTAAGTAAAATAAAATGGCAAAAGGGGGTCGATAGTTGGTGTGAGTAATTTTGAACACTGTGCGATGTAGGCGTGAGTGCGAATCCCACTGTGCGTTCTAGGCGTGAATGTGAATCCCATTGTGCGACGTGGGAGTCGTGAATCCCACTGTGCGTTCTAGGCGTGACTGTGAATCCCACTGTGCAATATAAACGTGACTGAAAATCCCACTGTGCGATATAGGCGTTTATCTATTGTGCAATGTAGACGTGGTTGAGAATCCTATTCCGACATGTGGGCGTAGCTTCAGTTCGGCGCAATAGTCGGGACTAACTCTTGCCCACTGTGCACTTTACACGCGATTAACTTGGACGGTGTAAATACACTCATTTCTAAAGTTATGTAGAAGGAACAATGCTTAAAATAAGTATTGTAAAAACGTATGGTAACTTTAAATTAATATTTTCCGTAACACTGAGTGCATTTACACCGACTAAGTTAAACCGGGGCTAAAGTACGAAGGTGAGAAAAGGCGTTCTTTAGGCGTAACCTTGAGGCGCGAAGCGTAGTCAGATGTGAGAGAGATGGCAGTAAATTTTTCTCTCCCATTCCTGTCAAAGATTCTTGCCTCAAGGTAAAGCTGAGGTAACGGCTCCCCCCACTTACTTACTTTAAGACCGCTTACCTTGGTGTTTCCTAGGCGTAACCTTGAGGCGAAAAACGTAGTCCGAAGTGAGAGGCCAGTACGTCTATCTCCCTCACTCCTGTCTAAGAGTCTCGGCTCAAGGTCAAGCCTATTCAACGACTTCCCACTTACATATTTTACGCCCGCTTACCTCGGTGTTGCCTAGGAGTAACCTTGAAGTGAGAAACCTAGTCAAGAGTAAAAGAGGAACCAGTACATCTTTCTTTCTTACTATTGTTTAAGAGTTTCACCTCAAGGTCAAGTTTAGGTAACGCCTCCATCCACTTGCTCACTATAAGCGCGCTTAACTTAGATGGTGTAAACTGGCTCATGTACACTGATCAGGTTAAGTGGGCGTAAAGTGCGTAAGTAGGGAGAGGTGTAAGCCAGGCGTAACTCTGAGACGAAAAATGTAGTCAGGAGTAAAAAAGAAGCCTGTACGTCTTTCTCTCTTATTCATAACTAAGATTCTCGCTTCAGGGTCAAGCCTAGGCAAAGACTCTCCCCACTTACCTACTTTACGCCCACTTAGCCGGGTGTTACCTAGGAGTAACCTTGAGGCGAGAAACGTAGTCAGGAGTAAGAGAGGAGCCAGTACATCTTTCTTTCTCACTCTTATCTAAGAGTCTCGCCTCAAGGTCAAACTTAGGCAACGCCTCCCTTCACTTACACACTGTAAGCACGCTTAACTTGGTCGGTGTAAACTGGCTCATTTACACCTACCAGGTTAAGTGGGCGTAAAGTGCGTAATTGGGGAGAGGTGTTTCCCAGGCATAACCCAGAGGCGAAAAATGTAGTCAGGAGTAAAAACGAAGCCCGTACATCTTCTTCTCTCACTCCGGTCTAAGATTCTCGCTTCAAAAAGTTTCTAGGCATAGTTTCTCCCCACTTAGCTACTTAACGCCCGCTTACCTTGGCGTTGTTCAGGCGTAACTTGGACGGTGTAAGTACACTCATTGTGATTCGAAGCCATCACTATATGCGAGTGAACCGAACCACTCTCGTCGCCTATTTCTTTCTCTCTCGCTCCCTGTTTGTTGTCGGCACAGGGCGTCGAAGGGGTAGCTATTTAGAGGCTTAGCGCCTCGGCGGGCGGTCGGAAGGGTATGGCAGGGGGCGCCACAAGCTCGCAACCACTGTGTCACCTTTATCACCTTTATCACCTGCTGCAAATTGCCGCCATTTGGATGCTAAACCCCGGGGTCTCACCTACTGACGACTATTTGTAGGGGCACGCGGGACGAGGGTGCAAATACCGTTGACCGGGCAAACGCCCGGTCGGCTTTATGCATGCATGCATGCATAAATGCAGGAAACGCTCTAATCGGATTATCCCGCAGTTTTAGAGGGACATGCAACCGCAGTATCTCTCGCATAGTTCGTAAGATCGAATTTGAATCGACACTGGATTTTCGTTTACCGCTTTGTCGCCCGTCGAAAGAAAATCCCTCCTAACACTCTCAGGATCTATGACATTCATTTGACTAAGATTCTTTCGTTTTCGAAGCCTGAAGTTCCAATGGAATCCAGAAATTATTTTGTTGAATTAACAAATCGATGTAATACGCCAAAATTTACATAGAGTTCCCTCTTGATTTCAAAATCCTTTTAATGGATTTAGACATGCATGAAAATCGATCAGCATTCTTTTGAAGTAGCGCGGATACACTCCAAGTCCTGAGGGGTCTTTGAAACCACAGAAGAGGAAGGAGGAGAGAGAAACACAAACAGCTAAGAAGATGGAAAGCTTATACGGCTCTACAGCCTAATAGCTGAAAGAGGCTTTCGAATTTCCGGCAGATCCATTTACAGATTTAGATTCAGTATTTTTAAATTAATCTTTTAATCTTTCTAAAGTTCTTTTTTCAAATTATGTAGCCAGATTTATTCTAAATCTAATTGTTGAGTAGTTTTGAAGGTACTAAAAATTAAGCTTGAGACATTAAGAGCAAAATGGGCGTGGTTTAGCTCTTCTCCACACCATCTGACTCCACTGGACTCAGCTGACTTCGCCTAACTTCTCTGGATTCGGCTGGATTCCGCCTAATTCCACTGTAATCGGCTGGAATCCATTGAATTCCGCTGGACTCGGCTGGACTCCGCCTAACTCTACTGAACTCATCTGGACTCGGCTGAATTCCTCTGGACTCGGCTAGAGTCCGCTGAACTCGGCTAAAGTCCAATAGATTCCTCCTGAACTCAACTGGAATCGTCTGGACTCTGTTGGATTCCGCTGGACACCGCCTAAATCCAGTAAACTTGGCTGGACTCGAACGGATTCCGCTAGACTCGGCTAGAGTCCACCTGGACTCGGCTGGAATCCGCTGAATTCCGCTGGCCTCGGCTGTATTCGGTTGGACTCGGCTGGAGTCCGCCAGACTCTCCCTAAATCCACTAAACTTGGGTGAACTCGGATGGATTCCGCCTCGGCTAGAGTCCACCTGTACTCGGCTGGATTCCGCTGGTCTTAGCTGGATTTGGGTGGATTCCGCTAGACTTGACTAGAGTCCGCCTAGACTTGGATGGACTCCGCTGGATTCCGCTGGCATCGGCTCGACACTGCTGGATTCCGCTGGACTCTGCTGGACTCCTCTGGATTCCGCTGGTCTCGGCTCGACTCTAATGGATTCCGCTGGAATGGGCTAGAGTCCGTTGGACTTCGCCTAACTCCACTGAACTCGGTTAGACTCGGCTGGACTCCGCTGGATTCCGACTGATTCCACTAAACTCCATTGAATTCCGCCTAGCTCCGCTGAACTCGGCTATTCTGCACCTAACTCGGCTGGACTCCGCCGACTTTACACATTGTTGGTTGATCTAAAACCCTCCTGACTCCGAAACTATTAATCCGATTGAAATCCGCCAAAGAACTTTTCTCCTTATTTTCTTCAGCAGAATAACATCCCACAATTCTATTCTTTTCCCACAAATTCCTTCTTTCTTAAAATCTAAATTCTCCAAGCCAGACACTGTCTTTTAAACTTGATACTTTTTCTGCGTTAGTCTTCTTGCATCAGGCATCAGAAGGAGGAGCAATGTAGCTCGAGAAAGTTTGAAAGCCAAAGGTGAAGATTTGGTCGGTAAAGGAAAATAGGAGAAGAGAAGGAGGAAGGGGTCCACTTCCTTAAACGATAAGTTAGGAAAGCACCTCGCGGATGTTCACGCCATTTGCGCGAACTGGCCGAGATATGGCGTCGATCGACGATACGATAGGGGCCACGATACCGACGTTGCCGCTTCACTGCCGCTGATGGACATACGTCCTTATCGTACTGGTGAAACGAACCACTTTTATGAGCACCATCCTTTCCCTTCCAATGATGGAAATCTTAAAAAGAAAAAAAAAATGAAAAAATATACTAAAGACCGTTTCTGAGTTTCTAGGAGAGTGAAAATAATTTTTAAAATAAATATGACAAAACGTCAACAGTTTCCTAGATTTCATGGTAATTGAAGAATTGCCCACAAAACTTTAACTCGTTTTCAACTTTCCAGAAACTGAGAACTTCTAATGTTTTCATTCGCGAGCCTAATTAAGTTACATTTCGGTCCTATCCGTCCCTTTCTCATCAGGCGAGAGAAACTTTATTGTACAAAAGTACAAAGAGTTGGGAAGTTTTTAGACTGACATTAAAACTCTTTTCAAACAAAAATTTTAACTCATCTTCTCTCGTCTATTTTACTGTCTTATATGAAAATTTGTATTAATTTTTTAATTATAATAATTCTTGAGGAAAAAATATTTCACTTTGTTTAACTGAAACTCGAAAGACTTGGGTAGAGATGAAAAATGGACCACAGCCTCGCAAAGCTACGCTCCAGGCGATCTCTTGCAGTCGAGCGAGGAGCGAGCAGAGGCAGTTTATTTTCCAATCCCCTTCTTTTACCGAGAAATTAATACGTTCGACACGAAAAAGGGGGAGACCAAAAACACGCCGGAACAGTCCTGCAGTTTCAATTTGCGCGTCGCCTCGAACAAGTCTCCCAGGGGTATTTTTTCCATTCGTTTGTTTTAATTCTCGTATTTCCACTCTTCCTCATACTCCTCCAAAAACCCTCCGTGTCGTCACCGCAGAACACTTCCCTCTCGCGTGGTTTTTAGCGCTTGTGGAATCCACGACCCCTTCCACCCGCCCCCTTTCCTCCCTCAAATGGGGAAACACAACCCGGTCGTTTTCCGGAGATCCTGAACTTTTCGACGTAGTATATTAGTAGCGATACATTCTGCCAGTCTAAAATCCCCGCAGCCATAGCCCAACTCTTTTTTTCAAGCTTCCGCAATCCCAGAGTTAATAAACTTTGTTGTTAAATATAAAAGCAAAATAGACCCTCAAACAGCACGTGATTTTTCAATATTGAACTCGATTTTTAGGAGAAATGTTGTAAAATCATTGGTAAAGTACAAAATTAATAAGATAGACTTATTGGGCATTAGAAACTGAGCAAAAAATGTTTTTGTACTTTTCGGATAGAACCTGTGGTTTTGGAAATAGAGCAGAGTGACGTTCGACTGTGCACAGTGGGTCAAACTCAGGAGTTACTGTTCATAATCGTCTACAGTCCGTAATTCCTATTCCGATATTTATGAAAGTGAGAATCCTAAGGCTTTTGGGGTAACAGAATCCAAATTTGATAACAAAATTTCAAAATTAAAAATGGCGGATCCAAAATGGCGGCTTGGACAATTGACAAAAATTGACAAATGGTTTAATTTTTATAAAAACTGGTGTATTACGATTTTTAGGCTCCCTGAATTCAAATCTGATAACAGAATTTACAAATTTAAAATGGCGAATCTAATATGGCGGACCAAAATGCAAAATTTAAAAAATGCTTGGATTTGTATGAAATTTTGTATCTTAAAGTTTTTGGGTTCGCTTAATCCGCATATAAACTCAAAATCTTAAAATTAAAAATGTCGGATACAATATGTCGGACCAAAAATTTAAAAATTGTTGGACTTTCATAAAAAATGGTATCTTACGGTTTGTGGGGTCGCTGAATTCAATGCTGATAACAGAATTCTAAAATTCAAAATGGCGGGTAAAATATGGCGTAAAAAATTTTTAAATGGTTGGATTTTTGTAAAAAAAGGCACTTTAAAGTCTTTGAGGGCAATAAATTCGAATTTTTTATCCACCATGTTAAAGCAAAAATTTTGAATTTTCAGATCTGTCCTCAAATCTGAATTCAGCGACCCCAAAACCTTTAAGATACCCATTTTTATAAAGATCCAATCATTTTTAAATTTTGGATCCGCCATATTGGATTCACCATTTTAAGTTTCGTAAATTTAAGGTCAGATTCGGATTTAGCAGTCTCGAAAACTTTAAGAGACTAAGTTTCATACAAATCCAAGAATTTTATGGAATTTTGCATTTGGTGCGCCATATTGGATCAGCCAGTTAGAGTTTTAAAATTCTGTTATCCGATTTAGATTCAGCCACCCAAAAATCGTAAAATACCAATTTCTATAAAAATCCAAACATTTTTAAATTTTTAATCCGTTATATTAGATCCATCATTTTGAATTTTGAAAATCTGAGTTCAGATTTGGATTCAGCGACCTCAAAAACCTTAAGATACTAAGTTTCATACAAATCCAAACATTTTGTATTTTGGCCCGCCATATTAAATCCGCCATTTTGAATTTTGAAATTTTATTAGCAGATTTGGATTCAGCGAGCCCAGAAACGTAAATAATAAAATTATTAACTGAATCCGAAGAATTTTTTTTCACACATTGGTAGCATAGAAAATTTATTTTACCTTCACTGTGATGGGATTAAGAATCGTACAGAAGCGGATTTTTTAATTTATGTTTGCGTTCAACAATATCTTTTTATGATTGGAGATAAATAGAGTTAATTTGGGATAAATCAGCATAATTTCTGATAATTTGGGATAGAAAGGGATAAATCGGAAGAATATGTGAAAAATCGGGATATTCGTGATAATATGGGATAAATCATGATACATGGGGGTATTGCGATATCCACGAAAAATAGGGATGTATCGGGATAGATTGAGATGAAACTGGATAAATCAGGAAATCCGAGAAACGGGATAATCTGGGATAAATCGATATAATTTAAGATAAATCAGGATATTTAGGATAAGCTGTGGTAGAAGGGGATAAACGGATCAATCTTTGACAAAAATCCGGGATAAATCAGGATGGAACTGGATAACTCATAATACTCTAGGACTAATCAAGATATCCACGGAAAATAGGGATAAATCGGGATAATTTAGGATAAATCAGAAAAAATGGGGATAAATCTGGATAATATAAGACTCATCGGGATGAATAAGGATAATCAGGAAGAATATGGATAATCTGGAATAAATCGAGATAATTTGAGATCAATCAGAATAATTTTGGACAAATTAGCGTAGAATGGGATAAATCGTTAATCTGTGACAAATAGGGATATCCGAGATAATATCAGGAAAATCAGGATAGGTCGGGAAAAATCCGAATTCTTTGAGATAAATCGGGATATCCACGAAAAATAGGGATAATTTAGGATAAATCAGGACGAATTGGGATAGAACGGGATAAATCGGGATAATAAAAGACACATCGGGTTCACTCAGGATAACCAGACAAAACAGGGATAATCTGGGATCAGGATAACTGGAAGAAAATGAGGATGAGCTGAAACACATCAGGATAATTTGAGAGAAATTAGGATAAAACGTGATGAATTAGGTTGATCTGTAACAAATATCCGGGATAAAATCGGAAAAGTCAAAATATTTTGGGATACATCAGAATGCTTTGGGATAAATCGGGATAATTTAGAATAAATCAGGATAGATCGGGATAATATGAGAAATATCAGAATAAATAAGGATAACTAGTAAGAAAAGGGATACTGCGGGATAAATCGGATATTTACAAAAAACAATGATAAATCTAGATAATTTAGGATAAATCAGGCTAATTTAGGATAATTTAGGATATATAAGGATAATTTAGGATAAATCAGGATAAATCGAGATAGAACGGGATACATCGGGATAAGATGAGATACATGAACATAAATAAGGATATCCAGGAAGAGTATTGATAATCTGGAGTTCGAATAGTTACGAAAATAAGGATAAATCAGGATAAATTGGAATAGAACGGGATAAATCGCGACAATAAGATAAACATCGGTATAAATAAGGATTACCGGGGAAAATATGGATAATTTGATATGAATCGTGATAATTTGGTATAAATCAGGATAATTTTGGATCAATTAGGCAGGATGGGATTAATCTGGTTAATTTGTGTCAAGTCAGGATATCCGAGATAATATGGGTAAAATCAGTAGAGGCTGAGAAAAATCTGAGGACTTTGACATAAATCGGAATATCCACGAAAAATAGGTTTAATTTAGGATAAATTGGGACGAATTGGGATAGAACGGGATAAATCGGGATAACGGGATAAACGAAATAAACGAATCGAGATAGAACGGGATAAAGCGGGATAAATAATATGAGACACATCGGGATAAATCAGGATAACTGGACAAAAAAGGGATAATCTGGAATAAGTCGAGATAATTTGGAATAAATCAGGACAATTTTGGATAAGTTAGAGTAGAATGGCATAAATCGGGAAAATAAAAAAATCAGATAATAAAAGCACATCGGCATATAACAGGATAACTGAAAAAAATGGGGATAAGCTGGGACACATTAGGATAATTTGGGAGAAATTAAGATAGAACGTTATGAATTGGGTTAATCAGTGACAAATATCCGGGATAAAATCGGATAAATAAAAATATTTTTGTATAGAGCAGAATGCTTTGGAATAAATCGGGATAATTTGGGATAAATCAGGATAGTACAGGACAAATCGGGATAATATGAGACACATCGGAATAAATAAGGATAACTAGTAAGAAAAAGGGATAATGTGGAATAAATCGGATATTTACGAAAAACAAGGGTAAATCAGGATAATTTAGGATAAATTATAAATCCTAAGTCATAAATTTAGGATAAATTGGGATATAACCGGATACGTCGGGATAATATAAGGCACATGAAGATAAATAAGGATATCCAGGAAGAATATTGATAATCTGGGATAAATTGGATAGTTACGAAAAAAAAAGAATAAATCGTGATAAATTTAGATAGAACGGAATAAATCAGGATAATAAGATAAACTTCGGTGTAAATGGAGGATAACCGGGAGAAATAGGGATAATATGATATTATTCGTGATAATTTGGTATAATTCAGGATAATTTTGGATAAATTAGGGCAGAACAGGATAAATCTGGCTTATCTGTGAAAAATCGGGATATCCGGGATAATATGGGTTAATTTATACTAGACCGGGATAAATCAGGCTAATTTGGGATAAACCGGGATAATATCAGATATATGTAACATTTATGTAACAATGATTTATTATTAATATTATTAATTATTATTCCGTAACAGTTACATAACACTTTTGTAACGTTGCCTAATAACTGATATTTCTAAATTATCATTTTAGTCAGAAGTTGTACCAGTATTATACGGAGGATTCTAATTCACGAGCGTAAATCTGAAATTACCCGTACTAACTTAATTGACTAATCAAATTCAGAGGTCTTTGTCTTAAGACAAGGATAAGATTGTTATGAAAATATCTTGTAAAAAAAGATCCTCTTATACATATTATTATTATTATCCTTTTATCATCTTATACTTGCCTAATAATTATGTTACTGAATATAAAGGCAAAATATTCTCTCAAACACATCATGATATTTCAATTTTTGATTCGAATTTTAGGAAAAATCTTGTAAAATAATTGGAAGAGTACAAAGTTAATAAGGTAGACTTATTGGGTATTAAAAACTGAGCAAAAAATGTTTTTTTGTATTTCACGAATAGGTCCTGTAGTTTTGGAAATAGAGCAGAGTTTTGGACCAGTCTGCGATATAGGCGTGACTAGGTGAGTCTTGTCCGGGAGTGGGAAGAGGCTAAGCCACGCCCACTGTGCACTTTGTGGGCCCAATTTAAATCCCTCGTAACTCGAAAACTATTCATCCGATTAAATTCTCATAAGAGAGTCTTCTTCCTACTTTTGAACGAACATTTAACCCTGGTTCTTTTAATGATTTTAATTTGCAATTTGCAAAAAGTATCATTTTTATAAAATATTTCCGTTCTTCATTTCGCTGTAAAGCCCTTTTTGCTGCATCTTTTTCTCCTTTTTGCTAGAAACGGTGTCAGTTTCAATCCATCTTTCCGCCTATTTCCAGGTTCGCACGGTTCCGGGCTTAATAGTGTCGTTTTTGCACCATTACCATTCGAACGAGCTCGCTCTCAGTTTACTTTGAGCTGTGTTTGAATATGTTTATGGGCTCTGAATCTCTTCTCTCATCCAGGAAATCTTGTAATATACGAACCGTTTCAGAACTCGTGACAGCCCTCGTTGCACTCTCTGGAGACACATTTCCTGGAGACAATGCGACTTAAATTTTTTCCAAGATTTTTTTTACAGCCGCAGAAGCTATTTTTAAGAATTCTGCACAAATTTTGTCCATTCGTTGCTGGGAATGCAAAAGACGGTGCACTAATGCCACAGTGGGGGAAAAATGGGAAACCCAGAAGAGAGATGGCGGAGTGGTAAAAATTTCTAAAATTTTTGCCGGGTAAAAATTTCGGGAATGCGTCACAGAGCACTTTGAGATTCTTCAGGGGGATTTATGGCCGCAACGCTGGAGTCGTGAGAGATATATAATTACGTCGGGAACCCACTTCCATGTTATGCGAGACATTTAATATAATGGCACTAAATTGGATTCGGTCGGTCACTAAATTCGCGCTCGTCGCACCGGTACGACGGGTCGTTACTCGCTTAACGTATTAAGCCCGTTAGTTTGAAAAATAACTACGTTAGGCGTTAAGCGTATAAATTTATGCACTCGCCTTAATCTTCTACGCAATGCAGGAGCGACAATCCTAATTACAATTAAGACCTTCCACCTAAGTACTTTACATCATTTCTCATACTTTTAATTTTCTGCGAAAATTAATTCAATTCAAAAATGCCCTTTAACTTAGCCTTATCAAACGTATCTAATTTATAAAATACTCCAGATTGCTGGAAATAAAGAATATTTCTTTCACAAACATTCAATAAAAGTAATATGCCATAACTTTGCAGAAAACCTGCCATAACCTTGCAAAAAGCTTGCCATAACCTCGCAGCAAACTTGCCATAACCTTGCAGAAAACTTGCCATAACCTTGCAGAAAACCTGCCATAACCTTGCAGCAAAACTTGCAATAAACTTGAAACAAACTTGCCATAACCTTGCAGCAAACTTACCATAACCTTGCAGAAAAACTTACAATAACCTTGCAGCAAACTTACTATAACCTTACAGCAACCATGCAACAATGTTGAAGAAACTTGGCCACAACTTTGCAGATATTTTAACGGCTAGTTCGAAACCTTGCTGCAATCCTGTTAAGATACCTTGCAACTATATTGCAACAACCTTCAAACAACCTTGCTGCAACTTTACAACCACCTCACAAGATCCTCAAAACAACCTTAAAACTACCTTTTAGTAACCTTAAAACAACCTTGCTACAACCTTACAGTCATCTTATACAAGTTCAAGGCCTTGATGCATTAACTTATAAGATTGCAATGACCCAACTGCAACCTTGCAGCCACTTTGCAACAACCTTACGACAACTTCGAACATTACCACAACAACAACAATCTTGCAACTACCTTATAGCGAACCTGCTGCAACCATACCATAACCTTGTTCTTGTTTAAGCTTACTGGAAAAGTTGAGATTGAGGCAAGGTTGTGGAAAGGTGGGCAGGTAATTGCAAAGTTGCACCAGGGTTGTTGTAAGGTTGTTGAAATATTGTTTTCAGGTTGCCTCAAGGTTGTTGTAAGATTTCTGTGATAATGTTTCAACCAGGAAGTAGAAAGGTTTCTGCAAGATTTTTGTAAAGTTTTGGTCAGGTAATTGCAAAATTGCTGCAAGGTGGTTGCAAGGATGTGGTCAGTTAATTGTAAAATCGCTGCAAGGTTGTTATAAGGTTTCTATAAGATTCTGCTGCAAAGTAGTTTGAAGATGTTGAAAGTCTGTAGTAAGGTTTCAGCAAGGTTGTGAGAAGAATTTCGCAAGAATTTTGTAAGGTTGTGGTTAGATAATTGTAACATTTCTGCAAGGTTGTTGTACGGTTCATGCTAGGTTGTTGTAAGGTTTATGCAAGATTTTGGTAAGATTTTTTTAAGATATCTGCTAATTTTTGTGGTTACGTAATTTTAAAATTGCTGCACGGTCGTTGTAATACTTCGGTGGTAAAGTTTCTGCAAGATTGTTGTAAGGTTGTGGGAAAGTAATTTTCAAATTCTTGCAAGCTTATTATAAGGTTGTACGAAGATTGTTGTAAGGCTGCTGCAATCTTGTTATAAGATTTCTGTGGTAGGGTTTCAGCAAGGTTGTGGTAAAGTTTCTGCCCGATTTGGTAAGGTTTTTGCAAGATTGTGGTAAGGTTTCTGCAAGGATGTAAGATTTCTGTTTATTTTTGGGATCAGATAATTATAAGATTGATGCAAGGTTATTGTAAGGTTGCTGCAAGATTATTGTAAGATTTTCGTTTTTTTGTGGTGAGATCGTTGTTAGGTTGATGTAAGATTTCTGTTTATTTTTGTAGACAGAAAAAATTGCTGCAAGGTTGTTGTAAGCTTACTGTAAGGTTATGTAATTGTAAAATTGCTGCATGGTTGTTGTAAGGTTTCTGCAAGATTGTGCTGAAAAGTAGTTTAAGGATTTTGAAAGACTGTTGTGAGGTTACTGCAAGGTTTTTATAATATTTCTATTTATTTTTGTGGTCGCAATTGAGTGCCGCAATTGAAAAATTGCGGCAAGGTTGTTGCAAGATTGCTACAAGGTGGTTGTACGGTGTCTGCAAGATTGTGGTGTGTTTTCTGCAAAATGGTTCAAAAATCTTGTAAGATTTTTGATAGGTTGCCGCAAGATTTTTGTAAGATTTCTGTTTATTTTTATGGTGAGGTAATTTTCAAATTACTGCAAGGTTTATGCCAGGTTGGTGTAAGGTTGTGGTTAGGTAATTGTGAAATTGCTGTAGCGTTTTTGTAAGATTTCTGCGGTAACGTTTCAGCAAGGTTGCCGAAAGATTTCTGCAAGATTTTTGTAAGGTTGTGGTCAGGTATTCGTAAAACAACTGCAAGGTTGTTTTAACGTTCATGCAAGGTTGTTTTAAGGTTCATGCAAGGTTGTTGTAAGGTTAATGCAAGATTGTGATAAGATTGTTGCAAAGTTGTTGTAAGATATCTGCTTATTTTTGTGGTCACGTAGTTCTAAAATTGCTGCAAGGCTGTTGTAATATTTCTGTGGTGAAGTTTCTGCAAAATTGTTGTAAGGTTGTGGTCAAGTTATTGTCAACTTGCTGCAAGCTTGTTATAAAGTTGTACAAAGATTGTTGTAAGATTGCTGCAAGGTCGTTGTAAGATTTCCGTTTCTTTATGTGGTCAAGTAATTGTAAAATTGCGGCAAGATTGTTGCAAGATTTCTACAGGGTTCTTGTAAGGTTATGGTCAAGTAATTGTAAAATTGCTGCCCGGTTGTTGTAAGATTTCTAAAGTAAGGTTTCAGCTAGTCTGTGGAAAGATTTCTGCAATATTTTTGAAAAGTGGTAGTCAGGCGATTGTAAAATTGATGCAAGGTTGTTGTAAGATTTCTGCAAAATTATGATAAGGTTGCTGACACGTTTCTGTAAGATTTCTGTTTATTTTTGTGGTCAGGTAAAATTGCTGCAAGGTTATTTTAAGATTGTTGCAAGATTGCTCTAATATTGTGTAAATGTAAAATTGCTGCAAGGTTGTTGTAAGATTTCTGCAAGATTTTGCTTCAAAGAAGTTTAAGGATGTTGAAAGACTGTTGTAAGGTTACTGCAAGGTTGTTGTAAGTTTTCTGTTCATTTTTGTGGTGAAGTAGTTGATAAATTGCGGCTGTTGCAAGCTGTCTACAAGATTATGATGAGGTTGCTGCAAAGTAGTTTAAGAATCTTGTAAGATTTTTGTAAGTTTCCCGCAAGGTTACAAGGTGGAAACGTTTCAACAAGATTGTGGAAAGAGTTCTGCAAGATTTTTGTCAGGTTATGGCCAGGTAATTGAAAAAATATTGCAAGGTTGTTGTAAAGTTCATGCAAGGTTGTTGTATGGTTTTTGAAAGATTGAGGTAAGGTTGTTTCAAGGTTGTTGTAAGATTTCTGCTTATTTTTTTGATCACGTAGTTCTAAAATTGCTGCAAGGTTGTTGAAATATTTCTGTGGTAAAGTTTCTGCAATATTGTTGTAAGGTTGTGGGAAAGTAATTGACAAAATGCTACAAGCTTGTTATAAGGTTGTACAAAGATTGTTGTCCGGTTGCTGCAAAGTTGTTGTAAGATTTCTGTGGTAAGGTTTCAGCAAGGTTGTGGTAAGGTTTCTGCTCGATTTTCGTAGGTTATAGTAATATTTCTTGAAGGTAGTGGTAGGGTTTCTTTAAGGTTGTTGTAAGGTGTTTACAAGATTGTTGTAAAGTTGTTATAAAATTGTTGTAAGCTTGTCTCAAGATTGTTGTAAGGTTATTGCAAGGTTGTTTTAAGGTTGTTGCAAGATTGTTGTAAAGTTGTTTCTGCAAGATTATGCTAAAGGCGCTCCAACGTTTTTATAAGGTAAGGTTTCTGCCCGATTTTTGTAAGGTTTTGGTAAGCTTTCAAAGTTGTGGTAAGGTTTCTTTAAAGTTGTTGTAAATTTTTGCAAGATTCTTGTAAGGTTGTTGTAAGATTGTTGTAAGGTTGCTGTAAGATTATTGTCAGGTTGTTGTAAAATTGTTGCAAGAATGTTGTAAGCTTGTTGCAAGATTGTTGTAACGTTGTTGCAAGATTGTTGTAACGTTGTTTCTGCGAGATTATGCTAAGGTTGCTGCAAGGCTTTTATAACCTCAAGTGCAATCGAAGTAAGTGCCTGACTCAACTTATTAATAATTCCCCTTTTTGTCAACACATTTACATCTCAACTGAATCCTACAATTACAACACAACCACTCTGCTCTGTGGATAAATTTTAATACTGCGTAAAAAGTATTTTATTTTATTACAAAAAGTGTAGAGAGCAGACACATTTCAACGACGCTATCTTGTCGTCAGGCCTTGTCTGTTGCTTTTTACCAACTCCACCCTCTTTAGCTCTATCTCTCTTGTAACCTCCCCCCTAGACCCTTCTGGTGCACTGTAGTCAGCGCCAGTCTGTCTTCTACTAGCACCGCGCTTTCCAACCAGTTCCCATGCTGACATCACTATCTGAATTGAAACGAAGCCACCCACCGTAGAGCCTGGCCGCGTCACCCCAGCCCAAATATCTGCCGGCTGCTGTTTATCTCTTCATGGTCGGTATACACAGCAACGTGCATCGTTACAGTGCGGTAATATATGGCATAGCAGCCAACGTCTACTCGCGCTTATCAAGAGAAAAAAAATACGAACGACGCTAGTACAAATATTTCTGTTGCTCCGCTAATCCTACAGGATGATGAACGTCCTTTCAGTCTCGTGACGAGAGGGTTAATAATATGCTTGTTTATTTTATTTTAAAAAACTGCAAGTTTATAAAGAGTGGATATTGTTTAAAAATTAATATTAATGTTGAGTATTGCATATCAATTGTAATCCGACTCTGAATTTGTGTGGCTTATGTAGAACCTTGTTGGGAAACATATGCTGTTTCCGAAGAGCAACAGGACGGATAAATCCGCCGGCTTCATAAAATAGACTAAATTACCGATAACGCGGATTTGCTATTTTCATACGGTGTATCCATGCTTAACTCGACATGCATGTGCTTTCCGCAAGCGCTGGGAAAATATTGTCCATTGTTATCTTTTTTGGTTGCTCTAACGAAGCGATTCGTGAAACGACCCTCTGCTTTCTCTCCAATCTATTTTGTATTCGTAACATGTCTCGTATATAGGTCAGAGGTACCACTGGCTTAATTATCTTTATCGGTATTTAGAGAAATTTCTGTACAAAGTGCATTTCCCTTAGAAAATTAACTTAATTTTTGCAAAGATGCGTGCGTAGATTTGAAATAACGCTAGATAAAAGTGCAGGGTTTTATGCTACGTGCGAAAATAAAGATAAAAGTCTTTTGCCGCAACTGGATCCGAACAGTAATTTCCGAGTTAGGCTGGATTGAATGTTAGACGGAAATATGCTTAGTAGGCGTGGTTTAGGTGTCCCCACTCTCGTCCCGGACTCCCCACTCTCACGCCGAACTCCCCACTCTCGCAACGGACTCCACACTCTGGCGGCGGACCCCTCGAGCACACGCTACTGGTCTAATTTCAATAAGCCTTATCTCCGAAACTACTAATCGGATCCAATCCCTGCAAGAGACTTTTCGTCTCAGCTTTTTGCGTAGAATAACTTCATCTCCTCCTTCAATCCCAAAAATGCATTAAAACCTAAAAAAAAGTCTTGCATTCTTTCACAGCCATTTCATCTCCTTATTCATCGTATAATGAATCTGGACTGACATTTCCAGCCATTATTCCGCTAACCTGGGTCCGACAGACTGCTGACGGTAGCCTTAGAAAAAAGTGCGAATTAACACGTTCCTGGAGACGTGCTTCGCAATCCATGCAAATGTCTAAGTAAGCGCAGCTCCGTTAGCCGGAAAAGCCTGAAACCTGTGGAAAGAGACGGAAATCCTTTCCTCTGAAGACAAAGTTGCCGAGTGGTCCGCGGAAATTCTCATGCATATCTTAAAAGGGGCAGAGATGAGATACGGTGAAAAGGAAAGAGGGGGGAGGTGTACAGAAGGATAGGAAAATCGAGGAAGAAAGGCAAAGCACTGGGAAAACGAGAAAGAGAGAGGAGCGTAGAGGAGGAGATCTGAAACTCGCTCGGATTAAGAGCTGTAAAAAAACGTAAGCAAATAAATAGACTTGTTTAATAAGATGAGAGCCGACGCCAGAAATCGACGGACTATCAGCTCGTGAAGCTACTCAACAAGAGGCGGGTGTTGAGGGTGTGGAAGGGGTGAGGATACTCGAGTCGAGTCGCCGTCGTTGACGAGAGTGAGAAAACTGCAAAATGTGCAACTCGCCTGATTCAAACCCAATGATGTCAGCACTGGTTCTTTCGCGATGGTGGTTTGCGAACTTAAAGGTAATGGAGCACAATAAAATCCCGAAAGAAACAAAATCGAGGATACGACGCTCAGTTTGCTGCCTCACCTGGACGACGAAAATTCGATATCTGTATGGCAATGTGTAGGAATGAATAAATTAAATAATGGAGATAAAATTCAAGTGAATGTTTTTCTTGGAATATCTCGAAGAAAATTGATTTTAGTAAAAAAATGTCTTTACAAAAGTTATAGCTCCTTACAAAATACATATTTTCTGTTGAATGTGTTTTATTCGTAGAGGTATTAGGTTTCGAGAAAAAAAGGAAAAAAGACTCAGGCGTAAAAGATGTTTACTTTTTCTTGGAATTCCTCTAAAAATACTTGTTCAACTAAGAAAAGTTGCGTACAAAAGTTGTAAATCTTTATAAAATACATCTATCTTATTTCATGCATTTTTTTCGTACGGGTATTAAGTTTCGACAAAAAAGGAAAAAACTCGGGTATACAAGGGGTTCACGTTTTCTTGGAATATCTCGAAAAATACTTGCTCAACTAAAAAAGGTTTCGTATAAAAGTTACAGTTCTTTACAAAATACATCTTTTTTGTTTTATGCTTTTTTTCTTACGGGCATTAAGTTTCGAGAAAAATCTCGGGTACACAAGGTGTTGATTTTTTCTTGGAATACCTCGAAAAACAGACGTTAAACTAAGAAAAGGTCCGTTCAAAAGTTCCAGCTCTTAACAAAATACATCTTTTTTGCTGTATTCTTTTTTTTGCACGGGTATTAAATTTCGAGAAAGAAGGAAAAAAGGACTCGGGAGTAAAAGGTGTTTGATTTTCTTAAAATTTTTTTTAAAGATACTTATTCAACTAAAAAAAGTTTCGTAAAAAACTTACAGCTTTTGACAAAATACATATTTTTTGCTGTATGCATTTTTTTGATACGGATATTAATATTCGAGGAAAAGGAAAACAACTTGGACATAACAGATGTTCATTTTTTCTTGGAATATCTAGAAAAATACAAGTGAAAGTAAAAAAAGGGTTCGTACAAAAATTACAACTCTTTAAAAAATACATCTTTTTTGTCGTCTGAATTTTTTCGTCAAGGTATTAAGTTTCGAGAAAAAAGAAAAAAACTCAAACGTAAAAGGTGTTTAATTTTTCTTGGAATAGCTCGAAAAATGCAGGTTCAACTAAAAATTTTCGTACAAAAGTTGTAGATCTGTAAAAAATATATCTTCCTGTTGTATCAATTTTTTTCTTACAGGTATTCAGTGTCAGGAAAAAGGGAAAAAACAAAATTTTAAAAATGTACTATTTAATTCTAACATGCCAAAAAAACATTAACTTGAGGAAAAAAAGTTTCAAACAGAAGTTGTGGATTTTCAAAAAATTCAATTTTTTTGTTTGATACATTTCTATTCTATAGATAAAAAACTTTGAGAAAAAACATGCTAAACATTTGCATACCTAAGTTTTCATTTTGAAATCAATAAAAAATGAAATATAAGTATTGAGTTTTTGTTATATATTCTAAAAGTTATTTTTTAAAATATGGACTTATTCAAATTAGGATTTTAATTTTTCTTGTACAATAATAATATACTGTTAAAATAAAATACAATTTTCGAATTCCATCATTTTTCAATCATTTTTTTTTTAAACCTGCCACATTTGGAGCAACAGGATATCGAAAAAGAAGATTTATTTCTTAAAAATCTACAACTCATGATTGCAACTTTTTTTTCTCGTCAGTATTTCCTTAAATATTTCAATTCAGTCAAGTAGCAACATTAAATTTTGTTTTTCTCTTTATTTTTCTCGAAACCCATTACTTACGTGGCAAAAATTCAAATACCAAAAATATGTATTTATTAAGGGTCTATAAATTTTGTAGAAAACTCTTTTTAGTTAAACGCATATTTTTAGAGATTTGGCAAGTTCGCTGTAACGTTAAAACGACCTTGTTGTTCAAAATTCAGGCAGTTTGGTGTATGGATGCAGCAAGGTTGTTATTAGGTTGCTGCAAGATTATGGTAAGATTGCTGCAGGGTTGCTGCAAGGATGTTGTAAGATGGCTGCAAGGTTGATGCAAATTTTAATGTAAGGTTGCAGCAAAGTTATGGTAAGGTTGTTACAAGGTTGGTTTTGCAAGGTTACTGCACCTTACAACAACCGTAAGGTTACAAGGTGACTGGATCTTACAACAACCTTAAGGTTTCAAGGTTAATGGGCCTTACAACAACCTTAAGATTGGTGCAAGGTTACTGGACCTTACAATAACCTTAAGATTGGTACAAGGTTACTGGACCTTCCAACAACCTTAAGATTGGTGCAAGGCTGCAAGGTTCTTGCAGGGTTACTAAAGGATTATTGTAAGGTTACTGCCAAGTTGTAAAATAATTGCAATGTTATGGTAAGGTTGTTGCAGGGTTGTGATGAGATTGCAGCAAAGTTGTGGTAATCTGTGGTAAGGTTGCTGCAGAGTTGTTGTAAGATTGCAGCAAAGTTGTGATAAGGTTTCTGCAACGTTGTGGTAAGTTATAAGGCTGTTGTAATGTTGCTTCAAGGTTATAGTGAGACTGTTTAAAGTTTATTTTCAAGGTTGCTGCACGGTTGTGGTAAGTTATAAGGTTGTTGTAAGGTTGCTTCAAGGTTATAGTAAGATTGTTTCAAGTTTCTTTTCAAGGTTGCTACGAGGTTGTTGTAAGGTTGTGGTAAGGCTGCTACGAGGTTGTTGTAAGATTGTTCCAAGATTGGCTGAAACTTTCAATTCAACATTTTAACCTCGCAGCAACCGTGCCCCAACCTTGCCACAGCCTTGCTGCAAGGTTTAAAAAACCTCTTAATACTTAATGTAAAAAACATCTTAATACGAAGAATTCGAAACGACTAAATGCACTTCTCTAGATCCAAGAAACTTTTTCCCCTCCATCTATCTTTAAAAAGGCACAGGATGAGGTATTCCATCTTAAGAAAGAGGTTTCTTTTCCCTCAAGGAATATTTCTACTTCGTTAGGAATGCTTTTGATCTTGTAACCTAGCGTAGTAAAGTGTTCTCGACGCAACGAGACTCGAAATCTCATTGCGATAGTACGGTTCAATAAAAATTCCTATTCTTCAAGAAAGGACGTGAGCCAAGTGACGACTCATCGTAATCAAATGTTGGTTATATAGGGTAAGTAGAGAAATAGGGTAAGGGGTGAGATGGAGATCACGTTTGCAACCGTTATGGGGTCGCAGCGCAAATTGAAACAAATGGGAACTTATATGCATCGCGGCACATTCCAGGTTTTATTGCCAGCTCATTTCATCTCGTCGCTGGCACGGCGACTCGGCTTTATCGCTGTTAGGACGTTATGGCTTTTACCTTTTAGTGTCACACCACCATTCTTCTACTTCCCCTACAACTCTGATGCTTATACCAATGATCATTTGCGGTTAAAGGAAGAAATTTCCCCTCCTTACCACTCATTCCCCCTTCCACCTATCAACATCTGAACATAGTTGTCTGCAGTCAACCTCGACACGAGAACTTGGTAATCGTATCAGTGCAGAATCTTCATGAGGGCTAAGTGCAGAAGCAGTAGTCGTTTATTTTATCGAGGTTAAACTTGAAACCATAAAGGGATGAAAAAAAGGCTGGAAACATTTAATTTTGTTAAGTGCTCTTGAGGAATTGAAATCGAATTTTTTTAAACTCATTTTTATTTTACATTATCTATAAAACTTGGGAAAGTTGTGGTGGCATTTTTACAATTTTAATTTAGTTAAAATCATATCGGATAATTTGATTTCTCATTGTCAATCAAGAACTCAACTTGCAGATTAGCACTGCAGTTATTGTCGATTTAATTGCGTTTGACGAAAGATTAGAGATAACATTTTTCTATCAGTACTTAGCACCCACGTTATCGTTATTTGCGATTAGCTTGGAAATGAAGTTTTAAATGCTATTCTTTGACGCCTTGTTGACATGCTGATAAATAAGATTCATTATGAAAACAATTCTAATTAGAATTGGTAAAATACAGTAAAATTTTCCCAGAGTAATCGAATTCTTTAAAACTCATTTTTGTATTGCATTATCCATAAAACTTGAGAAAGTTGTGGGGGCATTTTTCACATTTTAATTTAGTTGTAGAAAAAAATCATATCCGACAATTATTTTTTTTTTGTCGATCAACAACTCCACTTGCAGATTAGCACTAGAGTTAATGTCGATTTCATTGCGTTTGACGAAAGATTAGAGATAACATTTTTCAGTTTTCTATCAGTACTTAGCACCAACGTTATCGTTATTTTTGATCAACTTGGAAATGAAGAGTTTTAAATACTGTTTTTTTAAATCTTGTTGACAGGCTGATAAATTAGATTCGTCATCAAAACAATTCTACTTAGAATTCAAGGCTTTCAGTAAAATTCCATCAGAGTGATCAACAATTTTTTCCCAAAGTTTTAATTGCATTTTTGAATAGATTCCTTAGGAAACAAATTTACTTCAATTTTCTGTATTATTAATTTTAATAATAAACTTAATTAATTTACGTCTTCTATTACGTTCGCAAGTAGAACCTAGACAGATACTTAGAAATTTAATCTAATCTTCATTTATGTGGATTACTGATAATCGTAGTTTGATTTGCAATTTTTGCTAAGATCAACCTAGATTCCATAAATCTGAGTTTTCACTTGAACAACCAACATCATGCAGGCAAGATTGTTAATCCCATTTCTGATTTTTGCAGTTGGAACCTATGGTAAGTCTGCTAGTTTTGAAAATAAAAATCATACATGTTTTATAAATTCTTAAATTCTCTTGTTTCTTAAAAATCAAAAACTTTACCAAATAATTTAAGTATATTAATTTTAGAAAATATAACAGATTTAAAAAAATTCTAAACTCTTCTATAATTATTTTTTTAGAATTTGTAATTTCGAAATTTCATTTTCTTATTTTAGCTGGACCCATTTCCAGGGTAGTGGGAGGCAAAGATGCTCCCCCTGGAAAATATCCTTTCCAAATTATCACCACATTTATGGACAATTTTCTCTGTGGTGGTACAGTTCTCAACAATCGTTACATCCTAACAGCTGCGCACTGTGTTGACGGGTATGCAAAATAGATTATTGAAAGACAGAAAATTAATCTAATAATTAATAAAATCAGGAATATTAATAAAATATTAGAATATATATTAAGAACAGAAATAACTATTGAAATTCCTTATACGGTATTAAATCCTTCATTAAGTAGGAATTGACAAATGACATTCTGTAAAAAATTTTGACATGCTTTAAAAATTCCTTATTAATAGAATGTCCATTATCCACTATATTGAAGAGAAGAAATGTCACTCGCTTTTCATTAACAAATGTTGCATATTTCCAGCTTTGATGTTGCATTCTATAAAGTCGTAACAGGAATATACCGACAATCCGATAATGGCACAATCTACCCAGCAGAAAAATTGATAATTCATGAAAAATATAATCCAAGTAAACACTTACATGACATTGGTCTAGTTCGAGTAAAAAACGCCATGCTTTACTCGAAAACAGTGCAACCAGTTTCCTTGCCTGGCAGACTTTCCCACTACGATGATGATGCAATTCTTATTGGTTTTGGAAGATTAGGGGTAAGAACATAAATTCAAATTTAAAAATTTAGAACGATCTTGATAGTTTCCTAACTTTAGGAAACAACCTTCGAACTCTAAAGTTATATTTTCTTTCCTTATTAGGTTAGCAAACCACCAGCAACAACTTTACAAGAAGTAGAACTGGAAATTTACCCCTATTCAAAATGCAGATCAATAATTCCTTACGTAAGAAAAACCCACATTTGTACACTAACCGAACCAGGAGAAGGTGCCTGCAATGTAAGTTTCCAAATAACTCAAGTCTGCTTTCTTTTTTAATGAATAAGGAATTTGTTTATGAAATATTTTCTATAATCGGTAATCAATTTTAGGGCGACTCAGGCGGTGCTTTACTAGCAGAGGGAAAGCAGATTGGCATCGTTTCTTTCGGGGTTCCTTGTGCAGTAGGAGCTCCTGATGTCTACACAAGAGTTCAAAGTTACTTGCCATGGATAAAAAATAATTCGAAGGAAGCAGGATCTTTATTAGATTTGTAAACTGTAACATGCTCAATACTATCTGAGAATTATATCAGAATAAAAATACCTCTATCGTCAGAATAAACAAGATGAGGGGATCTGGAATTATTTAGAAGCATAATATGCTTTCCTGTCTCTAAAAGTCTGAATCACTATAAAGGATCTACTACAATCTCAGCATGTTCGATTGTTTACCTTCCAATGGAAGCAGCAAGAATCCCAAGCATAAATAAACATCAGGACTGATCCGGCTAGTAAACACAGAAATAAATTTCTTCTAACGTTGATCGTGATTAGAAGATTCCCATGTGAGTTGGTAACCTTCTCTTCCGTAAGATTAGTTTGAATAAATTAGTCCAAACTCAATGGTTTCAGAAACATGAACCCTCAGGTGGGAGCATCTTCAGGTTGGAACATCCTCAGGTTGCATCATCTTCAAGTTACTGCACCCTCAGTAAGCACGTATCCAGATGCTTTATGATAATTCTATGAGGTTCTAAATCGAGATTATGATTCACCCAAGATCCTCGAAACTCTCATCTCATCCTGTGGGAGTCTTATGACGCCACTCTAATCCTCGCATAAATTATTTCAAGAGATGGCAACGAAACATCTTCTCCCTGTGATCGGAAACTTTCAAGATGAAGAGCCATTAGGTTTCCATTTCGGCTAAGAAGCTAAAACCCCAAGGTTCTAACGAGCGCGTCTTTTGGAGGATATGGTCCACGATCAACGCGAGTTTGTCAAAGTAATTCGTGCTTGGAAGACGAGCCTCATTCTAGGCACGTACTTTCGCCCTCTCCATTTCTTACTCCTTATCATCCTATGTTCGCAACCGTAAACCCCGCCCGCTTCCCCTACCAACTGACCCGGGACGGATCTTATGATTGACTTAAGACAGTCGTAATTACAAATAGCTGAGGTAAATTCAATTTCAAGGGGAAAAAGAACTCAAGCTGTTGCATCCGGTCGGTAGATCTGTTAATAGTAATATTCATAAGTCATTCCAGAGAAATTTGTTGATTTGTTGATAAATTTTTGTATGGAGAACTATACGGGAACCTGAGGGATAATCCTACAATGGTTACCAGATCGGATCCCAAACCGGATCCTTTACTTGATGTTGTACCTAATTTTCTTTTGGATCGCGAACGATATTCAGAATTCTATCGGAGATCCTTCATCCTGAAATGGATGCAATATGGAATACCTTTCCTGATCAATTTCCGGATTCCAAAAATGATTTTGAATAGATTTGTTTGTGGAATCCCGTATCAAATATTAGTTTTGGTACCGCGCAGAATTCTGCAGAAGATTCCGTGCAGGATTCTGGAATGAATCTCATTTATTTAAGAGAATATTTAGGATCTGTTGATACGCTTTTGTATGAGAAACTATACGGGAACATGAGGGATAATCCTACACTGGATGCCACATCAGATTCCAAATCGGATCCTGTACCTGATGCTGCACCTAATTCTCCTTTGGGTCGCGAACGGTATTCAGAATTCTATCGAAGATCCTTCATCTTGAAGTGGACTCAATATGGAATACGTTTCTTGATCAATTTTTGGATTCCAAAAATGATTTTGAATATATTCGTTTGTAGAATCCCATATCGAATATTATTTTTGGTACAGCGCAGAATTCTGCAAAAGATTCTGTGCAGGATTCTTGATCGAATCCCATTCGTTTCAAAGAATATTGAGGATTTATTGATACACTTTTGTATCAGAAACTATTCGGGAATCTGAGGAATAATCCTATTCTGGATACAAGATAGGATCCCAAAACGGATCCTGTACCTGATGCTGCACCTAATTCTCCTTTGGGTCGCGAACGGTATTCAGAATTCTATCAAAGATCCTTCATCTTGAAGTGGATTCAATATGGAATACCTTTTCTGATCATTTTCTGGATTCCGAGAATGATTCTGAATAGATTCGTTTGTTGAATCCCGTTAAGGAAAGCCATATAGAATTATAGAGCCTATGTCAGATCCTTTGATAGATTCCGTTCCGAATTCTACTTCTGATCATTAGATCCAACATCAGATTCTTCAGGAAGTTGTAGGACATAACGTCCACAGAATCTCTTCTATTAACAAGAATTTTATCAGGATTCTCTACAGGAACAGACATCCATACTTTCCCGTTCTCAACTCTTCCGAAACCACAAGATCTCGAGCAGAACTCCTATCAAATTTTTCCCATAAGACTTTCTGGTACGAGTTTTCCAGAAGGCCATTCAGATTTGTGGAACATTGCCTCCTCTTTTTCCTAATGTATCTTTTTCAAATAAAGAAATACAAAGAACTGCCAAATCGCACGTCTAACGACCTGGCTGAGCAAAGAAAAATAAAATCAGAAGATGCACAAATCCCTCGAGGGTAAAGCAGTCCACTTTTGTTTTCCCACTCAACCTCTCGGGACTTCTACTCCCGAACAGAGCTTCACGAGTAGCATATAAAAATTCGATGAACAATGGACTTTTATTTACCTTGGAAATAAATCGTCGCAAAAAATGGAAGTAGACGAATGGAACACAACTGCACAACTTGATTTCTCTTTCTCTCACTACAATAGTCTACAATAGGAAAACCTGCTTTTTCTCTGGTTCTACTAGAAGGAATATTTTCCGTAAGGACAAGGCTTCGGCAGTGAATTCAAGAAGCTCCATAAATTCAGAAAAAAACTACGTCACATTCTTAGAAACGTCTGCAGATATACAGTTATAAATTTTTTTTAAATGCTCCGGGTATCTTTTTGAAATCGATGGATATGTTTTAGCCGGCTTAGAGAAATTTGGTAGGGAACTAGGTACGTATGATATAATTAGGAAAGAAAACACGGAAAAAAGGAGCTAGGCGGTACATACAGGGCAAAGTGTTCTCGCTTTTTGAGCCTCTTCCGATAAGTGACCAATTGGTACAACAAAAGAAACAATTATTTTTGTACCGTAAATTAGAACATTGTGCATAGAAGCAAGCATGAAGTACCAACTGTACTTCACATAATGAAGCTTTGCAGTCTCAATGGCAAGCTCGTGGAAGCGTTCAGTATGGATAGTTTTGCCGCATGCTAGAACTTATAATATAGTGTACAAGTTTTTGATTAATTTCACTTCAATGAAAATAATCTCACTTACCTTTTCATAATTTTCGAAAAACTTCCTAACCATGTTTCCAACATTTGTGGAATCATAACCTTGTTTAACCATATCTACGATTAAGAGACTACACCACTGCAATTTTTTTCAGAATTTTTGAAATTCAATATTTCAAAAATTTATCAACTGATTTAGGTTTTCTTTTTCCTATTTTGTTGGGGAAAGTAATTTCTACAAATTTTGTATGAGAAATTGTTTAATAAAGTAAAAACTGTTGACATTGTTAACGAACAAAATTTTTTGTTCTTTTGCATTGCATGCATACTCTCTGAATCTGGATCAGTTAAATTTTAATAATTCATCAGTGACCGCATTCTAGCTAAGGGAATTAGCAGAATTCTACTGACAATTAGTGAGAAATTACTAAAATTTCAATAGATTTCTACTGATTTGCCAGTAGAAACGATAACTGAAATTTCAGTAAGCATCACTGAAATTTCATTTATCGTTTCTTCTGGTGAATCAGTAGAAATCTATTGAAACTTTAGTAATTTTTCACTAATTGGCAGTAGAATTCTACTAATTGCCATAACTAGAATGCAGTCACTCAAGAATCAGTAAAATTTAATTGGTTCAAAGTAAGAGAGTACTAAAATACATCCGCATTTTCTTCCTTTGTTTAAACAACTTCAAGTGGTTCATTTCTGAAGGCTTTGCCCCACAAACAGTGCAATTAGAGGAAGAAGACGTTTGAGTGATGACTTGGCACACCTTTTCATCAATCATGGAGAAAATGAGCTCATATTCGACAAAATAAGTGATTCCATTCAAGATGATCTTTCCGGGCTTCAATCACTTGATTTACTTTTTAATATTAAATTTAAAATTTAAAATTAAAATTAAATTTAAAACTTATAAACAAATGTTAAATTTGTTAAGTTAAAATTTTGTCTTTCGTCTCCTATTCATAATGTAATAAAATAGGCAGACAAGAGTTTGGAGAAAAAGGTCGTGAATTTAGCCAAACTATTGTTAATTCATATGCGGTTGTGATGGAAAGAGGTACCATTGACATTAAAAAGAAATTTGACTTTAAATTGTTGAACTTTCTGATTTATGTTCTGCATCTATTGCAGACGTGCTATCGCAACCGTACTTCACTTTCATTTTTAATCTTCTTGTTTCCTCAGGTGGTTTAAATAATAAATTATTATTATTTAAAAGTACAATAGCCATAGAAAATGACCATCAGTGACAGATGTATGGTTTATTCTGATAAAAAAAACCAAACACACGTACTGAAAAGTGGTCAAATGATGTATTTTTTTATTTATTTTGTTTAAATAATGAATTATTGTTAATTATTCTGTTAAGTTTATTAGTTTGGAAAGTGGAATTTAGTATATTTGTGCTCTATTAGAGTTGCTTAATTAAATTATTTTATCAAAGCGAAGAATATTTGAAAAAAATTTAATCCGTTTTTCGAACGAAACTTCAACCACATGGATTCAAAAGGACTTGATGGAAGGAGGTAAATTTTGTTTAGTCGAAACGCTCAGTGACCGCAAGAGTTTGTGATTTCAACGCAAACAGTCGAACAATATCCAGAGGGTAGGAGACCTTTGTCCTGATTCATTATTGCCGAGAGTGCATAGCCGTCAGTCATTTCGGTAAATTGTTATTCGCTGCAGTTCGAACCTTCAATCACGCTGATTGACGTTGTACTTTATACATACACATTGCCGTTAGGCGGAGTACGTGCAGGCGTCATGTCATGAACGTTCACGTTTATCATTTTCCGCGTATTTTGCTATCTCGTTCGCCGCAAAACAGTCAAGCTTAATCAAAACAGGCAAACCGCCCTTTCGGAGTAATAATTACACAATGCTGTTCTCATCCAAAAGAGAAAGCTCTTCCAATTTAGAAAAAGGCTAGCATCTCTATTTTTAAGGAATAAAAAATGCATTCCCGTATCTTGCTAGCTCGGAGTTTTAGCAAAGAGTACGGGTGTAAGGTCCTAATTCGTCAGTGATTTCAAGTTTTTATCGCACGCTTTTATTATCGACTGCATAAGAAAAAACTGATACAAAGTTCCGCTTTAGATCTCCGAGGTTACGACCTGAGATGTAAAGATTCTGATAACCTTTTATCATAAGCAATACGGATTTTTCCCTTCCAACTTCACTTACGGTTCCCCAATTGCGTTTGAACCAAAAACTAAGAGTGACTTAGCCTTCTGTTAATATTGCTTTGGAAAGTTTTTTGGAAATAGAAACAAGAACTTGCTCAAAACTTACCCTGTATCACCGCAAGAAGTGCCAGCATGCACAGCAGTGCTGAACTCCTGCTCATTTTCAAAGTTCCTCACTTCCCTCGGTACTCGACCTTTCTCCGAAAAAAACTTCAACTCCTTGATGGTAGCACACGGTTCATCCTTCAAATCTTTTTCCCCACTCTTTTTCTCTCAAGCTTTCAGTGCCAAATTAGTCAATGACTGAAGCACCCAACCGGCAAGAAAATCGAGTCGACTCTCATCGAGAACTCCCCTGATTGATTCTTTCCCCTTCGATATCAAATTTGAATCGCCACTTGCGAGAGAGGGTTGTTTTTAATTGGAAGCTGAAAATCCGCTTCCTCCCAGTCGCCTAATCAATTGATTATTCTAATTGGCAACTCAATCACTAAAACCAGTCCCATCTGTTTCCCTCTCTAGGGTCCTCAAGATTCATAAAGCCAAAGAACAGCTCGTTGGAAAGGTGATTATTCGCTTTTGGATCAGAAGAGATTAATTCAGTTCTTGACCCTCTTAGGAACTTTTTTCTATCCCTACGATCCCTATCAAGGTCACCAGAAAAGCTCTTATGATCCTCTTCCTGGAAAGTGAAAACTTTCTTACAAACTTTTCCCCGCCCCCCAACAAAGTACTTTTTCCCCACTCAGCGCTTCCAGGCTGTAAAATCACTTTGACATTTTACTATCATCTCTCTTGTTCCCTCTTTCCTAAAAAAACCTTTTTATACTCTTAACAACTCTAGTACTTTTTTTTATCGCAGTTAAACTTTGGTAAACTAGTGTCTTGGAATTTAGATAACTCAATAATATATACTTTTTTTTTATAAGAATCACGAAGTCGAAACTTTGTTCCGCACACGAGCTCTCGCCACGAAAACTCGAAACCGGTTGGACGCATTCGAATCCGGCGAGCTTGTGGCGCGCACTGAGTTTCAGAAAGACCGCCAGTCGAGCACGTTTTCGAATCCCCTCTCAAAGGAGGCGAGAGCCGCGCAGACTCAACCGGCCGCCGAACTCGCAGTCTTTTTGCGAGAATACTCAAGGGCGGGGATAAGGAGGATGGAATGGGAAAAGGCACATCGGCACTCGGACCGGGCTTGCGGTAGCTACTCCACAGACGCAGGCCACAACGCCTAAACTTACGACCTCAAAGGGCTCGTTAGCGAGCTCTCTCCAAATTAGTACAACGGAAACAGGCGCCATAAGTCGCCGTTTCTACTGGCCAACGACCACCCTTTGGACTCTAGACACTCGTGTGCCGAAATTCCCTCCCCTTCCCCCATCATCCTCAAACCTCAGACTTAGGAAGACCATCCTTTGGACCAAACACCGAAACACCAGTTGGGAATTCATTTCAGTCTTCATTGCCAATTGCGAAACTTCTAGAAGTCAGAAAAAACCTCGGAGAAAATTTTAGGGGAACTTCCAGGAAATTTCTCATGAATTCCTAACGAATATCCCGGGGAGATCCTCGGAAATTCCTGGGAATTTTCAGGGAAATTTTACTCTTGAGAAATTCCGGGAAAATTTCATTCTTGAGAAACTCGCAGGAATTATTCAGGTAATTTGCAGGAAATTCCTGAGAAATTCGTAAAGTAGACCAGTTAATGTCATATTATCCATAGATAATGAAATTAACTATATAAATGGAAAAGAGAAATATTTAAACTACCACCAAATATCCAAACTTCCATAAATCGTAAGGATCGTTTTCGAGAAAATCGACTTCAAACTTTCGACAATTTTAAGACTCTTGGCCTTTCCAAAATGTTCTAAAATACAATATTTCACAACAGTATTCCATTTTAACACAAAATAGTCGATCAAAAAAAAACATTTTTCTCAAAAACTTGAATTTTTTCCTGAAAAATCTTCAAATTTTCAACAATTTCTCAACTTTCCCAAACTTCTCTAAAATACAATTTTTCATAAAAATATTCCATCTTTACACAAAATGGCCGATCTAGAAGAACATTTTTCTCAAAAACCTGAACTTCTTTCTCTAAAATCTTCAAATTTTCAACAATTTCTCAACTTATCGAAAACGATCTAAAATACAATTTTTCAGGAAAATGTTCCTTCTTTACACAAAATAGCTAATCAAAAAACATTTTCCCAAAAAATTGATTTTTTTTACTAAAAATCATCAAATTTTCCACAATTTCTTAACTTTTCCAACAATCTCTAAAATACAACTTTTCACAAAACTATTCCATTTTTACACAAAATGGCCGATTAAAAAGAACATTTTTCTCAAAAACTTTAATTTTTTTCCTCAAAAATCTTGAAATTAAAAAAAAAATTTCTCAACTTTTCGTAAATGATTTAAAATACAATTTTCCATAAAAATATTCCATTTTTATACAAAATGGCCGTCCTAGAAGTACATTTTTCTCAAAAAATTGATTTTATTTTTACCAGAAATCTTCAACAACTCCTGAACTTTTCCAAAACGATCTAAAATACAATTTTCCACAAAAATATTCCTTTTTATACAAGATGACCAATCAAAAAGCATTCTAAAAAAAGTCATCAAATTTTCAACAATTTCTTAACTTTTCCAAAACGCTTTAAAATACAATTTTTTACAAAAATATTCCATTTTTACACAAAATGGCTGATAAAAAGAACATTTTTCTCTCAAAAACTTGATTTTTTTTCTTCAAAAATCTTCAAATTTTTAAATCAATTTCTCAACTTTTCAAAAATGATCTAAAATACAATTTTTCATTAAAATATTCCATTTTTACACAAAATGGTAGAACAAAAAGTAAATAATTCTGATATTCTTTTCCGAAATCTTAAAATTTTCGAGGTTTTTTTCCCCAAATAATCGTCTAATTTTCGACAATTCTTATATCCTCAATCTTTACAAGACGCTCTAGAATGTGAGCAAACAATTATACAATTTTTCTCAAAATTATTCAATTTTTATTCTCAGAAACTGATTTTTTTACCCGAATTCTGAATCAGATATTTGAATTAAACGTAAATTCGGCCTTATCGCTGAATTTAAATAAATTAAACTTTAGATTTTAAATTCCTTAAAGGGATGAGGCAATAAGGGAAAAACGCATGAAATTTTAATGGATTCCCGGAAAATTCCCGGAAGCTTCGAGGAAAATTCCTGAAGAATAAAATTTCCAGGGAAACTTGCATGAATTTTTCAGAAATTTTCCCAGGAAATTCCCTACAATAAAATCTCCACGATACCTCACAGGAATTTTCCCAGAAAATTTCCTCCAATAAAAATTCCAGGGCAACTCGCAGGAAATTTCCGCAAAAATTCCCGAGAATATAATTTTTAGGGACACTACTAAGATATTTCCAAGAATGACCCCGAGAAATTCCCTAGAAAAACATACAGGAATTTTCCCAGGAAACGTCCTAGCATAAAATTTTCATGGAAACTCCCATAATTTATCACAAGAAATTCCCTAGTATAAAGTTTTCAGGGAAACTACCAAGAGTTTCTCAAAGAAATTCCCTGAAATAAAATGTCCCTAAAAATTCCCTAGAATGAAGTTTTCAGGGGAACTGTCAGGAATTTCATAAGATATTCCGAGGAATTTTCTCGGGAAATTCGGTAAAATAAAATTTGCCAGAGTCACTAGAATAAAATTTCCTACAATAAAAGTTCCAGGGAAATTTCCCAGAAACTCTTAGAAAACTTTTAGAAATCTTCCAGGAATTTGTAACCTTAAAATCTAGTATCTTATTCAAGGGATTTCTTGTAAGAAATATTGACGATGTGGTCTAAAGCCATTAGAGTTTTGAAGTAAAAACAAAAGCACAAAAACTCCCCTGGAAACTTTCCGATCAATTCTATAACAAGCAAGAAATATAGCTTTGGCTTTGATAATAACATGATGGACATCTTATGTTTTTAGGGTTTGCTAGCTATGGTCAGAAACGCTTAGGGGAACGGAAATCGAAATTTTACGAGATCCGGAAGGGGAAATTTAAGGGGAAAGAGGCACGCGAAATAGTAGATTAAGGTGTGAGGAGAACGAAAAGGGTAAGTTTAAGGGGTTAGGGGAATTTTAAAGGGCTAGAGGATAAGAAAAGGAAGTTTGCGAAGAAAAGGAGCGGCTACAGAGGGAAGTTATGCACCTACGAAACATTAAAATCTCGTTCCTTATCCACGGGACGTCTTCCTTGAAAAACTGACGATTTGGTTTTGAAGCAATTAGGGACTTGAAGCATGATCAGAAGCGCAAAAAGTGCCCCTTGAAACTTTGTGATCACCTCTTTAATGAGCAAGACGAATGGCTTCAGCTTTGATCGTCAATCGTAGCGCTTTTTCTGTTTCATTTTGATTCAATTTTATTTCGCCCGCATTTCGAATCCTGATACCTTCACTGGACTCTCCTCCTCTGAGCTCGATTTTCCGCCCCGTCGAAGGCAAATGGAGAAAAAGGGAAAATTGAAAAAATGGGTTTGAATGTAAAAGCAGAATTTTAAAGTACTAATGTATTTGTTACTTCTCGAAACTCCACGTTTCAAATTCATCAGTTCCAGACTTATACGAAGAAAGAAGATCTGATAGGGAAAGTGTGTTTATTTTTTCACAACCAACTTGATCGAAGTCTTTAATTCGAATTGTAGTCGAAGGCTGGATGGGACTCGGTCAGGTTTATTGTCCGGACGCACAGGAAACTTTTCACTTAGTCTGCCATGTCGCAGACTCTTACTACTGGAGCGGAACCACTACTACTTAAGCCCCGTGATGGTAACGACCTAAATTACTTTACCCAACCTTGCTCCGGCATTATCACGTTATTGTTAAAGCTACGGCGTCGTTTACTTTGTTAAAAGAATTTCACCATCCGAGAGGAACAAAAATAGAAGTTACCAACTTCAATTTTAGAGGAAACATCCCGCTGAGTTTCAATCTGCCACGAGTTTGATCAAATGCTGCAGATCATACCGCAGACTATCAACCATTAATCTAGAACACAGCATCAGATTCGGAGAGAGGAATCTGAAAGAAAGTAGAGAAGAAAGAATCCTAAATCAAGATCCAGAAGTAGACTTATATTCACTTAGGAACCATAATCTCAAAATATGAAGAAACGTTTTGTGATCCAATCGACACGACCAATTTATCCAGAGAGACCTTCATCGCCATGAAAAAAGCAACGACTTTGCAGAAAATACCGGCGCACACGTGTGTCGAGTCGACGCTTTACCCCTATCGCACCCCCGGGAAGAATAATCTTGGAGAAAGAGTGGTTCAGGCCGTGCAGAATGGCGACAACATTTTAGCAGCTTTCATGTTACCGGATGTTTCATATCCTCTGCGGCTCTCTATGTTTGCGTGCTCATCCACATTTGTGCGGATTACGCTCACATCTGTGTTGTCATTGCCTGCGGGACCTTGTGCACAACATCGCATATTACACGTGTACGGCAAACCCACGGGCTTTAAAAATACAGAGTATTATTTAAAAGCTGAAAGGGAGAAAACACTGGTGTGTAAACCGTTAAAAAAAAGTTTCTTCCTTTGTGTGCCCTTTTAACCTGGAATATGAAGGGATGAAGGTTTGAGTTTGGAAAGGCGATCCGGAAATAAATATCTTAAATACAAGACTGCTCGACAATTTTTAATCTTCCTTATGATCCGACCTTCTGCAAAACTCTCTCGTCAGACATTGGTCACGACTTACGACCTTCTTGTCCGATCATGACCGAGCAATTCCAAGGATGTTATTGGGATCCTTCGACCTGTCACACCTGCCACTTGGTAGTCAGCACGAACAGAAAACGACATTCTCCTCCTAGAGGAGATCGTGATCCGCTTACATCTATTTTTCTATCTACTTCGACGTGCCGCTTCTAAACCGTCTTTTCTTTACTACGACTGTAATACCTAATCTAATCAGCATTCGGGTTAAACGTACAAAAGCGTCAAATTCCCTTAGACTCTTAAATATTCACTTTGAATGAGAAAACTGAATTGAAGAATTAGATTGAACGAAATTACATACCTCAAACTGCTTACCAACCAGAATCCCTCTTTTTAATCTAATTCTGCGTAAAGGATTGAATACGGATTCAGTTTCGAAGTTAGAATCTCGCTAATCCAAAGTCGCTGATAGGATTTCGCATGAAGGACTAGGTAAGATCCTTGGAATACAAAATTCTCAATACCAACCGCGGAGCTGGAAATTCGATGCACACAAGTAAAAGTCCCGGATGAAAGGGTATTGCGACTGCGAGGGTTTTTTTTACGACCGATCTTACATTCGACGAAAAATATAAAATTTTTAGCTCGCCTACAAAACTGTTCCGAGTGTTCACACTAGTGATCTGGAAAATATGTATAGAAATGATGCATAACTTACAATTGATTTACAATTATTTTTTATGTATAATTTAATAATTAAGGAAGGTTAGTTTCCCCTTTACAATCATGTAATGTTAAGTGAAATAAGCTTTGGGATTCTCAAATTCGAAGTTGTGCTAGCTTCTAGGAGAATCGAGTTTTGGATATGAAATAATTAATGCGGCTTTGCGAGTGAGACGGACGTTACGTGTTACCACATTAGCCGGTCTGTGCACCCTCGTTTCCTCAAACTCGAGCCGCTTTTCCAAACCCCTTTCCCCGCTCGGGTCGCCGCCAGGTTCACCCCTACCGGTTCCGGTCATAACTCAAAATCCCTCAGGTGTGTTAACCACGTAGGTCTCACTGGAATGCTAAGACTGCTGCGCCGGCTCTCCCGTTATTAAGCTCGCTTACATTTGGCTCCTTGCCATGTATGTATTTCGTTCAACACAAATACTCCAAAGTGTCTCCGGTATAAAAAAATCGATAGCAGTTTTCGTCTTAGTTCGGCAAAATCTTGGAAGACTACCATTCAAATTTTAATCATAAAAAATATGGTAAATTTAAGTCGTTTTCCATTAAAAATAGTTTTGTCCATTAGCTCCACAATTCTCACGTAATTTTGCGATTTGTATTGGAGTCCAATGATAATAATTGGTCACTCTTGAATGGCGTTAGATTCAAAGTCATTAGGTGATGTCTAAACCCTGCAAATAGAAAAAAAACACAGATAAAAGACTGTGTTTAGGGAAAGTTTTCGATAACTGGCTTCAATGCTTCAATATCGTTAACGAAAAAAAAGGTCTTGTCCACTAGGCGAGACAAACATTTCTATACGTTTTTGGGGTCACTGAATCCGAATCTGGTGTCAGCGACCCCAAAAACGTATATAAATGTTTGTCTTGTCTGGTGGACAAGACCTTTTTTTCGTGTGCCTGTGTAATTTGCTGTATACGCAAAATCTACGATTGCTTCCAATAATGCTGATCAAAGTCGGTTCGAGATCTAACAATCAAGGAAAATAGTCGAGAAAAAAGTGAAGTAAAATAAAACAGGTATCAATCGAGACATCCCTAAACGGCGACCGAGGAATCGAGAGCTGCTTGGTACTCTGCGCGCATCAGATAAATTTTCAATCGGGCAAATTCTGAAAGAGCGACTTCTCTCCATTTCGCCTGCTGCTAGTCGAACAAGTTTAAAAATCGATGCAGTATGCTGCGGGGCTCGAGACTGCTACAAGGATGAGTTCCCCTTCTGAATAGGAAAGAACGTATATCGAAGATAGGTGTGTACAGCCTAAAGAAATAATGGATTATAAAGATCCATTTCCACCACGACAATTGCAAAGCTAATTTACCCATAAACTATTAATATTTCTGGTCTAGAATTTAAATTCTGAACGAGAACTTACCATCAATAATGCTGAATATGCTGTATTCTTTTAATTGGAGGAGTGTTCTTCTTTTGCTAATCGTCCGCCGATCTTGGCAACCTTGAATATTTTGTCATCTGCAAATTTCTGAAAATCTAAAAATTATAATATTAAGGTAGGAAATAGTGCAATCTTACAACAATCTTGAGGCACTTACAACAACTTTGTAGTAGCAAAGTTACTGTAGAAACTCGTGGTAAGCAAAGTTATTGCTAGAAACTCGTGGTAAGGTTCCTACAAACTCGTGGTAAGGTTAACAGAAACTCGTAGTAAGGTTGCTACAAACTCGTGGTGAGGTTGATAGAAATTCATGTTATTGTATTTATATTTGTATACATAGGCTGGGGAGCCCGTAAGGTACCCCCCTGGTGCTCAGGCTTTTTATAAAGCCCATTGTACCATCCGTGTTAATACTCAAGGCAGTACCCCGAATCTGGGCACCTTCACCAGTTAGATCGCGGTGCATTTTCGTTGTTTTCCAACGTTCTCTAATTGTATCTCTCGGGCACCAGGCATACTCCATGGCACAGTGGATAACACGGACCTCTTTACACAGCGAAGTGAGCCTCACCCACTCTACCATCTGGCAGCCTCCCTTTGCCAGGCCGCGGACGCAGACGCCCAGGCTTGGGTGCATGGATCGGTCCCTCTAAGGTAATCAGATAGAGGCACAAATTTAGTACACTGCCCTGGTGTGTTATGTACGTGTGTGTGTTCATTATTCGAAATCGACCAGCGACCACAGAGCGATAAACTCCTCGACATGGAACCCCGCCGCTAGGAGGTCGCTAACTCTTTTCCGAGTTTACTCAAAGTCGACTGGTGACCCCCAAGCAATTTTACCCTCGACATGGAGCCTCTTGCCGGGAAGGTAACCAGCCTCTTTTGATCAGACCTACAGTTTAAGGTGGGTTCCGAACCACCAAAGCCCTGATAGAAGTACATAGAAAAATTTCGATTGGTACCGGAACAGGGATCGAACTCCAGGCCTCCTACTCGGAAGCCGGACGCACTATCGCCTAAGCCACCGAGGCTTCTTTTTTAGAAACTTGTGGAAAGGCTGCTACAAACTCGTGGTAAGGTTGTTGCAAACTCGTGGTAAAGGTTGATAGAAACTCGTGGAAAGTGGTAAGGTTGCTACAAACTTGTGGTAAGGTTGATAGAAATTCGTGGTAGGGTTGCTATAAACTCGTGATAAGGTTGATAGAAACTCGTGGCAAGGTTGATAGAAATTCGTGGTAAGGTTGCTACAAACTCGTGATAAGGTTGATAGAAACTCGTGGTAAGATTGCTAAAAACTCGAGGTAAGATTGATAAAAACTCGTGAAAATGTTGCTGCAAACTCGTGATAAAGTTTATAGATAATCGTAATAAGGTTGCTACAAACTCGTGGTAAGATTGCTACAAACTCATGGTAAGGTTGTTACAAAGTTGTTGTAAGGTTTTTTCAACCTAAAGCGCTATCGAGATTTCTGTTTATTGTCCAGTTCTCCAATAACAATTGCATTTAGCTTAAATTTGCAACAGTTTGCACAAATTGAAAACTCCACAGTAAGTTGACTGAAAGGCAATAATGGTACAAAATGTACGAAGATGGACTCGGAACACGGAAGGGGTTAAGCGAGAACGTCGAGGGTTCGGATTCCGAATGCGGACCACGTAGACGCTAAAACGCCCCCATGATTCAATTCGCATCAACCACCTTTTTCCTCCTACGGCGCCCTATACATTCTCCAACTCCTTCTTTCTCCTCCACAGTCCTAGCTTCAATGCACATCCTCCATCCTAAGACATCTCGAATGTGCCCACTGTGTCAACTCGCTACTTACTTCAATTGTCTGGCTTCGTTGTTCGCGGAATTTGCTTTCGTCTCTTTTCTTCCATTCTTTTATAGTACCTACCCTCCACCCACTGTTCCCGAAGTCCTAAGCGTGACTCCACACGATAAACGCCCTCAAGCTGGCGAGCAAAAAATCCAATTCACTTCCTCGCTAAACCTCTCGTGATATTCGAAACCCCACCCTCTGAGGGAAGTTCAGGTGCTTTGAATAATATCGATACTTTTGTGGTATTGGTTTTTTGCCTTTATTTTTTTCAAACGACTCGGCAACTTACAGTGAGAAAAAGGTACATTACTTGGTTCAAAAAAATGTTTTGCCCGCAATTCTTTACCGATTTAGGTGTTCTTTTTTTTAAAAAAAATGGAACTAATGAAAATATGTTTAATTTTTGAAAAAGGTTTCAAATTTTTTAAAATAAACAAATATTTACGAAATTGTGAAATAAAATGAGAACTTTATGTGTTTGACCTTATTGTAAAGAGGAAAGGAGGTGTTATGGCAAATGCACAGGTGCTGCTACATCGCACAGAGGGCGGAAAACTTCGATACAATATTCAAAGCCCTCCAAGATGTGCTCAGATAGAATCTTCTTGCGTATCCCCAGAACTTCTTAAACCAATTTTGATTTTATAAATTATTAAAAGAAGTTCGGTCGACAATCTTTTTCTAAAAATTAAATTATTCTGAAGTGTGAAAATCAAACTTTATCAATTTATCCATTACTTAGAATGATGCAATTAAATCTGGGAAACAACCTATTTGAGAGGACAATTGCTCTTTGTGTTATTTGAAGGGCATCTGATGACCTCATCTCCGTCAATTACGATTAGCGCTGATGAACAAAGCTTTATTAATTAATTTCCTGGCATCGACGTCAATCTGTTTCACTTCCATGGTCGCTATGAAAATAGCATACAGAGGTAAATGATAATAATAAAAATGATACATAAATGAATGGCAAGCTTAAATTAAAGTATGAAGTTTTAATCTTATGTATATTAAGAGTGTCATTTGACAGAATACATTAATACAGAAGTTTCCAAAGCATCGTGAAACTTGGCAAACTCGGTCAGAACTTATCGATCAAGTCTTCTGTTATTTTTCACTCACAAACTAGAAGTTCGCACACGAAATCAATTTTCCAAAGGTAAACGTCAGTAATCGTTAGATGAAAGACTGGCAAGACCCGGTTCAGTCTTTCCTTGGAACTTCCGATTTTTCAGTGTCTAATATTTCTTTCTGTATCTCAAGAACGCAATCAGAAATCGTTGGACTATTTGCCAAGTTCTCAATATGTGCCAAGTTCTCAATATTTCACAAATTTGAAATTCTCTTCGCTTCTGATTTTTCGAACGTTATATCTAATATTATTAAAATAATAACATCGAAGCTTTATTGTATTCAATTTGAAGTAACAAACAAAATTTTTTTACGATTACTTTTGAGTCTCTAGTAAGCGAGAGGTCCATGATATGTGATAATGGTATTTTAGACCCCATCTAACGAAGCATCAAATATATATTTTCTGAACGCATTCGCCAAGCTGAATAAAATGATGTATGATATGTGGCAATTATTATACGGGAACCAAGAAGAAATCAGTTTTGAAAATCGCGGAGTGGGAATTGCATCTGAAAAGCGTGCATCTCCAATCCAGTTAAAACTTCGTATACTCATGTATTTTAATGCGCTGATTACGAATATAATAGTCAAAATATGCGTTATTTTTATTTTCAAGATCAAAACTTGAAAAAACCTGTCAATTTTAATTTTTTTTCGCAATATTTCGATAACAATCAGTTCTACAGAAAAAAAGTTTCAAATAGAAATTGTAGCCCTTAACAAGCTGTACATTTTACATTTTATACATTTTTTCCCTAAAGCCATTCTTTTCTGAGAAAATTGAGGACATGTGTCGAAAAACGCATTGTTGAAAAGCTGAACCTTTTTTAAGACATTTCACCCCAATTTCCTCAAAAAACGATTGGTACTACAGAAAAAATGTTAAAAATGTAAAGTACGCAGCTTTTCAAGGGTTACTATTTCTGTTTGAAACTTTTTTCCGTAGAACCAATAGTTATCGAAATATTGCTAAAAGAATGAAATTTTTTTTGTATAATGACGGTGTTTCAAAACTTTGACCTTGAAAACGAAAATTTGCGCATATTTTCACTATCATGTTCATAATCGGTGCATCGATATATTTTCTGAAAGCGTTCTGCGCGGTGATTAGAATGATATATGATATGAGGCAATTGCCATTATGGGAACTAAGAAAAAATAAGTTTTGAAAATCCCGGTGTGGGAATCGCATCCGAAAAGCGTGCATCTCCAATTCAGTTAAAACTTCGTATACCCATGTATTTTAATGCGCTGATCACGAATATGACAGTCAAAATACGCGTAATTTTTATCTTCATGATCAAAGCTTGGAAAAACCCGTCATTTTTCATTCTTTTTGCAACATAACGATAACAAATAGTTCTACAGAAGAAAGTTCCAAATAGAAATTGTAGCCCTTGAAAAGCTGTACATTTTACGTCTTATACATTTTTCCCTAAAGCCACTCGTTTCTGAGAAAATTGAGGACATGTGTCGAAAAACGCATTTTTGAAGAGCTGAACTTTTTAAACACATTTCACCTCAATTTCCACAAAAACGATTGGTACTGGAGAAAAAATGTTTGAAATGTAAAGTACGCAGCCTTTCAAGAGCTACTATTTCTGTTTGAATTTTTTTCCGTAGAACCAATAGTTATCGAAAAATATTTCGATAACTATTAGAAAATTGCTAAAAGAATGAAAAATTCATGGTATAATGACGGTTTTTTAAAGTTTTGACCTTGAAAATGAAATTTGCTCATATTTTTACTATCATATTTGTAATAAGCGCATCGATATATTGTCTGAAAGCGTTCGGCGTGGTGATTGAAATGATTTATAATATGAGGCCGTTACCATACGGGAACCATGAAAGAATCAGTTTTGAAAATCACGGAGTGGAAAGTGCATCCAAAAAACGTGTACCTTTATTTCATTTAAAACTTCGTATGCCTATGTATTTCGATGCGCTGCTTACGAATATGATAGTGAAAATAAGCGAAAACTTTATTTTCAAGGTGAAAACTTAAAATAAAAATAAATATTTTTTTTAAATTTTTCACTCTTTTAGCAATATTTCAATAACTGTTAGTTTACAGAAAAAAGTTTCAGATCAAAGTTGTAGTCCTTGGAAAGGTACGTGTTTTATGATTTATATATTTTTTCTCTTAAACCATTTTTTTTTAGAAAATTGAGGTCAAATGTATTTAAAAAAGCTTAGCTTTCCAAAAACGTGTTTTTAGATACTATAGACCTCAATTTTTTAAAAATAAATGATTCTAGAGAAAAAATTTTTATCTAAATATTGGTAAAAGAATGAAAAATTTATTGAAAAATGACGGTTTTTAAAAGTTTTAACCTTGAAAATAAAATTTTCGCGTATTTTCACTATCATATTCATAATCGGCGTGTACAAATACCTGCATATACAAAGTTTTAACTAAATTAGGAGGTACATACTTTTCGGATGCACATCCTTATGTAGCAGTGTTTCAGTCCGCGATTTTCGAAACTGATTTTCTCTTGGTTCCCGTATGATAATTGCGACATATCATACTTCATTTTAATCAGCTCGCCGAATCCTTTCAGAAAATATATATTTTACGCTTTGGTTAAGTGTGGGCTGAAATATCATTATCACTTAACAGTACCCTTTGAAGTAATGATTAGATACCTCCATTAAAATCACATATAAATATATTGAAACAAAAATTCTTAAGCGATTTCTTTTAAGCATATAATGAGAGAAAATTTTATATTGCATGTGCCCTTTCAATTTCATCCTTTTGCCCAGGAAATATATTATAATCAAAATTTGTATGACTTTCTCGGATCGAGTGAATCTCTTGATCTTCTCTCTTCATTTTATCCTAGGCGGAAGGTGCCGCTATTCCTGCACGTAGGGAGATCGAATTTGCGAAATAGTTCCGTACGAGAGTTGAATTTCGGAAGTAATTCGAGGATTGTGGAAATATGGCAAGGTGAATACCGAAAAATGTCAAAATTTCCAAAGGACTGAAACTGTTTCTCATAAAAAAATGTACTATCCAAGAAAACGGACAGGTGCTTTCACATTTCCACTCACTTCCATTTCCGTATTTGGAAGCAAAATTAATTAACATCTCTCTTCAGGGAATTCTCTTAGAGATGCAGCTCTCGAATAAATAATCAAGGAGTAAAAGCCTCTTTGCACATCTTCACATAATCTCTTCATTCAGTACCTGTTCTGCTGTTTGTAAAAGAATTTTCCGGAAGAACGACTTAATTATGCGCAGACAGGAAGCTGCGATTGTTGCAAATACGAATCTTAGAGTAGTGGCTGCTTTCATTTTAAATATTTTGATAGCCTCCACTTTTAAAGCAGCCGCTTATATTTCTTTCTGCCTTCCATTGGCTCATTTTTTAATGCATCCAGTCAAGTGAAGTCCACTTAGTTCCAAGAGGTCTTGCCGCGAAGAACCGTGAGAACAAAGGCTTTAACGACAGCCCGTTCTTTTCTCAAGAGCAAAGCGCCAGTGATGTTTACAATCGTATTCGCTCGAGAGATTCTGCATAAAAAGAACGAGCCCAAATGTTGAAAAAAAGATCCTCCGAGATTGAAGGTGAGGCTAAAATCTGATTTGCATTCGGCTTATCCATATTGACTCAGTGCTTACTAAAATCCTTCTGATGATAAAATCGGAGCTTGTTTTTTCAATCAGAGATTAGAAGTGTCAAAAGGTATCTTGTCAAGCTTGTGGAAGTTCATGTTTGCAGTCACAAAGCACGTGGCTTTGTTCTAAATAACTACTTTTAACGTAGAGGTCGAAACCTAATTTTCAGTATCTTTTTACGAGATGGAACTTATATAGTTTCTTTTTCGACTTTTCGCTCTATTATCGGAGCTGGGAGAGAAAGACGACTTTCACATCTAGCTCGCGTATTTCAGAGAGCAAGGAGCAGGAGGTTAATTTCGAAAGCTCTGCTTCCTATTCTGGCTTTTAGCGACCCATTATTTCATTCTACCTTTTTCCCAGATATCCGAGGTGCAGACGCCTTCTCGTTTCGGCTGACCAAAGACCTTTCTTGCCTCTGAACTGTGGAACTATGTTTTTACTCCTGACGAAGCCTTCTGCAACGTCGCTTTTGGCTTTGGATCAAGCAAATCAGATTTAAAAGAGCCAACAAAAAATTTAATCCTATTCGCATTACTATCGATCATTCCGAAAAAAATTCTTGGTAGATTTCACCACTTTTCAATTGTGGTGCGGGACACTTTTACCAAAAAGTGGAAATTGGGTATTTTTGCAAAAGTTGTTGCTTTTTTCTAAGTGAACTGAAATTTTTAATTTATCCTGCGGTCCGGTAAACATTTTTTTGTAACATGGAGACTCTGAGAAAACATCCCCAGAAGAGAGAAAGGGAACATATTAATTATTGAGAAAGCCCTGATTTATTTCTTGGGACACTTTTTCCAAAAACTGGAAATTCGGCATTGTTGCAATCGTTGTTCCTTTTTTTAATTAAGATTACGAATAGTTTTAATTGATGCTGGCTGACCAGGAATATACCTGAACTTTATCAATGGGTGCAATGTATGAAAAATTCCAGTACAGTATTTATGTGTTTGCATTTAATTTAAAATAGATTTTATACCTAGTATTTTCTTTTGGTATTTTAACAAATGGAAACGCAATGTTTTATGTGTGCTTTAGCGCGCGTATAATATTTATTGCTTTTCAATGTAATAACTATCTAGCAATGAATTCTAGTCAGTCAAAGTAAGAAAAAAATGCTTACAATATTATAAACAAATTAATAAACAAAAGTTATTTTCTTCTGATACGAAATAATAAGCCGTTTGGAGTTCATATATTTTGTAGGAAATATAACAAAAATTAATGTGTGATTACTATCAGTTAATTTCAATCAGTTACTTGGTAATTATTTAAACAATTTTTATTAGCAAATGCACATTTAGACCACTTTTACATGAATATGCTTTTTTTGTGGAATCGGCCTTAAATCTCTTGTCAAAGATTTTTTCCTGTCATATTTTTTATACAGAAAAAAATTATTGTTATGTAATTGTGTAAAATTAAATAAATAAATGATGATTAAATATTTACTTAAACAAGATTAACTACATACATCAACATTCTCTACGAAATAAATAAATGATTTTCAAAATTTCAATGGGTTAAATCAAATAAATACATTAATAAAAAATATTTAATTATGCAAAAATAAATAAATTAGCCATCGAAATTTTCCGCATAAAAAAATTTTAACTACACCGGGGACGTTTACGAAAAAGCTGCAGAAGGAACAGAAAAAGTATACTTTTCCAGTGTAGGTAAAACTTTTTTATTCGGAAAATTTAGCTGGCTAATTTATTTATTTTTGCATAATTAAATATTTTTTAATTAGGTATTTATATGATTTGGCAGAATGAAATTTTTAAAATATTTTATTGATTACTTTTGTATAATTAAATATTTATTAATCATTTATTTATTTAATTTTGCACAATCACATATTTTGTAATCCTGAAATGATGTAAATTGTAAAATGAATTGTTTATTCTTTTTGTCCTTTACTTCTTCACTAATTTTCCTAGCTTCTGAATTAGCAGCGTAGAAATGTGACAGTTTTCCGCATTATTGTTTTCAAGTTTTTGAAATTTGTTTAAAAAGGTTGTTTTATTTATATTTTTTGCACAATTTTAATTTTTTATAGTACATTTCGATACGTGTGTGAGAGGTGATTATTTAGCGCACGAGACATTTTTCGCACAAGCGAAGCGAGTGAGAAAAATCAAGTTCAATGAATGTTCAATGAATTTCTGTTCAAGAGATCTTCTTTAGAATTGAAATGAATGCCCGAATGCTAGAGAACTCGAATGCTTGCTCTTTTTTTTAGAATTTCAAAATAGAATTGAGATTGAGATTTTAAAAAATAGCATTAAATTCTATTTTTATATTATACTTTTTCATCGAATGCATCATATATGATACGTTAAAGATTAAAATCCGTTAAGAAATGCAAGCAGCAGCCGATTACGAACAGTAAATTCTTTGTATTTGTACACTGAAAAAATTTTAGTACGCCAGACGTGCCACCTATGGGACAACTGCTATCCCTGAACTTGGCACGGCTCCTCTCCCAAAACTGAGGCACCAGTCGCTCCATTGGTAGCGCTTGCGCGCTACTGGAACGTCTGCTGTGCCGATTTGGTGCAGCAGCTGCCCCAAATCGACACAGCTGACGTCCCAAACCAAAGTATAACGTTTGTCCTAGCGTTTCGCGCCACCTGGGACGTTTGGTGTACCAAAATTTTGTCAGTGTAGATTACGTAAAAAAGAAATTAAATCTAATTGAAGTCACAATGAATAGACAAGTTATGAATCATATCTTTAATGCCAATAAACAGTTTATAAATCATTTCCTAGGTACTTCTAAATTGAATCTTATGTTTCAGTATAAGAGAAATGAAATAAAAATAACAACTAAAGCTACTCTGGCAATTTATCAGTTAATTTCACAATTTAGAAAATAAATATTTAGACTCCTCGGAGTAAACATCATGAAACTAAATTATATACTTTAGTAATTGCACTTTCCTGCAATATAATATGTTGCTTAATATATTACTATATTTCTATAACGCTTAATTATCTAAGAATATCACTCATTGAGTCATTGTCTATGCCGCAAACAATTCAAGTGCAAAAATTTAGTCTTTTTCGGCTCCTTTGTCTTTCACGAAAATGACGAAAGGGAGCAATTAGTTGTAGAAATTGCAATAGCAATCGGAAAGGAAAACGCGAAAGTTTGCGAAAAAAAAGAGAAAAAACAGACGTCCTAGAAAATAAAATCCGAGAAATAAACGGTGGTGAGAGAACAATCCCTGAAGGCGAGGATCGCTGGGGACAGGAAGGACCAGGAATCAGGAAGGAAGACCGCGTTTCTTGTCAGTCCAAACTCGGTAGCTCGTTTGTTGGAAAATCTCTATCCTTGTTCGTTCTCTCGAAGTGACTGGAACTATCGAAAACGCGGTTCTCGAAGTTCAAGAAATCAGATCCACACGAGCTTGAGGCCTGTTGAAAGGGAACAGATTCGTTTTGAATCGATGTTGTTTAAAAGAGACAATTAAACTTCTTTACTTGGATGAAATAGTTATCAGGATCCGTTCTTAAAACTGGAAGACGATTCTCCTTCTCCGGCGAGATCTTGAACTTTGTCGACTCGTAACCGCTGGATGAACTGCTCGAATGGTTTGACCACTGAAAAGAAATTTCAAGGAATTTTTAAAAGCCCTAGCTGGGTAAGTATGTTTGGTCTGCCTTAGCAGATATTTGGTTCATATTTGGGTGGTAAGTTTCTATCAACGCCGTGGACACACCTATTATTTGAGGCCCTATGTTCGCCTCGCTTTTTTGTCTAAAAAAACTATGTAAAATCAATAAAAAAAATTTTCGCACATTTTAATAGTGTATTAATGCAGCCCAAAAAGAGTTACATTAATATATATATAATATAAATAACTTTAAAAATTCGCAAAAATAGCCTTTTTTCGGACATCCAAAGTGGACGCCCAAAGGTATGATCCCTTAAATGAGCATCATTCGAAACCATAGACACGCTTTTATATAGATTTTACTTTAGATCTTGTATTTTCGATCTTTTTTGTGTGCTATTACACAGGCCTATAAAAATGAGACTCTTGTTTTCCCACTGAAATCTGAAGGTGTTTTTTCGCGTAATTTTTGACGCTGAATCTGAATCTGGCAACAGAATTTGTCTAACACGTCGGGCTGTTGAGATATTCTAACCTGAAATTGCAAAGAAAGACGTTTGTCGACATCTTCAGATGAAAATAACTTCTAAGCGCGAAGATATTCGTCAATTTGGCCAACAGATTCAGATTCCTCATGAAAAAATCAACAGAAATGCACATACATGATTTCTGATATGGTCAAATATTTACAAGCGTAGAACCTTTTATATCAACAAATTCCATTTTCTGAGGTACCTAAGCACCAAACGTTTCATCAGACCGATTTCCTCGGAACTCTCTACCAAAGGGTTTTTCGGGTAGCTTATTACGAATTTGGAGTCAGAATTTAAATTTTCAAAATGGCGGATCAAATATGACGAACAAAAATAAAAAATTCGTTATAATTCTACTAACAATCACTACGAAGCAGTTTTTTGGGTCGCTGATTTCGAATTTGAAGTCAAAATGCGGAAATTCTAAATGGCAGCTTCAATATGGCAGATAGTATGTCGAAATAGAGCATGATTCAGCAAAATAAGGCGAAGCAGGCAATGAGACAGCCAACTAAGGCCAGATTTAGTGTAACTAACTTCACACATAAAAAACAAATGCCAGTCATACCTGACTAACTTCACGCAGCGATCTTCTTCTTTTCTAAAAATGACAATCCAGAATCTCGTCGAAGCTCATCATTCATCGCCAGTATCTTCCTCATAATTGTCACAATATCTAACAGAGTCTGTATAAACCATCCGGATCGTTGTGTTACATTCCGTGTGATGCATATTATTTTTCATCGCGTCTCTATTGAAACTTCGAGTTTCGGTACCTGTAGAGCGGGTTAAAACACGGTGTTTGCATCCCTGGGGTTGAAACATTTTGTTTCAGCCCTATGGCAAAGGATTTAAACTCCGTTGTCTAGGACTGAAACAAAATGTTCCAACCCTAGGGTTGTATAAACTAAGTTTCAACCCGCTCTACAGGTACCGAAACTCAAAGTTTCAAAAGAGGCTCGATGAAAAATTCTGTTACGTTTGTATTCAGTATGTCCTCGAGAAACAAAGATGTGATATTAATGATGTCATTAACGAGTTCTACTTATAATATTTCAGTCGTGAAATCCAGCACCAAGATAAAACTTGGATTCCGCATAAAATGCGCACAAATTATTACACAGTTCTGAGACATTGGAATAATGGTAAGCTAGAACACCTGCCTTTCAGTGTACCAATGATTTGGCGAGAATTTATTAGTCAGCCTTAGTTGGCTGGATCATGCTTTATCTTGCGTTAGTTGGCCGGATTACTAGACTGTCATGTCTTACTTGGCCGGATTATTAGACTGGCTTGCCTTAGTTGACGGTACCACTAGACTTTTTTGCCTTGATTGGCTGGACCACTAGAGTATCTTGCCTTGGTTGGTCAGATCATGCCTTAGTTGGCCGGATCAATGTCTTGTCCGGCCAAATCATGTCTTATCTTGCCTTAGTTGTTCGGATCAATGGACTATCTTGTCTTGGTTGGCCAGATCATGCCTTATCTTGCCTTAGTTGACCGGATCACTGAACTATCTTTCCTTGGTTGGCCAGATCATGCCTTATATTGCCTTAGTTGGCTGGACCACTGGACTATCTTGCCTTGGTTGGCTGGATCATGCCTTATCTTGCCTTAGTTGGCCGGATAACTAGACTATCTAGCCTTGGTCGGCTGGATCATGCCTTATCTTGCCTTAGTTGTCCGGATCACTGGACTATCTTGCCTTGGTTGGCTGGATCATGCCTTATCTTGCCTTAGTTAGTCGTATCACTAAACTGTTTACTCCAATCAGTACATATTATTCTGCCCATAGGGGACCCGTCTCTGGGCTTAAATAAACTCCAATACAAAATACAATACTGCCTTGCCTTAGTTGGCTGTCTCAATGGCCTAATTTACCTTATTTTGATAAATCATGCTCTATATCGACACACTATCTGCCATATTGAATCTGCCATTCAGACTTTCCGAATTTTGACTTCAGAGTCGTAATCAGCGACCCAAAAAACTCCTTGATAGTGACTGACTGATAGTAGAATTATAACGAATTTTTTTTCGAGCCACCATATCTGATCTACCATTTTTAAAATCTGAATTTTGACTCCAAATTCGTAATCAGCGAACCGAAAAACCTTCAAAATCTCAAAATCCTGACGTGCTAGACAAATTCTGCTGCCAGATTTGGATTCAGCGGAAAAAATCACGTGAGGAAACACCTTCAAATCTCAGCGGGGAAAATCTTGTAGGCCTGTGTAATAAGTCTTTTCATGGAACGGCTCTTTGAGAAGTGAAAATTCTTAGTCAAAGAAATACGTTATACAGAGACATTAAGCCTCAAACTTTTGTAATGTTCAGAAAATTCATTTTTCAATTACAAATGGTTCTTAGTCGTCCAAACAAATAGTTAAGTATCAAAATTTTTTAAAATTAGGTCGCAACAAACTTCGGCGAAATAAAATGGAATGATCCTATCAATTTATTGAATAAAACCAAATAGAAAATTTATGTTATTTAAAGGAATATGATATAGGAAAAAAAATGTGTTAGACAAACAAAAGGAAATCACGCGCGTGATATGTTATTGTTCTCGGTCAACTAATTCGTTTCGGAACGAATCTTTTTCTATCATGCATCAACTTTGAATTATGATAATGGACCAAGTTAAAAAATTCATTTCAATTTTTCAGTCTAATAGTGTTGTACTTTTAATAGGAGATTACAATTTGAAAATTAGATTGTCAAAATAAGAAATATGACTATTAAGCGCGCTAATTTTTACTAGTATACTAATAAAAAATATATTTCTGAAAACGTACCGATTTCTTCATCGAATCGTCCAAATTCGTAAGAATCGCCGTCTCCAGTTTCTTTCCCAAAACTTTAACCTCCTTTTCCGCGTGGCAATCGGCGATTGACCCAAAGTGGGAATTTTTCAAAAACTGCTCACAACTATTGAGAAACTTCAGATCTTGATACTGCATAATCATCTCTGGAGTCGGATTCTTGGGCCCAAGAATCTTCACTTCTCCCAGAGAGCCAATCAGTTTCTGGTTGTTCTGCCTCTGATTGTTAATCACGTTCTGACATCTAGAGCCGAGAGCTTTTAAATCCGGCTGAATTGAAGTCAGACTCGTGGCTGGTTCACAATCATCAAATCCCGGTATCTTTAGTTTTGCGTATTCTTGAATCACGTGCTGATCTTCAGATCCTGGAATGCCGAGGATGTTCAGGTCGTCACTGAGACTTTGACTTTTCAAATACGGAAGGTTTTCATTGAGGATGGATATCGGATGTTGGGTCTTGTTCAGCAGGGAAGAGATAGAAGAATGCGAGGACGTTATCGCAGGAATCTCTGCGCGGTGATTTAAAAGAGTTGAGAAGTCATGACGACCGGTTCCGATTCCCATGCCTAGGAGGTGAAGGTTGGAATAGGTTATTGTGAAATTGTAGTTTGGAAGAGGAAAAGTATGAAGTGAAAAAGCTCAATGAATAGTCCGTATGGATTTGTTCATTTGGCAAAATAAAAAGACAAAAAACAGAAAAACAGAAAAAATCTCAACACTTTGCGTTGTTTCTTTATTTATTTTTAGAGCATATCCTCTTTATCCAATGGAGTACGTCTTTTTCATAAGGAAAAACTTGATACAAAAAAAGACAAACATCCCGAAATTTTCTAAAATAAGGGACAAGTGACCAACCGACAAAAAATCGACTAGAAAATAAGTTAAAAATTTTTTATTTTCAATTTATCAACTCTTATTTCTTGTTAATAAATAAGAAGACTTCAACATTTTAAGTGCCTCTCGATGTGTATATGATCCAATCTGTTGACTTTATCAAGAAGACAAATTTTTGTCAATTTCTTTTGCCCGAAATATTTAAAATTGAACTTTCAGGGACAAGGGCAACTTTCTGGCTTAGAAATTACAAAAATTTGCTGGTAGAAAGGTTAGAGAAGATTCTTTTCTTCGTAAAAGGAGTATAAATAGAAGTTATTTGGATGAAAATTACGGTTTCTAGCATGAATTAACTCAGATAGTGCACGTATCTACGAAACGAGTAAAATTAACAGAGACGAATCTAGAATTTACTGATTGAAATGCTCATAATTTTTTAACCGATTGCAAATACGCTTAGAAAAAACAAATAATTTATTTAAAGTTGAACGTAATTCTTATAAAGAAATATAAATGAATATAAATAAAGACCTGTCATTTTTTCAGAGAAGAAACTTGGTTTATCATTCCTTATGTTTAGAATCAACATGGTAAAAAAATAGACAAAAATTTGTCTTCTTTTTGAAGACGCAGTTTTTTTTCATCTGATAGCAGGAAATTTTACCATATTTCGACGTTTTGGGCTCGAAATGAATCCAAAAAAAATCTTCGTGTTCCTGTTCCGCAGGCGAAATGTTCCAGTCCGGAACAGAACCGGAACCAAAAACGCATTCCGGAACGACTGTAATTTCCTCCAAGAGCGAGGTACAGATACAATCTGCATTTAAGACTTTTTGGGTTTTATTTGAAATACTCACTTGTATTTTAGATGAAATACATCCTGAATTAATTATAGAAAATTAATATTAAGCCTATGCGTACTATCTAAAAAGGCGTAAGTCCATGCAGTGGAACTTCACGAAGCTTTAAATCTTTTGGGATTCATCATGAATTCATTGGAATTGAATTATGAATTCATTGGAATTGAATTAGGAATTCATTGGAATTGAATTAGGAATTCATTAGGCTTCTTCGGAATTCATCATGAATTCTTCGGAATTCAGCATAAATTAAAACTCACCAGGGATTCATTAAAATTCTTCGGAATTTACCAGGCAATATTCGGAATTCGCCAGGAATTCTTCAGAATTAACCTTAAATTTTTTTAATTCACAATGAACTCCTCGGAATTTACCATGAATTCATTGGCATTCTTTAGAATTTACTTTGAGTTCTTTGGAACTCAAGATGAATTCAGAAGGATTCCCAAGGATGCCAGGTGATTTCTTGGTACATTAAATGTAAAAGAATAGTCAAAAGAATTCAGGTAAATTTAAAAGAATTCCTGGCGAATCCGGAAGAATTTTAAAGAATTCCTTGTAAATTCTGTAGAATCCCTGGTGAATTCGGAAAAAATTCTAAAGAATCCATGATAAATTTTGAAGAATCCTAAAGAATTCATAGTGAATTCCAAATAATCTCTGATGAATTTTGAAGAATGCTAAAGAATTACTAGTGAATTTTAAAAAATTCCTGGTGAATTCTGAAGAATTCTAAAAAATTCCTGATGAATTTTGAAGAATTCCTGGTGAATTCGGAAGAATTCTAAAGAAGCCCTGATAAATTTTAAGAAATTACAAAAAATTGCAAATACGCTCCGATGAATTTTGAAGATTGCTAAAGAATTACTGGTGAATTTTGAAAAATTCCTGGTGAATTCTGAAGAATTCTAAAGAATTCTTGATGAATTTTAAAGAATTCCTGGTAAATTCCAAACAATCCCTGATGTATTTGAAAGAATTCCTATTAAATTCTGAAGAATTCCTGGTGAATTCTCAAGAATTCCTGGTAAATTATGAAGAATTCTTGGTAAATTCTGAAGAATCCTTCATAAAATCTTAAAAATTCCTGGTGAATTTGGAAGAATTCTAAAGAATCGCAGATAAATTTTAAAGAATTCCAAATACGCCATGATGAATTTTGAAGAATGCTAAAGAATTACTGGTGAATTTTGAAGAAATCCTGGTAAATTTTGCAGAATTAAAAAGAATCTTTGATCAATTTTGAAGAACTCCTGATGAATTCCAAACACCCTCTAATGAATTTTGAATAATTCTAAAGAATCCTGCTAAATTTTGAAGAATTCTACAGAATCACTGGTAATTTTAAAAAAATTCCTGAAGAATTCTGAAGAATTCCTGATGTATTCTGAGGAATCTCTGATAAATTGTGAAGAATCCTTAATAAAATCTGAAGAATTCCTGGTGAATTCGGGAGAATTCTAAAGAATCCCTGCTAAATTTTGATGAATTTTACAGAATTACTGGTAATTTTAAAAAAATTCCTGAAGAATTCTGAAGAATTCTGAAGAATTCCTTATGTATTCTGAGGAATCTCTGATAAATTCTGAAGAATCCTTAATAAAATCTGAAGAATTCCTGGTGAATTCGGGAGAATTCTAAAGAATCCCTGCTAAATTTTGATGAATTTCGAAGAATTCCTGGTGAATTCGAAATAATCTTTGATGAATTTTAAAGAATTCCTGTTGAATTTTAAAAAATTCCTGATGAATTCTGAAGAATTTTAAAGAATTCCTGATGAATTTGGAAGAATTCCTGGTAAATTCCAAACAATCCCTGATGAATTTGGAAGAATTCCTGGTAAATTCTAAAGAAATCCTGGTAAGTTCTGAAGAATTCCTGGTGAATTCTGAAGAATTCCTGGTGAATTCTGAAGAATTCTTTGTGTATTCTGAAGAATCGTTGATAAAATCTGAAGAATTCCTGGTGAATTTGGAAGAATTCTAAAGAATCCCTGATAAATTTTGAGGTATTCAAAAGAATTCCTTGTGAATTCCAAATAAGCTTTAATGAATTTTGAAGAATTCTGAAGAATTACTGTTAAATTTTAAAGAATTCATGATGAATTCTGCAGAATTATAAAGAATCTCTGATGAATTTTGAAGAATTTGACAGAATTACGGGTAAATTTTGAAGAATTCTAAAGTATCCTGCTAAATTTGGAAGATTTCTATAGAATTACTAGAAATTTTTTAAAAATTCCTGATGAATTCTGAAGAATTCCTGGTGTATTCTGAAGAATCCCTGATAAATCCTGAAGAATCCTTAATAAAATCTGAAGAATTCCTGGTGAATTCGGAAGAATTCTTAAATATCCCTGATGCATTTTGAAAAATTCTAGATGAATTCCAAATAATACCTGATGAATTTTTAAAAATTCTAAAGAATCGCTGGTGAATTTTGATGAATTCCAAACAATCCCTGATGAATTTTGAAGAACTCCTAAAAATTACTGGTGAATTTTCGAGAATTTCGAGTGAATTCTTAAGAATTTTAAAGAATGCCTGATGAATTTTCAATCATTCCGCGTGAATTCTGAAGAATATTAAAGAATCCCTGATGAATTTTGAAAAATTCTAAAGAATTCCTGGTAAATTCCAAACAATCCCTGATGAGTTCTGAAGAATTGTAACAAATCACTGGTAAATTTTGAAGAATTTCTGGTGTATTCTGAAAAATTCTCGGTGAATGCGGAAGAGTTACAAAGAAACCCTGATGAATTCTGAAAAATTACAAATAATTCCTGGCGAATCCTGAAGATTTTCTAGTAAATTCAGAAGAATTCCACGCATCCCTGGTGAATTCCTAAGAATTCATGTTAAGTTCCAAATAATTCAAGGTGAACTCAGAATATTCCCGAAGAATTCATAATTAAATACCAAGGAATTCTAATAAATTCATATTGAATTCCACAGAGTTCCTGGTTTATTCCAAGGAATTCAAGACTCTCTGAAGTTCCACTCTGGCGGCTCTTTAGATAGTGCGGAAAGGTTTAATTTTAATTTTATATAATTAATTTAGGATGTATTTAAGCTAAAATAAAAGGAAGTATTTCAGACAAAATACACAATTCGCAAATGAACTGCAAATACAATTCAAAAATACTTAAATATAGTTTGTATCTGTATCTCGCTCTCGAAGGAAATTACAGTCGTTCCGGAACGCGTTCCTGGTTCCGGTTCTGTTCCAGACCGGAACGAACCCGGAGCCGAAACCAGTGAGGAGTAGTTTTGTTCTCAAACTCGGAACGAGCTCCAAAACCTTCCTAAAAAGAACCGGAACCGGAGCCGGAACTTCCGAATTTTCGTTCCAGTTCAAATCCATGTTTGATTTCGCTTTAAAAAAAATTGGCCACTTATGCGTAATTATTCGATCGACCTTCATTTTTCCCGATTGGTCAGACAATAAACATCGCCAGGTTTTCCTTAGAAAAAAGTCCAACTCCAAACGTCTAACATCAAAAGTCAAATCATCAAATTCACCATCATCATCGCGTTCAACAGCAGCAATTCCGTCGTCAAACTTGGGTCCCAGGATCAGGTCATCAATTTTTGATTGCGAGATAAAGGATATCCCCTCTCCAAATCGATCATCCAAGTCTTTGCTCTCCAGAATCCGGATCTCCTTGTCCGCCAAAATGTCGATCGTGTTCATCGGCAGATTCTTCTGCGCCTTCACTGGATCGTGAACCGTCATCTGGTTCTCCTGATCGCTGATCATCTCCGGTACGTTTTGGCGCAAGTTCACCAGATTAATAGCCTCGGCCTCTTCGCCATCAAGAATTGTCACGTCGTGGGAGTTCTGGGCCATGAGCTCCCGGGCCTCGTTGTTGGTCATAACCTCATAGCGACCATCTTCAGTAGCTCGGACAAACTGAATCCCGCCTTGGGCAGCCAACTCCAACAGTTCATTGCAGTCATCAGGAGAAGAGATCTGCGTACTTTCGCTACGTTTCTCCGGGTAAAAATGCGAGTCAAGGGGCGTGATGAGGCTTTCTGAGGAGGATGAGAAAGGAAAAGTGGATGGAGAGATGGTTTTGGAACTGGTAAAAGGTGTTTTTAGGGCTCTAAAGGAATCGAAGTAGTCTGACAGCGAGAGAGAAAACAAATTAGAAAAATCTCTTTAAGTTGCATCAACGAATTCAACGTCATCTGCACAAAACTATGTGAAAAGTACTTTCGAGAAACTTGGTTTTGAAGTCGAGCATTTAATAATTCTTAATTTATCCCTGGCAATAAGGAAACCGTTACAAGATGAAGTTGAAGTCGCTGAACAGTAGGGTGTCATAAAAGACTTAATCTTTTCTTTTTGATGACGAACCCCCTAAACTTCTTCTACTTGGTTCTATCAGGGAAAAAAATGACTCAATTAGACCAAAAATACTACCCCTAAGCGTTAAAAACTACCCTTTATAGAGGTAAAAGTATTATATTTATTTTACCAATATCATTATTCTCCAATTACTAATACTTTTCTCCAATTACTAATATAACTAAGAAGCTTATAATTCACTTAACAAATGAAAAAATGTCTTAATTCTTCTAAAAAAACATCAATTTTACAGAAAACATCAATCTTACAGACGATAAATGGGGCTTATAAGATTTTTCCCCGATTCAGTTTTTTAATTGCATGTGTCTTTATTTCGAAGGATATTTTCATCGCATGTAGGAAATTCTATATGTCCTTGGATTCCCAGATAAAGTGCCTGCAGCTGATTTTCATTTTTAATCAGTGACCGGTTGAACCGTTGCATTAAAGCTACGGCTCTCTCTTTAGCGTAGTTTACAACTTTTAATGTACTAACGACGATCAAAGCCTCAATGTAGTGCTTGTTAACATCCCAGAGAGCAGGATCTATGTTTAAGAATGACGAATTCAATTGCATAATATCGAAAAATCGAAGCGCTTTTGAAGTAACAAATTCTTCAATATCATTATTCGCAAAAATTTTCAGATTTTGACCTGGAAGATGTTTTTCCGATTCGTCTGAGCCTTCTCACGTTTTCATCTCAGCCCCCATTGCCCTTTTCTGTTCGAGTGAGATTCTGGAATCAAAGAATGCCATGGCCACAAGTTCCTCTGATAGATACCACAAGTGTCCTTCAAATTTTTTACAAACGGCTATTGATATTTTGGCATTTTCAGACTTGTAATTCACCAATTTTTTAATTCAATGTAAGTCATTGTATGCAGCAGCGATCGGCAAAGGAGCCTCAAACCAAAATTGGATGTGAATTTTGATCACAAAAAGGCACAATTCCCTAATGGCTTCGGTTTCGATAGAAGTTAACGTATATTTATTGCAAAACATCAAAATTTTCAAGCAGTTAATGACAATTGCCATCCACCGCGCATGGTGCATTGGTCCTGGAGCCATGAAATGAATACCCCGAGCTGGAACATCACCTAAAAAAATTGTGAGCTCAAGTAATCCGCGGTAGTCATGACGGGGTTGATACTTCGCTTCTGTGATTTCGCAAATTTAATTAGTTCGTCCTTTTCTGATCGCAATTTTGAAAGTATTCGCTTGTCGTTTATATAAGTTTCGAATCTCGTCAGGTCTAAATTTTCCCACACATAAACTTTTTAAATAATGAAGTCTCCGGTTCAGTTGTTGGACCTAGGCATTCTTAGCATACACTTTCCAGTATTATTTCAGCGATATTATGTCTGCAAGCAAAGTGCAGCAAATTTTTTTGAAAGCGCCGTTCCAAAAGTACGCACGTCCCCTGAACTCTACCAGTGTTAACAATGCACGTATCGAAGCATAATCCTATAATACGGTCAATAATATCCCATGATTGAACAAGCTCTGCCACAGCAGAAGCCTGAGCAAGTCCAGTAGCAAACTCCATCTGTGGCATGCGCAAGATTTGAAATTCACCAGCGCAAGAGACTAAAACAGGCAATTGTTCCACCTTTTTCTTTCCAGTCAATGATAAAACACGTTTTCCATCCCAGTGCAATTATAATCTTCGTTTGAATTTAAAATTTTCCTTCAATTCAGAAGCATACTTCAATCGTTCTTCGTCTCTAACTTTTGCTATAGTGCTTTTACTTAAATTCAAATCATCTAAACACAATTCATCATGAAGTTTTCTTGAAAATATATTATGTATTAAACTATATTTTCGAAAACCAGTATTTTAAATCACCTATGTTGTGTCCTAAACTCTCTGCTGTACTTGACAGGACGTACATTGCCACCTTATTAGACAATTGAGCTCTGTCTACTGCCTTCTGTCTCTAATTACTTCTTTCTTTGGAACTTTCTTTTGTGTTTTCGGTTCCCAGTCAGGGTCCTAAAGAAAAAATTATTTCTTTTTCCCAAAATCATTGAGGAAATCAATGTTCTTAATATTTGAACTGATAACTAGCAACCTTTCTATTGAAATCGTTATTTTCTTTATCGCTATACATTTCTTCGTGATCGCTGCAGTTTACATTTAGCCCAGGTTGTTTTAAAATCCAAATGGACAGATTCCATGGCTTGTTCACTGTAAAATCCAAGGCATTTTTCAACCAAAATTAAAATTTCCAAATCACAGTAACTTCGATGAAACTCAGATATACAATCTAAGTATTCCGGGTCTAATGTTGAAGAAAAACAAGAATCATCGACGGATTGAAAATCCTTAAAGCGCCTAACATATTTTAAACAACCAATGCTACATATTCCACGCAATAAGTCGATTTTCTCTAACAGCATTTTGCAAGAATTATTTACCTGCGAACGCAGGACTTCCGTGTACAAACTCGCGAGTAACATTACACATCCTAGCCCATTGGAGACTCATCTTCGAAATCCGTCAGCATATGTTTATACATTTTTTTCACAACCCCAAGCATCAGGTGTAGTTCTGGTGGTGGAATTATTTCTAATTTTTCTGTATTAGCGTTTTCTGAAAAAATTATAGGAGTATTTGTACGATTTTTGTACTTCTTCGCAGATGATGTTTTACTTCCACTGTCTTGCCAAGCAAAGAAATTTTCTTCACAATTTCTAACGGTTTCGTATTCCCCACATGTGTTTAATTCATCTTTTGATGCAGTACGCCATGTGCAAGAAAAACTGCTTGTGTGTTCCATGATGCCTGTTAATACGTTAGCATGTTTTAAATCAGATGCTATTGTCTCTTTTAAATCCTTCAGTTTTAAGAGTGCCACATCAATAGAACATTTTCATATTTTTTTTGTGTATGTGCCACTATCCCAAGTAGAAGTAATTTCTTGACGCCAGTATTCTTAACCTTTTTTGCGACAACGCCTTCGGTATACGTACTTCTGTCAATCTTCTACATTTGCAGGTTCTGATTCATCCAAAGATATATTTTTAGTGATTCAAAATATAATATTTAAACCACTATAAAGAGTAGTTTTTGAAGCCAAGGAGTAGTATTTTTGGTCTAATTGGGTAAAAATTTTTTCCCTGCACGTATGGTACCGTTGTATTCCCCGGCAAAGAATTATATTTACAAAAATTCAGATTAATTAATAATTTTAATCATTTTGGGACAGTTTAAGGCCCCAGGGCCACGGTATAAAATTATTTTAAAAAGAAAAGAAAAATACGCATTTACTTTTTATATATTAAACAGAACAAGCTTAGGGGGTGCAGCATAAAAAAAGCATTGAGTTTTTTTAGGACACTCTACTGAACATTTTGAAGATAAAATCAATTAATGAATGACAATCTGGAGTTTTTGGAATACCTTGTTCCTGATCTGGACCTGGAGGTTCCACCAAGTAGCTGACCTTACCATTGGCTTCCATTTTTTGCGTGATTGTCGCCACAACTGGAACTTTTACCTGAACAGACTTGGAAGTATCTTCTGGACTCAAAGCCATGTTTCCAGTCATTCTTAGGTCTTCAGCAGTCGCAGGGGCTAGTATCTGAAAAAAGTGGACTTTTATGCACCGAATCTATTTACCAGGAACGTCAGTTCAAAACTATTTGAAAAATTTACGTGTTTGGAATTCTCGATGGATGAAACGCGAACGAGGACTGGAATTCCTTTCGCGGGTTTGTAGAGAGCGAAGGGCGTCTGTCCTTGGAGAAGAGCAGTCTCCATGGCTTTGGTATCTATCTTGTCAACCACAATGCTATCCATGAAGGAGGACTGAAGTAAAACAGAAAAACTGAAGTTTTCGAACTGATCTCAGGAAATTAGATCAGAAAAAACACATTAGCGAAACCTACCGAGTGAAGAATGTCTTTTTCTTTGACATCGGTGATGACGTTTCGCTCATCATCAGGCAGGTCGATGATCCTGACACCTTTGCTAAAATAATTCAGGAATTTTAATTTACGATTTAAAATCATTTTTAATGTTTAAAGCGAAGTAACCGAAAACCAAAACATAATTCCTAATAAATTCGGAAGAATCACAAAGAATCCCTGATAAATTCTGACGAATTCTTGATAAATTCTGACGAACTTTGACAAAATCTGAAGAATTTCTGGTGAATTCGGCTGAACTTTAAAGTATCCTAGACGAATTTGGAAGAACTCCTGGTGAATTCAGAAGAATTCTAAAGAATCCTTGATGATTTTTGAATAACTCTAATGAATTCCCATTGAATTCCAAATAATCCCTGATAAATTTTAAAGAATTCTGAAGAATTACTGGTGAATTCGGAAGAATTCTAAAGAATCCCTAATGAATTTTTAAGAATTCCTAGTAAATACCAAATAATCTCTGATGAATTTTGAAGAATTCTAAAGACTAACTGGTGAATTTTGAAGAATTCCTGGTGAATTTCAAGTAATCCCTGATAAATTTTAAAGAATTCTAAAGAATTACTGGTGAATTCTGAAGAATTCTAAAGAATTCCTAATGAATTTTTAAGATGTCCTAGTGAATTTCAAATAAACCCTGCTGAATTTTGAAGAATTCTAAAGACTTACTGGTGAATTTTGAAGAATTCCTGGTGAATTCCAAATAATCCCTGATGAATTTTGAAGAATTCTAAAGAAAAACTGGTTAATTTTGAAGAAATCTCGGTGAATTCTAAATAATCCTTAATGAATTTTAAAGAATCCCAATGAATTACTAATAAATTCTGAAAATTGCTGGTGAATTCCAAATAATCCCTGATGAATTTTGAAGAATTCTAAAGAATAACTGGTTAATTTTGAAGAATTCCTGGCAAATTCCAAATAATCCCTAATGAATTTTAAAGAATTCTACAGAATTACTGGTGAATTCTGAAGAATTACTAGTAAGTTCCAGATAGTCTCTGAATTTTGAAGAATTCTTCAGAATTATTTGTAAATTTTGAAGAATTCATGGTGGATTCGGAAGAATTTTAAAGAATCCCTGATGAATATCGAAAAATTCCTGGTAAATTCTGAAGAACTCTAAACAATCCTTGATAAATTTTGAAGAATTTCAAATAAATCTTGTCGACATACAAATACTCTCTACATTTTGAAGAATTCTACAGAATCACAGGTGAATTCCGAAGAATTTTAAAGAATCTCTGATGAATTTTCAAGAATTCCAAAGAATACCTGATGAATTTTGAAGAATTTTAAAGAATAACTGGTTAATTTTGCATTATTTCTGGTATATTTCAAATAATCCCTAATGCATTTTAAAAAATTCTAAAGAATTCCTGGTGAATTCTGAAGAATTTCTGGTAAATTCCAAAAAAATTCCTGAATTTCAAAGAATTATTAAGAATTATTGGTAAATTTTGAATAATTCATGGTGGATTCGAAAGAATTTTAAAGAATTCCTGATGAACATTGAAGAATTCCTGGTAAATTCTGAAGAATCCTTGATGAATTTTGAAGCATTCGAAGGAATAACGTTAATTTTAAAGAATGTCTATTGAATTCTAAATAATATTTAATGAATTTTAAAAAATTCTAAAGAGTTACTAGTGAATTCTAAAAAAATGCTAGTGAATTCCAAATAATCCTTGAATTTTGAAGAATTCTTAAGAAATATTGGTGAATTTTGAAGAATTCATGGTGGGTTCGGAAGAATTTTAAAGAATCCTGATGAATATTGAAGAATTCCTGGTAAATTCTTAAGAATTTTAAAGAATCCTGGATGAATTTTGATGAATTTCAAAGAATTCTCGTTAAAATCCAAATAATCTCTGAATTTTGAAGAATTCTACAGAACTACTGGTGAATTAAGAGGAATTCTAAAGAATCTCTGATGAATTTCGAAGAATTCTTAAGAATAACGGTTAAATTTGAAGAATTTCTGGTGAATTCCAAATAATCGCTAATGAATTTTAAAGAATTCTAAATAATTACTGATGAATGCTAAAGAATTACTGGTGAATTCTGAAGAATTGCTAGTAAATTCCGAATAATTCCTGAATTTTGAAGAATTCTTGAGAATTATTGGCGAATTTTAAAGAATTCATGGTGGATTCGGAAGAATTTTAAAGAATTCCTGATGAACATTGAAGAATTCCTGGTAAATTCTGAAGAATCCTTGATGAATTTTGAAGAATTTCAAAGAATTCTCGTTAAAATCCAAATTATGTCTGAATTTTAAAGAGATCTACAGAATTACTGGTAAATTCCGAAGAATTCTAAAGAATCTCTGATGAACTTTCAAGAATTCAAAATCATCCCTGATGAGTTTTGAAGAATTTTAAAGAATAACTGGTTAATTTTGCATTATTTCTGGTGAATCCAAATAATCCCTAATGCATTTTAAATAATTCTAAAGAATTCCTGGTGGATTATGAAGAATTTCTGGTGAATTCCAAATTATCCCTGAATTTTGAAGAATTCTTAAGAATTATTTGTGAATTTTGAAGAATTCATGGTGGATTGGGAAGAATTTTAAAGAATCCCTGATGAATATTGAAGAATTCCTGGTAGATTTTGAAGAATCCTAAAGAATCCTTGATGAATTTTGTAGAATTTAAAAGAATTCTCGTTAAAATCCAATTAATCTCTGAATTTTTAAGAATTCTACAGAATAACTGGTGAATTCCGAAGAATTCTAAAGAATCTCTGATAAACTTTCAAGAATTCCAAATCATACCTGATGAGTTTTGAAGAATTTTAAAGAATAACTGGTTAATTTTGCATCATTTCTAGTGAATTCCAAATAATTCCTAATGCATTTTAAATAATTCTAAAGAATTCCTGGTGAATTCTAAAGAATTCCTGGTGAATTCTGAAGAATTCCTGGTGAATTCTGAAGAATTTCCGGTGAATTCCAAATTATCCCTGAATTTTGAAGAATTCTTAAGAACTATTGGTGAATTTTGAAGAATTCATGGTAGATTGGGAAGAATTTAAAGAATCCCTGATGAATATTGCAGAATTCCTGGTAGATTCTGAAGAATCCTAAAGAATCCTTGATGAGTTTTGAAGAATTTCAAAGAATTCTCGTTAAAATCGAAATAATCTCTAAATTTTGAGAATTCTACAGAATTACTGGTGAATTCCGAAGAATTCTAATAATCTCTGACGAATTGTCAAGAATTCCTGGAGAATTCCAAATAATCCCTGATGAATTTTGAAGAATTATAAAGGATACCCGGTACATTTTGAAGAATTCTAAAGAATTACTGGTAAATTTTGAAGAATTCTGAAGAATTACTGGTAAACTTTGAAGAATTCTAAAGAATTACTGGAAGAAACGTAAGGAATCTGATGAATTTTGAAGAATTCCAATGAATTCCTGGTTTGAAATCGGCTGTGCATCTTTGCCTTTGAGAAACCATTTTGACAAGTTTTGAATGTTTTTGAAGATTAAATTAATGTCTATTGATTTGAATTTTTGTTTTAACATTTCTGAAAAGCCTTGAATATATGGAAAAACCATGTATTTTTTTGGATTTTCAGTGGAAACAGTGAATTGTTTTTATTTGAAGAGTTATAAATTTCATTTATTCTGTCACTGATTACTTCATTTATCAATTTTATTAGATTGTCATTTGTTAATAAAGTTCCTTTGATTATTTTTATATTCTCTGATCTAAATTTTCCATCAGCAATGGTAACTCCCCTATCTACTAAACCTTTTATACCAGGGGTGTTAGTTGAAGTTTGCCGGTTTTTTCAATAAAGAAAACACTTAATTCTCAAGAGAATCTCAAAAATTTTTTATTTAAAGTATTGACCATTAGATTCTACACATTTTGCCCATCTTTCAGGCAAATCATGGATACCATTCCAAAAAAACTTTTTCT